>CM038217.1:118995685-119179731 GCA_021442155.1 Cymbidium sinense
TTACGTATTGCTATGAGTACAAGAAAATTTGTATATTGTAATATTATCTTACATAGGCTCGCTCGGCAGGTGCTCTGGGTAGTATGTCATCGGTGGATCAATAGGCGCCTTAAGCAAGTACAACGAAGCCCATGACCTGAACCATAACATGTACTGCTGAAGGGCTTGATATACATCACCACCAGTGTCATCTACGATAATGTGATCTCTCTGAGCCTCCCAGGTAGCGATGTGCTACTGATGGTACTAAACCCAATCGGTATCTTTCCCTCGACCATCAACTTTTTTGAAGCTGGGATCCATCGGAGCGACATCAATGCGTGGTAAGTGTCCAAACTGACGAAGAACTCTGTCAGGAAGGTGCCACTCCACCCTCTTCCAGCTGATAAGGGGAACACGTGCTAGCCATATAGCCTCGCCAGCAAGACAAATATCAGACAGGCGAGCCTTGATCAGAATATCGTACGGCTCCCAAGTAACCTGCATGTATGAGTGGTTATTACAAAGTACTTTGATAAAATTCAGATAAAATAGGTTTTAACATTTAAGAGTGGTACCTCGGTAATAGTCCATCAAGCTCATCCCGAAAAATCCGATATTTCCAAAAGACATCATGGCACATACCGTTCATTCCACATGATTAAACCAGTTTTCATGTACAAATCAGTTATTTGCAACTCAGTATATTAAAGTAATTGAAAATCAGTTTAGTTTCCTGACCTGAAACCAATGCTCAGCTCATCAAGATCCTTAGGGTAGGGGACATGTAATGTTGGTCTCCCAACATGAAGTCGCTCCCAAGACCAGATATGGAGCAACTAAAGACAACCAACCATGTTGTCCCTCCTTAGTCTGGTTGACTCATGACTCCTGTATGTGCCAGCAACTACTTGAGAATATGCTAAATATTTCTAGATCTTCTAATAAATGCTATTCAACGAGTATCGCAATAAGAAACTCCCCAAAAGGAATACAATCGTAAATGTCTCTGAACTTTATATCTATGAATTGTGTAGGACTCCTAAAAATGTCAGTAATACCTAAGTAAGCATCTGGCGGTGTGCACCATCCGGAATATAGAATGGATTGTTGGGTAGATGGGGTCATGATATACATTTCCTGCAATGGGGTGCCCACCCAGTAACTCATCGCAGCAGTCAAACCAACTCTGCCGCGCTTCCCCTCTTTAACTATAATAGGTCCAATGATCGGTGGCCCATCTACGTGCAAGCCTAAGATCATCGCAACATTCTACAATATCACAGTCATCTCGGCTACAACGAAGTGAAAAGTGTTGCTCTGAGGAGACCAACGGTCAACTAATGTTGTCAACAAGTGATGGTCAAGTCGAATATATCGTATATACTAACATAATACAGACCCATTACATGGAGGGCAGATGTGAACCGCGGGCAGGTAACGAGCCACTCCCTAAGCATAAGGAGATGTGAAGCTGCCTCCAAAATAGTGCCCTGTAATAAAAAGAAATCAATGTCACGTCAGGTTATCAGTTAAAATAGTTTGACAAAATGAACTTGAAAGTAAATTCATACCAAATCTGGATGCGCGACACTATGTCTACCATGTAAGAAGGCTATGCTATGGACCTCACGAAGATATGCGGATTGTGCCATCATCTCTCATGACTCCTCTCGACATCTAGTCGTGAAGGTTCCTCGACATCATACTTGATAAAAAAGAATAAAGAAAAATGGACAATTTTAGAAGTCATTAATATTAAACTTGTGCAAAATAGAAGAAATTTAAAAATCCCTAGACCTCACATACATGATATTTTGCTACACTATCCATACTAACCTTCTACTAGTAGGGTTGTGTGCCGTCGATAATGACCAATTTATTTATATAAACTATACATCGTACTCTGCTTTTCACTCTTATGTGTTCTTATATCGATTTGATTGTGGTCTACCTGATCTTACTTTAACATTGGGTAGCAGTAAAGGATATAGTCCCCGCTCCGCATCAAAGTCTGACCAGTTATTTTGATCTAGCAGAACATGAAAGTTCACGGAATATGTATGCCCATACATTGCCATGGTATAATATCTTAACACGTAAGTCAAATGATTCAATCTCTGATGGACTAAAATAATAATAGAATGACCACATGGCATATGATAAATCCTGTTAAGGTACAACTACATGAACGGAACTTCTCAATGAAGTCAACTCTAAAGGATCGACATCCCATGTCGAACACTTGCACTTCATTAACATTGATATTGACTGATTGTAGACAGTGTCTAGCCTCACACTCAAACCTGCTGAGCACAGTCTGTGCTCTAGGAGAGAATGTAAATTCATCAATTGGTTCTCCCAAGTCCATAATGCTGGCTCTCTTATAAAATAAACCCACAATATTATAATAAACCGCTGTGATTAGTGCTTGAATTGGCAATCCCCATGCCCGTTGGAGAACCCTATTGAAGCAGTCAGATGCATTTGTCATCATAGTACCATATCGTTTATTGCCATCATGAACTAATGACCACTTGCATACATCACGCTCTATTAACCATTGGTATGCTTCGACTTTGAAATTCTTTATGTCTGTCATATGTCGATTGAATATATTTATGTCATCCGTGCTGCCAGACATATACATTTTCTTATATAGAAATTCAACATCTGCAATACCCATTCTCTTCACTGCTTTTTTGAAGTTCTCCCTCAGATGCCTTAAGCAATGATGATGCACAGCTCAAGGGAATATATCTCGACAACCACATACAAACCCCACATGCTTATCTAAGATAATACATAAATCACTCCTCTTGAAATAATAGACAGCAGCTACTGCATGCACATAATGAACTAAAGCTAGAACTCATTATTTTCATATTCAATTATAGTAAAAATAAGCGAAAATAATCCATTATTGGCATCAATACTAATAGCAGTGAGTAACATACCACGATACTTTTCTAGTAAGAATATTCTATCCATGCTTAGAACAGGATGACAAATTTTCCAACCTGATATTAATGGTTAAAATGCCCAAAACAATCTTTGAAACCTACATGAATTTGATGATAAAATTCTATAAGCAATTCCTGTTAGAACAGAGCATAATGAATTCATGAATAGGCTAAGAGAGTAGTACGAGTCCTCCCAACTCCCAAATATTGCTCTGATACTCTTACGCTGTGCATCCCATGTCTTCATGTAAGACACTTTAATATTAAATTTTGATTCCATCCTTCTAATGATCTCTTGTTTCAAATATATCTGAGATCGTATAACTAGCATTATGAAATAACTAATGAACTTATACATGCATTGATGATATCCAGAACCACTAATAGTGCTGATGCATGTATGCGGTGCACCTAACATTGATATCCTCCATGCACCTCCCAACCTTTTTTACTCCTACTACATGCACCATTGAAGATCATCTATATTTTATGTTTGCACATAATAAAATTCTTTTGATTGAAAGTGATGGTAAAAATATTATTTAGTATTGACCAAGTGATTTACCAAGCTAAAGCTCTTATTTGAAACACATACATTCATATAGGTCAACTAGAACTTTGATGTCATTTGAAAAACTTGAACTATCATATGGACCATCAAACACAATGTCTGCATCTAATCTTTTATGATTTGACATGTGAGAACATAGTCGTTATTGCAGATCATAGCATCATCATTTGTAGAATTCGGATTGAATGATTCCTAATAAGCTCATGACCAACATTATTGTCACATAAATTATTATTACCAAGGAAAGAATCCTCTTCAGCATCGCTATTATCAGATGCATCACTTGATTCGCTATTCATTTTATCGTACTCGTCATCAGATAATACTCTAGATGCACTAGGTTGCTCATGCAATCGTACTTCAATAGGTATCTGAGTTCTATGTCAACAAAGTCAACATTATTAAAAAAATGAGAGATAAGATGAACCATAAAATGAAGACACTAACAGTATTGTTAAGGTAATTGCTAACCTTAGTTCTGAGTCATCGCAGTAGTGTTATGGTACAACAGTTGTTGACAAAGTGAAATCATGTGCGTAATCAGATGGAATATTATTATTGACATCACTTTTAGAGTGAGCTCTTAACCTCCTATCTTTAGACTTATGACTCTTCTATACACTAAGAAATCCTTAGTCATAAGACACTTTCGAGTGATTAAGTGAACACTTAACCTAAGCCTAGAGACTTAGAAGTGTTAATCATAAGATTAGGTTATGCCTTAGCGGTTAAGGAAATTACATATCCCATAGCCTAAACCCAATCTAGATACACTTTCTCAAATCAAACTTAGATTCAATTCTCAAACCAACTCTCAAATTCAAATTCAAATTTCAAATCTAATTTCAAATTTGACTCCAAATGATTGAAACACAAAATCAAATTCAAATCCTAAGACCCTTCCTAAGCCATATGAACCCATTCATAAGCTTAGCCAAAACTCCCTTTAGATCAAATCAAACCCAATTGATCTCTTTATAAATCAATTATTTTTATTTATATTCATAAATATAAATGAAATCCAAATTCAAATGATCAAAACTATATCGAAAATCAAATCCAAACTCAATCTAAGCCCTTTAAGCTAATTCTTTGGACTTAGCCAAATTATATCCAAATCAAGTCAAAACTAATGGATCTTCTCTCAAATCAATCATTCATTCGATAATTTATCCAAATATAAATAAAATCTATAATCATCAAACCAAATTCAAGTCAACCCAAGTCAAGCCTAACTTAGCCCTTTTGACTTAAAACTTTCAATTGAGAAAAAACCTGTTGGACTCCAAATTAATTGTCGTTGAATTTATATTTCAATCCAGGGCTCATATATAAGTTCAACTAAACTCGAATCAAACCAAAACCAAACCAATTGACCCACTTAGGTCCACTTGACCCAAAGTGACCTAAAGGACCCATTTGAGCCAACTTCCAATCCAACCCAAATTGGATTGAACAAAGCTCATCAAAACCTTCCAACATGATTGTTGGTCATCTTAGGATGATCAATTGCAATCAATTGTGTCAAACTAAGTCAACTTAGTCATTTGACCAAGTCAACCCTTAGCCCAAATGAATCAAGACTAGCCAAAACTCATCTACACCAAATTGATTGAAACTAATGATTTGAATCAACCCAAAATCAATATTTAAGTATGACTTGACCACCAATTGAGCCAAACCAAGCCCAATTGGTCATTTTATTCAAGTTGACCCAAATTGGCCAAAAGGACCAAATTAGGTGAAATCATGATCTAACCCAAATTGATTGCAACCAATGGCTCATGTTCATTCCAAATTGATTATTGAACTTGACCAAGCCATAATTAAATCCAATTTGATCAATTGAGCCCAATTCAGCCATTAAGCCCAAATAGGCCTAAAGGGTCAATTTGACCTAAATCCAAATTAAATCCAAATTAATTCAAACCAAAGATCACATTCATCTTCAATTAGCCAATTGAACATGAATCAACTCATAATCCAAGCCAATTTGGCCAATTTTGGTCAAATTGGTTGACAAACAATATGACCCAAATTGGGCCAAATCCCTTAAAACAAGCCATGACCCATTGGAGGCTTATCAAACCCGACCCAAACTCATTTGGGATCAGCCCAAAATCAACCAACCTATTTAAATCTCTTATGGATCCTCCCTCATATAGGATTCCACCCAACCTCATTTAATTCTCCCCCATCACATGCACTTAACTCCTCACCAACATTTTCATTGAATAGAGCTGATCATATGATAGTAAGAGAGGACTTTGGAACAAAAATCTAAAGTCATCAATCAATTCATCATCCATCCTAACCACCCCAAGCAAGATTACAATCAATTTGGAGCCAAAAAATTCAAAAAAGAGTGATTTTCAGCCATTATAAAAAGAGGGGGAAATAAGGCTTTAGACCTCTTGCTTCCACCACTATTCAGCTCCCAAAAGCTTCATAAAACAAGAAGGAACCCATCCCCACCTCTTTGAGCTATTTTTGGGCTCAAAAATAAAAATAGTTAATTTTTCGACGAGATGACGGTAAATATCGGAGAAGATGACGTTCAAAGGAAGAAAGGGTTAAAGATCATTCCAAAGCTTCCTCACATATCTAGGAGTTCCCTCGGATCTTCACCGCCGCAAGAAACCATCCCCGGCGAGATAAATTTCACCAAACTTTAGCGGGACTTAGGATTTCTCACATTTTGTGTTAATTTTCTTGCGATCTTAGGAATTTCTCCTAGATAATCCCGCATTTTTACTTTAAATCATCCCAATTAAAAAAATAGAATTTTTTTGGTGCGAATCGACATGAAAATGAGTCCATTTGGACAAGTTTTTACTTAAAAAATCCTATTTTTTCTTTAAAAAGCTATTTTACTACCATCTGTGGGCTACGCCGCTTCGATCCGCGGTTTCTGACGGATCGGATCATGCATGATCGCGATCAGCCTTGGATGCGATGCGACTGGACCATCCGATCGCATGGTTCATGCGATCGGACGACATCATGCCGTCGCGATCGCTATGGATCGCGATCGATATCGCCATCGATCGATATCGAATGGTCGCGGCGTGGGTTGACGGTCTTCCCCGGGACGGCGTTAGCACCGCATGTATTTTTTATTAAAAAAATAATTTAAATCACCTACTTCAAAAATTCATAAAAAAATAAAATACTTAACCAAAAATTATAAACAAAGGCTCTTTGGATTCATCTTTTTGAGAGGAATCTAACAAATCTAAAATCCCAAAATTTCACTAAGTATTTTGAGCTTAATTTCTATTTTAGTGAAAATAAAATTTTATTAATTAAGCCAAAAATATATGTAAGATTAAATTGAAATTTTCAAGGATTGCAATTAAAGTTAAAACACACCTACGATAAAAATTTTAAATGAAAAAGACTTTTGGATTGAGAGAAATTAAATTTTGAAGTTCAGATTGTTTATTTTAATAAGATAAATCAAATAAAAATTCAAAAATTTACAAAATCTTCAAAATGGCTTAAATCACTTCAATTGACATCTAGGTCTCTTAAAAAAAATAATGTGATCTTCTGAATCCTAATGAATCGCAAACAAACATTTAAGAGTAAAGTTTAATTAATTAAGGAGTTAATTAAAATATAATCTAAAAATAATTTAAATATCAAATCAAAATGAGAAATGAAATAGCACTTAAGCAATCATTAATCAAACCTCAAATCAAAAAAATATCATCCTTAGAAGAAATTAAATTAAATATGATTAAACTTATTTAAGTTAATTAAATGATTAAATCTTAAATCAAACTTAAAATTAGACAAATCTAAAAAATTTTAACATGGGTCTAATTAGTATAACTAAACCTACATTAAGTATAGAATATTAATCATATGAAACCCCTTAATGAGTATAAATAAACTGAAACTAATTAATCATTAAATAAACTAAAAAAAATCAAATTGATTAATAAACCAATTCGACATAATCATTTAATACTAATCGAATTAAGCCAAATAAAGTTAAAGTAAACTTAATTAACATATGATTAAATCACATCCATTTGGAATAAAATAATTAATTAACCATTAAATATTTCAACCTAATAACTAAATCAAACATGTTAATGAAATCAAATAAACATAATAAATGAATCAAATTAAAGAAAAACTCTAATCATAAATAATCAAACTTAATTAGTCAAATATCTAATTAATGCAAATTTAATGAATTAATCCATCATCTTATGTAATCAAATTAATTTAAATAAGTACATTAAAATAACTCTAAAATTAAGCTTAAATGAAACCCCAATTAAATTTAATAATCAATCACACCCTCAATTAATTAAGTTAATCAAATTAATCATATTAAAACAAGCAATCAAGCTAATCAAACATAATAAAATGCAATTAAATACTAATCAAAATCTAAATTAAACCTAAATCATTAAGTCATTAAGTACATCGTTAGGAGTTAAATAAATTTTATTTAATTTAATAATTAACATGAACATACTCTTTAATTAAACTAATTACCCTTAAGCTAATCCAATTGAATAAACACCTAATTAATGCAAACTCAATAAATTAATCCACCATCTTAATAAACCAAATTAACTTTATAAATCAATTAAAATTAATTCAAATCAAACACTTAATTAATCTACTAATTAATTTGATCACACATCTTAAGTAAACTAATTAAAATCAATCAAATTAATCATATTAAACTTAAACTTAATCAAACATAAATACAATTAAATACCAATCGATTCTTAATTTAAACTTAAATCATTAAGTCATTAATCACATCATTAACCTAAAAAATATGAAATCAAATTTAAAAAAAAAATTAAACAAATCTTTACTTAATTTAATAATTGATCACACCTCTTAAACAAGCTAATTAAGTTAATCAATTTAATCATATTAAACTTAATCTTAATTAAACATAAATTTAAAAATAATCAAAATGCAATTAAATACTAATCAAACCTAAATTAAACTTAAATTATTAAGTCATTAATTACATCATTGATCTAAATAAGTATGAAATCAAATTGAAAATTAAATAAATCTTTATAATTAACATAAATACACTTCTTAATTAAACTAATTATATAATCATATTGAACTTAAGCAAACCCATAGACTAATAAAAATAATCAAATCAAATTAAATCAAATTAAATTAAATTAAGAAAGACTCTTATCAATTTAATATGCAATCAAATCAAATCTCATTCAACCTCATTAAATAAGATAAACTAATTAACTATCCAATGTATGAAATCAAAATACAAACCAAACTTTGATAAACATGACAAATGGATGAGATTAAAAGATAAAATCCTAATTACTTGGAATCAAACTCAATTAAAATCAAAATAAAATCTCAATTAATCTAATCTGGTCAAACTATAAATAAATGAACCATAATCAAATCAAATAAATATAAAGTCAAGTAACATAACCATAATCAAAGAAAAGAATTAAATATTATTGAATTATCAATATTTAATTAAACCAAAATAACTAATCTGAAATTAATCAATCAAAAATACATGAATTTAAATAAACTTGAACTTCATTAGAGATCAAGGATATTGAATTCTCAAGATTTAATCAAACCAAACATCTAATCAAATTAATTAATCAAAAAAAACACATGAATTTAAACAAACTTAAACTTCATTAGATATCAAGGATATTGAATTATCAAGATGTAATTAAACCAAAACATCTAAATCAAAATCAATCAATCAAATATTTAAAATTCTCAAATTCTAAATCAAATCAAATCAAATAAATTACATAAATTCAAATGTAATTAAGATACTTGGGACCTTAGTTAGATTCTTTAAAAATTAAGATGTAGAATAGGATGAGTTCCATCTATAAATGAATTCATTCTACTCTTCATTCTTGAAAACCTAAACATCATTTTAACCAAATAAAAGTGAAATAAAAAAATCATTAAATCATTTAAATTGAAATCACCCAAAGGTAAAATTTAAACAAATTCAAATTCCAAATTGAAACTTAAACTAAAGAAGCCTAGTAAAGTCTTGCCATATAAGCCTTAAACACACACATTAGAATACTAAGTCACCACTTTAGAAGTTAGGGGTATGTATAATGTTGTGTTTTATTTTGATGTAATATTTTAGAGGATGTTAGAGTGTATGTTTTAGGTAGATATTAGAATAATTATTCTTCTATATGCGGATTATGCTTAAGGGCCAGAATAAAATATAAATTTGTTTGTTGTGTAGGTTGCTTAGCCCCTAAGCATAACTCATGTTAAGATAAGTGAGCTTGGTTTCCCATGTGTGGGGTGCTAAGTCTAAATTATTCATATAACTGTTTGGGTTATATAGTGTATTTATCTAACATTTATTTTGTAGGTGTAGCTAGATTTACTTTTCCTATTTTTGATGTAATTTTGCATTAGGAATTAAGATTAGTGTTATGGGGATTAGAATGAAGCGAGGCTAGTCCCTTGGGATGCCTTTGGAGCAAATCAAATCAAAAGAAAGAGAATAAAGAAATGAAGAAAAGAAGACCCTTATAGCATGCATTATTTGTTTTTGTAATCCGGGTTGTATAAGGGTAGAGCTAGGTTACCCATATTTTTTTCTCTTTTTTGGGTGTACTTGGAACCCTGCGGCCTTTTATTCTTTTACAGTAGTCTATAAAATTATTTGATATTGTATTTAGATTGCACATTAGAACATATTTTTCATAGATTTTTTATGATTGATGCTTGAATGTGTGGCCTGGATGCGGTAGGCTCTTAGGATAAAATTAATTTTTTTACCCCAATTAACAACTAATAATTAAAATCTAAAATAACTCATAACCTCATCATAAAGCCTAGGAATTAAATCAAGATAATAAAATTTTTAGCAACCTTTTAGCTGGATGAATGAATGTATAATATTATGCATGTCATATTCTTCCACTCTTGTTAAGAGGGGGCTTCCATCTTTTTCAGAGAATGAAGGCTTAACATGTGAGAGCCTTTGATGGAAGAACACTACTTTCTCTCTTGATTTGACCCATAATCAAGTTCTCATGCATTTAGGTATACAAAATCCCGTAGCCTATGTCAAAATAAAGAGTTCAAAAGAATCAAATAAATTTGATAAAATTTGCATTAGATTAAGTCATGAATTCATACCACTCATGCTCTAGTCTCTTAGGGAGTGAGTTTAAGACTTATTCTTCTTTCTAAATAAATAACAACCTAGCCATCTTGCAAAGCATAAGACTTACCTACATGGATTTAAAGCATAGGAGGAGTTAGTACACTGCAAAAATAATAAGTCTAGCGGTGTGTTTATTCTCTTTTTTATGGAGGTAAACCATATACCTATTTTCCTTAGATTTAGCCTTTTACCAAAACTCCTATATTTAGGATTTGAGTAGCTGTTTGCTTCAGGCTACAAGCATAAATCCTCATATCTTAGGCATTTTCACAATCTTATATTGTGGAATTATAAGCCCTAGCATTCTAATAAAATGTCAACTCAAATAATTAACTCTTTCAATTTTAAAAATATAAAGCATAATTATAGGGTAGATTAAAATGCTCACTAGGCTTCCTAGTGTCATGAGCATTTCGTACTTTCTCCCTTTGTATTCCAAAAATAAGTCTTCTCTTTGATCCATCTTATTTGATTTTCTAAAATAGCCAATCCTTTGATAGTCTTAACCTTGAAATCTTTGGAGACCCTAACTATCGACTTTAATCGAGAGTATTCTTAAGGAATTCTCATTCCTTAGGATGTAATTAACTATGAGGGCTTGCCTCCATAGGGAACTTAACAAACCCGGCTTAAAATAAACCCTACTTTACTTTTCCATGTAAAGTAGGAGAAAGATCTATATTGAAGACAATCCCTTAGAGTCCTTATTAGGTGATTAGGTCCATTATAGGTGGTGATTTCTATCTTTGAGATAGTATCATTCCTTAATAATCACATCACTTCAATAAGTACATTAAGATCGTGGTGTCCTACATCAAATAAACACCAATTATCGCATGAGATCAATATATTTCAAGCAGTCATTGTACTTCACATAAAGAACTAATGTTTGAAGCTTCATTAAATAGCAGCAGACTTCAACATGAAATTATAAATGTTATGTATCCCACGCAAGGAAATGACACGTTAGCTTATAAAGTTGCTACATCATAATGTAGAGATCACTTTTCTTTTAAATCTTCTAAACTTGTGACACGACTCATATGATTTTTTTTTATAACTTAGAATAAATTGATCATCAATGATCTTGTCCATCATAGAAGAGGATCAAAAAATGAGCTCGAATCACAATATATATCACAACCAACTTATATTGTTGAATGAACAAAATACAAAAGCGGTATTTCATTAATCTTAAAATAAATCTAGTAAATTCAAACATCCTAATATAATTTTTTAAATTGATCACTAATCATAGCAATTTTAGTTATTAAAATGCTCATCATTATAGTTTTCTTATATATGAAGCTCAAGCTTCACTTCATCACTCACCCTTTCTTTAAATTTTTTTGGGGACATCATTGTTTGAGAAAGTGCTTTATAATCATGTATAACAAGAGACTACAAATTACTAGTGTATCATAATCTAGTTTAAAACAAGATTTAGTTTTTAGGACTAATAAAGATGCAGTTGCTTATAAGAGGTACGAGAGCTTATTGCATCATTGATTCAAATATAGTACTCTGAGAGTAACTCTCTTAATCTATGATACTTTTCATGAGGACCACACTTTAAATCTTAATCTCACATACACAATCATACTAATTCAAGCTTATATATATTTTAATTCTTTATCAACCTCATAATTAATGCCACATGTATTATTATACAATCTATGGTGTGTAGCTAATAAGTTTAGATTATTGATCAAGACTTGCATAAATAACTTTGCATATTAAAAATTGGTGCTTCATTACATAAAATTGCTACTCATTTTCATTAAAGAGAAAGAAGAACTTGCACCTTTCACACCACCAAAACCCTTAAGATGCTTGGAATGATTATTTCTCCCACATAAAGTTAAAAATCAATGACCAAATCAAAGAAGAACTTGCTCCTTTCACACCAAAATAAATGGAAGACTAGGAGAACCGAAAATATACCTTGGGGAGCCTTATGGGCCAGCGTAAGAGGTGGAGCCGAGAGTTCGTGAAGCCTTAGCTTGTGGTGGAGGGACTTGGTGGGTAATCTAGAGGTGTGAGCTAGAATGAGTGGGAGGTTAGTGGATTAGGTTCGGTGGGAAGGAAAAACAAATGGATCGCTCCATTCTACTAACACCCAAATATTTAGGTTGTATCCGATAATGTCGGTGCTTTTTAAATGATGAGATGAGTAAGGTACCTTATGGCGATAAACTGAATTTTTTTTAATATATACTTAAAATTAAAATTAAAATTTATTTAATATTTATTTAAAAAAAATCTTCTTTTCTAAATGCAAATCTTTCAAAATATGGCCAAAGCACAATTACCCAAATAATATTCAGCTACGTTCAAAACTGTTTTCCAGTATCTCCGTTTGAAAAACTATCCCAAGCTGCGCCATAACCTTAGACTTGATGGGTTTCGCCTAAAGTCTATCAAATATGATTGAAAATTATATTTTAAATTTATTTATAAATTTAATATTATTTAAGTATAATAGAAATGTCATATGTACAATTTATTAAATCCACTATTATTAAAATTAGATCAAAACATTCTAACCTAATTTCGTTCAGATGTGGAACTTTCAAATATGATTTTATATTTTAAATTTATTATAAATTTAATATTATTTAAGTATAATAGAAATGTCATATGTACAATTTATTAAATCCACTATTATTAAAATTAGATCAAAACATTCTAACCTAATTTTGTTCAGATGTGGAACTTTTAAGGATATGTTTTGACCAAATCAGTGGCATAAAGTATTCAGAGCCACTAGCCTTCAATGATCAAATAGAGTTCCTGCTCATGATATACGTATCTCTACTAACATAGCCGTAACTTTGGGGGGCCGTCTTCCAGAAAGCACAACAGTTTGCACAAATAATTACAGGAGCATGCATGCTTGTACTTGGCTTCTTCCCTTTTCACGCACTGCCGTGCACATCTCACCAAATGCCTGCAGTTGCTGTAGGCCATAACACATGAGAAGAATACTATATGTTGATAAGATCAAGTTCCCTTGTTTTTCCTGCACTTTTGAAGCTTTCAGGCACGTTAGAATTCCAGCATAGAGAAGTATGAACTTAAAGGAGTTTTCTTTAAGAGTTCATTTGGTTCTTCGAAGCTAAAAATTGTATTTTACAATATGAAGTTTATTAAATTCATCATTTGATTGAATATAAATAGACAATATTATTTATTTTAAACTCCATAAAACTTTTGAAAACTCACTTTAAAATGACGATTCTAACGTCACATTCAAAATAAGTAAGAGTAAAAATCCTCACTTTGTGAAATGTCTTTCATCTTCAAACAATCGAATGAAATCTAACAAAAATTATATTATTTTTATCGTCATCATTATCATCAGTTTTATTCTAATTGTTTGATTTAGTTTCATAAATTCACACTCTTCATTGATATATAATTGGTATCTATTGAGGCATTTTATCAATCTGCATAACTTTTTTCAAGTAGTTAGTTTTATCCATACATGCTATCTTTGGTAATTCCCTTTTATTTCCTAATATGCTACATTGGTTTAATATGTTCAGATTATTGATGAATCTTTCATCCGGAATTAAACTCAAATTATTCAATATTATGTCGCCTTATCTTTAATATCCGTCTTACATGATCATTCCATGATAAATCTATGATGTTTTTTTTTTAAAATAAATATCTTATTAATCATATTTAATTGTTTAAGTATGCTTAAAAAAATTAAATAATTGTTTAACGCGGCTTTAGCATAAAGCTTGACAGCTCGATCTAGCAATTCAGAAGGTTTGTCTTCCGTGTCTTGCTTTCTCTCGATGCGTGAATCACTGTCACCCACGAGCATTGGCAACCGCTCCACCACCGTAAGTGGTCCCTGTGCTCTTCTCGATCGTCCCCATTGTTCGATTCTCGACCAATCGATCGAACTTCCCATCTTCGCCACCTCAACCACGAGCCAACAGCACGATTGTAGTTCCCACAGTGAAGGTACGTTTGCTGGAATAACTTCTATTATTATTGTGAAGATGTATGGATGTATAGATTTTGGATTTGAGCCGAATGTAAGTTTTGTTCATTGTAAAGATGTGTAACCTCATTATAGAGGTGTGTGGATAACCGCTTTGGCAATTTAGGTTTGCATTTAGTGAATCTTGTTGGTAGGCGGATTCACAGGATTTAAGGAAATAGAAGCGCCCCAAGGATGGTGGGATAGAAGAGTATGTAGGTTTTGTTAAATTTAGTTTGTCATACTTGAGGTAAATCTTGTGTGCAGTGAAACAACCCCTTAATTTTTCAGAATTAAGAGTATATATGGTTTATGTTTGCCTATTTTTACTACTTACATATGAATTTTTTAAAAAAATAAGTATGAGCATTTAATTTCATATAAGTTAGCAAACATATATATACTTAGGTGCCTTATTATTTGATTAGTAAGTATTGTTGAGCTCTAAATTATTTAGATTTAACTTTACACACAATGATTTGTGCTTAAGTATGTACATTTTATCATCCAATATTATAGGTTGGTTGACAAGCATATTTTAGGATGAGTTAAGAGGTCGTATCCCTAATCTTTTTCTATGACGGGCAACTGCTCATTGATGATCAGTTTATTCTAAGTTATATCGGTGTAAGAAATCGTTCTATGCGAGTTTCGCGACACACAAACTTGGACGATTTAAAATATGAAGTTTTGAGATCTCTACGCTATAATGTAGAAAATTTTATAGATGATCTAACGTGTCCTTTTCTTGTTAGCTTGATTCATTTATGGTTTATGATGATGAAATTTGTAGTGTTATATTTGATGAAGCTTCTCGTCAAATATTAGCTTTTTATGTAGAAGTGAAGCCTTACTATAATACTTCATCTGCAATTGACATTGATGCCATGCAGCATAATATTCCTTCAGATTACTCACATGACTTCACTTTCCCATCAACAACTGTGATACAACAAAGCTACAAAGAATCAGAACCACGATTAGTAGTTACTTTAAAGAAATTTATCTTGTTGATAACCTCATTCAGTGTATCTCCAATATTAATCATGTTAAAGGTTATGCAACTCAAATCCCTGATGTACATTCGCGCAACTTCATCAGATTTATATGACGAGTATGAAATAATGAATAGTGAATCAAGTAATGCATCTGAGGATAGTGATATCGAGGATGATGTTTTACTTGGATAGACTAGTCTATGTGACAATACTGCTTGTCATGATCTTATCAGAAATCATTCTTTAAGAAGTTCTGCAAATGAAGATGATTTAATCTATAATAATGACTATGTTCGTACATGTAAAATCACAAAACATTGGGATGCGGTTGTTATATTTGATGGTCCATCTGATAACATAATTTTTAGATGATATTGAAGTTCCAAGTGAATTTTCGGAAGGCATGTGCTTCTCAAATAAAAATGAGCTTCAGTTTGCATTTACTGGTTGGTCAATAAAAAATAATGTTCAATTCTTAACATTTACTTGAAATCAAAAGAATTTCACAGTTGTGGGCTTCAAAAATTTGCCACCGACCTCTCGACAATTTTATTGAATTGAATTGAAGAGAGTATAATTTGAAAGTATCGATGTAATTTCAGAAGACAGATGGAATAGTATATAAGACACTACCCAGAGATTTCATTCTCATTTGGTGAAAACTTTAGATCTGGTTTCAGGTTTCCTATAGGCAGCCTATAGTTAATTACCCTCCAATAAGTGAGAGAGAGAACTTGATTGGAAATTTAGTCATAATTGGATATTTAATGGATGGTATAATAAGACATATGGAGTTTAAACTGGATGGTTGGGGAATGATGATGGCGTGCCCGTTTAGATCCCATGGTTCCGTCATAGCATTCTGTCCCACACTTATGAGGAGGTAATGCACACTAGTCTCTGGCATGAGATTGATTAAGAGTGAACATAGCATAACACTTGATTTAATATTGGCTCTTTTGTGAGCTAGAGCTTTCTTAATTTATCACCCCCGATAAATAGTTATGGAAGGTGAATAGATTGAGTTTGATTTAGGTTTTTAATGATAGAATTTCATTTAAACAGTTTTTCATATTGATTTTTAATTTGAGTCGATTCGATTTGAGCAATTGATTAATTTGAATATGTTTAAGAGCTTTAGATCCTGTCAACTCTATTTAGCTGCTAATAGAGGATTAGATCATAGTCACTGATCTTAGATATTTCAGATTTGAAACTCTTATTATAGGTTTTAGGTTTTATTAACGGAGCCAATCCCAAGACTAAAGGAAGTAACTCACGCAACATCCTCGAACACTTGAATTTAAGTACATATGTAATGTGGTGTATAGTAATTTTAGGTAATTTTATGTTTGAATTATGAGATTGATTTTCTATTTTCTTTTTTTATTTCAATTTAGCCTGCACAGCCATTTTAGACATTAAAATTTGCACTTGAAATTTCTGTGTCAGAGCACATGCAAGAATTTATAGCTTAGTTAATTTCATATAATTAATGAAATTATTGATCTTAAAAAATTATAATTATGATAAAATTTCTTAATTTTTTATTAAAGGAGGTATTATGATTTTTATAGATTTTGATTTAGTATCGCCTTCTGTCTGCTTGTACAAAGAGTTGCAGATCCGGTGGAGAAGAAGGCATTTTAATTTAGATTGTAGCTTAAAATATTATTTGCACTTAGTTTACTTTTCGAGTTTTTTGCAATTCTCCCAATTTGATTATGTTCAATCTACATCACATTTGATAAATTATGTCGATTTCAGTGTTTATTTCTTTAGCCCTATTCATGCTTATTAGCTAGCATAGTAATCTCCTCTATATTGATATAAGAGTTATTAAATCAAATTTAGATTCATCTTTAACTCCACAACAAATCACATATTTATTTAAAAACTAGACTTCAAATTTATTGTAAGTCTCTTATGAGTTTGACATTTGTCTCCCCAAGTTTCAATCATGGTTTGTTTAATTTTGAGAAATTTGAATAAAAGAGAACTCACTTTACCGCTACAATTTAAGTCATAAAGAATTACAATTAAAGCTTGTGGGTTTGGTATTAGCCTCCTCAAATTTCACTTGCATTTTAAATGTATTCTATGCTTTCTAAAATTTTTTTTTGGTGCTCTTCCCCTATTTCTCTTTGATTTAACTTCATATCTATCATATATCCTTTTGTTTGACATAAATTTAAATGATTTCCATTTGAATTCCTTTAAGTTCAATTTAGGTCAAAATTTAGATCATCCTCGCAGGTGTTGCATCGAGGTGTTTTACGCTCACTTATGAATGAGTGGTGTCTTTACACCACACAATTTTTTCATCTCATCGCTCCTCATGAGCAGAGGCCTTCAGTTGAAAAAAAGATAAATGCAATATATTCATTTCCCTTTTTTCTAAAATTAGACAAAATTTTGGCGACCCTCAACATCATCCCATGTAGGACATCGAACTATTTTTACGCCTCCCGATGTAATGGCGGTTGATGTTTGAAGGACCTCGACCGAATTTCAATCTCATTACGCTCTGATGAGCATAACGAGGCCTTCAACCACCTGTATAAAAGAAAATATATGTGCAGATATTCTTAATTTTGGCGATTTATAAGGGTGTCCCATCGGCGGTTTTCTTACTCGATGCGCCTTGATGGCGTGAATGATATCTTATGATATCACGCGGAATTCATCTCGTCACGATGAGCATGAGGTCTTCAAACCTGCATAAATATAAGCATATGCATATACAATCTTTTTCTTTTAGGCATTTTGCCAAACACCTTCCTTCTTTTGGAGCACCATTTTTAGCATACATTTTTATCAATGGTACACTTACTCAGTACACCCTAATGAGTGTAGCGGTGTCTTATAATGACTAATTCTTCATCTCGTACCGATTAGCGTGTGACCTTCAACCAATTCAAAGTGTCATGATGATTTGCATAAGTATCTTTAATCTGGAATATAACTCAGGCAGGTACCATTTAGATTCAGTTGTTGTTGTACCATTCGTTATTCATCGGCATTTCACATTAAGTGTAAAAGCTAACTATCTTCTGATCTAACTTATAGCAGTGGACCGTTTTATCTAGAGGTTTTACGTCAAAGCCTTGTAATCAAAGGTTTGCTCGGATGACTCAAGATGAATAACATTGTACGAGGAGTCACTTTTTTTAGGCTTGAAGCTAATCATTAAACTACAGTCCTTTGCAGTGGTAGCTATTAGAAAATCCCTCATGACTTTCAAACTTTCCTGCAACCAAGAATATTTCTGCACTGATTCAGAGTCACTAAGATTTTTGCATACCATGCAAAGCTCCGAAATAATATTTTAATATACATGAATAGTTCCTTCCATATCAAATACATCAAGCTTTTTGAACAGCCAGAACTCGGTCCAGTATTCTGGACCTGAAAATTGCTTCAGAAACAACTTCAATAAAGGTAGCTAATATTTGGCCACATTCTCCGAGCATGAGTACCTTTAGTTGATCTTCAATGCTAGTGCCAATCTCACAAAATTGATTAGCTGATACAGTTTTTTTTATTGCTATCCATTCTCTCCATATTTTCATATATGAGAGTGCCATTCAGAAATACAGAAGTTATTACAAGGAGTTGTGAAGAGTGCGGCAATGGCTTTGTTTATCTGCTCTATAGATCCAGAGAACAGATCGAGTGGATTCTATTCGATGTTCAAGACCTTTCCAGGTTCCGCGGGGATTTCATCTGATGCTTATTCTCCTAGCTGGCATAAGCAAAATTGGATGCCATTAATGTAGCTCTCGGAAGAAGAACAAGAAACACAAAGCAGATAACAAGAGAGGAGTGCCAAAGCAGTTTGCTTTTGCCATTTTGGGAGATGCAAGAGAACGAAAAAAAAATGGGAGAGAAGGGAGAGTCCCGTTCTGTTTGAAGGGAAGTGAAAAATGAGGGATCGGTTGTGGGCAGTTGAAGGGAGACAAACGGAGCGGGAATGGTTGAGCGGAGCGTGGAGACGGCCTTAGAGACGGGATCAGTTACAGGAAATTGAACAAAGCGGAAGCGATTTTGAAAACCAACAAGGGGCGGTTGAGAATGGGGGGGATAATTTAGAGATTTTTAAAAATTAATTTTAAATTGATTAAACGGTTTTAATGTGGATTTTGCCCTGATAAATGCATAGTATATATATATATATATATATATATATATATATATATATATATATATATAATTCAATAATTTGATGTTAGTAATGCGTAGTCAGTTGCATGTTTTTAGTTTAAGTCGATGTCATTTGAGTTTCTAAAATCGTGAGTACTTTTATTTCGATTTACTGCATCATCCATTGAGTGAATAGTCTTATTTGATAGATTTTTGATTTGAAGCGATGGCGATCAATTTCACAAATGGAGTCATTTGATCATCATCGTAGCTCGACTTTGATATGCGCGACATGATAGCGCGCTTAATCGATTGATCACCAAGTTGTGCAATTTATATCGACCAATTTGACAATGTTCTAAACACGCGACAAAGTTGTTGTCGTGAGGTCATTTAAACCATTTTCACTACGTTCTGCATTTATTTCAATTTTATGTTGTGTCATTATTCGACATTAGAATAGACTTATCTAAATTAAGCATGAATAGTCTCATTTGATAGTTTTTAATATTTTGAAGCTAACGATATAATCAATTTTACGAATGGGGGTCATTTGGCTTGTGTCGGTGCCTCCTGACTTTGATATACGTGCAAGCATGTTAACGACTCGAGCGCTTGAGTAGTTGATCATTAAGTTGTGAAATATTTATATCCTGATCGATTTCAACATTACATGGCAAAGTCCTTTCGTTCGAGATCGTTCGACCATTTTGGTGATGTCAGTGCATTTTGAGCTTTTGCATTGTCGCAGTTTGTCGATTCTTGTGGGCTTGACTTGACTTATGACACATATGTAGAGGTCAACAAATGCCCCCCTACAAATGTGATTCATGTATAGAGCGAGTCACATTTTTTTGTAACTGATTGACCCTTTGGGCTGGCCACAAAACTTGCATCATTTTAGCTTCAATTGTAATAACATATGAAACTTTGACAAGATTTGTCATTAGCACACTGCCTTATTAAGGACATGCTAAATGACAGAGATTGACCGATTTGTCGGATAGATAAGAGTTCTTACACCATATAATATCTACTTTAATGGCTTTGTTGAAGATCTCTTTTTTTTATGTCATTGCAGATTTGAGCCTCCTCCAATCCTAGCTTCATGTTTCGTTGGGTTTGATGGAGAAATTGGTCTGCTTGTTTTGATGAAGGACTCCATTAGGGAATGAATTTATCCATGCTTGATTTGAAATTCATACGTCAGCTTTGAGCGCATTACTTGAAGGACTAACACGATTTGTCTATTGACTTGTCGAAGAAGGTATGCACTCCATGAACCCGTCTTCGCTTTGTGATTCGTTGAAGGGTATATAGATGACCAACCTTCAGCTTATATTGGTCAATGTTGAGTTATTAGTCTAGCGTGTGCTTTTTTGAATAACCACGAAATTCCTTTAATTACATGATTTTATTTGAACTATGGAATTGCTTCCCCCGGTCTTTTCTTTTGCTTTGACTTCAATGAGGAGTTTGGCTTTGATCTGTGCTTTGAGCTTGATCAGATCACTTACGAATAAATTGAGATATCACCCTGTGGGTAATATATAGATTGATTTGAGGTATCACATTGAGGATTTCCTTGGGTGTGATCTCGATCAAGTAAAAAGATCTCTTGGATCCGGTTGCTAATCACGAGTTGGATCTAGTTTGAGATTAAATAACTATCATCATTGGTGATGAGTGGGGTTCTTTCTATGGCCTTTTTGCTTGTTGAGTGAGGGCGTCAATCGACCATATTTGGCTTGTTGAGTTCGACCTTTAGAACTACTGAGTCTTGACTTAAAAGCTGGGTTGGTGGTTTTCATCGACAAGTGTTCTTCTGACCTTTTCTTGTGGCTTGTTGTATGAAGAGAGTGTCAGTAACTCTGTCATTTGTGGGCTTGTTGAGTTCAATCTTTAGAACCTATTCGTGTCTTAGACTTTAGGATGTAGAGGTTGATGTTTATAACTTAATTGATTGAAGCTTCCAAAATCTGGAGTTCTTTTGACTTGATCTCCAAAATTTGACAAATCTAAGAGATAAATTTCTTGATATTTAGGGTTGGCCTTTCATGCATAGAAATAGATTCTTTCTGTTCCTACAAGAACATGCAACTTCACAATGATAATTATAGGTATATCCAAGGATTTCGGCATAAAACTCGATGTCAACCTGAATAAGAATATATTTGAGGATCTCATCTTATGGCATGATGTCAACTCAAATAAACTTGATATAAACTAAAAAAATGCCCCCTATATTGTAGGGAGAATTTTAAAGTATATTTAGAAGAGCTTTCAAGTTGAAATTAAGTAAATACATCAATATTTGAATTGTTATGCTCTTAAGAGGGGTTTTAATATGTAACATTGATTTCATCCATGTATAGAAATCTAAATGTGTAACATGGGAAATTTCCTGAAAAGGTTTTCATATGGGTGAGTATATTTATTTAGGGATCTCGGCATGAAACATGTCAACCTAAATAGATATACTAAAAAATGCTATCGATGGGATGTTTCTTTATTTTGAAAATGCATTCTTGTTTTGCAAGATAATTTCCAAGCAAGATTTACACATGTAATGATAGTGAGGAATAATTAGTCTTCTCAGCACTAGGAGTAATTCTCCTTCTTATAAAGTTCAATGGATTCACCGTATGATCGAAAGCTTTGGACATCTTTGCTCGGTAGACTTTTAGATTTTGTTGAGCTTAGTGCACCTAAATTAAGTCCATCAAATTTTTTACATCCGTGAATGACATTCTCATCTTGAGTGAGATTGTGTTGAATGGCTACTGAGTGAATGTAGTTCAACTTGAGCAAGGCGCTTGACTCCAAATACTAGTGGATTTTGTGAGATGCCTCTAGATGTCTCAGTGTTGTCTATTTGTATGAGAATTTCACTTCAAGATTTTGGCCTCCAAATTTTCTCACCTATTTGCCGGGACCTTTCAACGGTGGATTCTTGGACATGTGGTCCAAAGTGTCACGCATTGATGCTCACTGTGCGAGACTTGAATTAGTAGACATTTTGTCAGGGCTGTAAGAGGAGATCTCTTTGGAGGAGCAACTCTAGCCTCCCTACGGATAGGACCTTCATATTTTTTTTCATGAGTCATTTCTTCTTAGCAACTTTGAGGACCCAATACACTCTTGCATATACAATTTTGAGTTTCCTCACTAGAGAAGTTGGAACCTGACGTTATCGGGTCCAAAAGGATTGTTTGATTTGACCTAGAGTTACTTTACCCATCTTAAGTCAACCTTATGGATTGGAACACTCGCTTAGTTCTGTTGTATAATTTTTTACTTAAATAATGGTTGTTGAGCATGCAGTTCAGCATTTCTCTTTCTCCACAGTCTCTAGGTTAGCTTACTTCCAGATGAAGAAGCTCCTACGTCGCAACTTCTTCTCGAGGCTTTAGCCTCCATATTTATTTATTTTTTTATCGGGACCTTTAGATAACGGATTCCCAAACACGCGGTTCAGGTATCACACCCCGATGTTTACTGTGCAGGAATTACTTAGGACGATCTTAAGCTCTTACTACTAATGATGGTAGCTTCTATAGTTGAGCATTTTTTGGCTTCTTTAATAATTGACATTTGATACCTGTTCTTCATAAGACATTTTTTCTTAACAACCTTTAGAACTCTACGTGCTCAAGTAGATAGAGTTTCATGTTGTTTCTTCATAAAGGTTGAAGTTACGAGCCCAAAATATACTTAACACCTCAAAAAGCTATTCCTTTTAACTCATCTCAAAATTCTTAAATTTATTGTGGGGTGGAAATACTCACTTCTAGTTGTAAGACTGATTGTATGACTTATGATTCAAACAACAACTGCTGAACTCATAGTTTAGTGTTTCTTCTCCTTTGCCTTCTACTCAATTTTTCTCTAGAAGAGGCTTCAGTATCATACCTTCTTAGTGCGAAAGGTTCAATGACGTTATCGCATTCTTATGAAACTTTCTGCCCAATGAAGGTTCTCTTCATGACTGACACTTCAGAATGATCCAATCCTTCGAATACAAAGACTCTTTCTTAAGGAACCTCAATTATAGCAGTGATCATTCCAATCATTCTCATGTGTACAATATGCATGTGCTTCAAGTAGAGGATTATTTTTTGATGATATAGAAAGTTTACACTACCAAATTGAATGGTATAGATCTCCACTATTGATTATAGCATTAGCCAAACAGATATTGGCTCCGCAACCTAGTTGCAAGATGAACAATGTATTCAGAAGATCCATCGATATAGAGAATAAGAAGATTAGTCATAATGAGATAACATATTTAACTATAATTTTATTGATAATTAATTTCAAATTTGAATTTTTATCATGCTTTACTACTACTTTAGGTTAAATTGACTAGCCAAAGATGGAAAGAGAAACATGTCCCCAGTGGAGTCGCCAAAAGTCTGTGGGCTTTAAAAATTTGTCATCGACCTCACAATAATTTTATTGAATTGAATTGAAGAGAGTATGATTTGAAAGTGTCGATATAATTTTCAGAAGACAGATGGAATAGTAGATAAGACACTACCCAGAGATTTTGTCCTCATTTGGTGAGAATTTAGATTTGGTTCCAAGTTTTCTATGCAAGATAGTTAATTACCTCCCAATAAATGAGAGAACTTTGATTAAAATTTTATTCATTAGATCAATGATAAGATATAAATAGCGACATATATAGAATTTGAAATTTAGATATGAAATTTATCATTTTAAACCGGATGGTTGGGGAATGATGACATGCGATCTAGATCCCATGGTTCCATCATCTGCAATCACGGTCCACTAGTGAGGTAGTGGACTAAAGGATATAAATCAATGACATGAGTTGTGTTGTCAAGAAATAGACACAGGTAGTGTTTGTAGACGGACTTAAGTCTACTTAGTTGTTTCTATCAAGTATACTATGATTCACAACTCAAAGGGTAGAGCCATTGGGGAGCATCATACATGTCATGATCGTAATATAATGGATGAAACCACCCGATCAGGGCTATATCGCTTCATCTGAGAGCTTCTTGGCCAAACCAATCGAATGACCGCAACGCGTCTTCTCGTGAGATTGATAGAGTGATAGTAGAACACTTGATTTGACATTGGCTCCTTTGTGAGCTAGAGTTTTCTTAATTTGTCACTCCCGACAAACAGTTGCGGAAGGTGGATAGATTGAGTTTAATTTAGGTTTTTAATGATTGAATTTTATTTAAATAGTTTTTTATATTGATTTTTAATTTGAGTCAATTTGATTTGAGCAATTGATTAATTTGAATATGTTTAAAGATTTAGATCTACATCATTTTTTGTATAATGATTAGATCTGTATCAGAATTAGTTTCGAGATATTTCAATTTGAAATCTTATTATATGTTTTTAAGTTTTGTTAATGACTTCAAGACTAAGCAGAAGCAACAGCATCGAAACTTGAATTTAAGCATTAGATAGTGTGAGAATGAGTGTATATAATTTTAGGTAATTTTATGTTTGAATTATTAGATTGATTTTGTATATTCATTTTTTTTATTTCAATTTATCTGCATTTTGATATTAAAATTTGCAAAATTTCTGTTACAACACTCAAAATTTATAGTTTAATTTATTTTATCTAATTAATAATTATTGATTCAAAAAATTATAATTAGATGTAATTCCTTAATTTTTTATTAAAGGAATTTTTTATAGATTTTGATTCGTATCTTATGCTTTCAAAGAGTTCTGAAGATATTGATTTAGATTGTAGTTTAAAATTATTTGCATAGTTTACTTATTTGAGTTTTGCAATTCTCCTAATTTATTTATGTTCAATCTACATCACTTTTGATAAGTTATCTTTTTAGTGTTTATTGCTTTAGTACTCATACTATTAATTAGCATAGTGTCACCTCCATATTGATATAAGAGTTATTAAACTAAATTTAGATTCATTAACTCCATAGAAATCACATATTTATTTAAAACTAGACTTCAAATTGATTGTAAGTCTCTTATGAGTTTGACATTTGTCTCCCAAGTTTCATTAAGGTTTGTTTAATTTTGAGAATTTGAATAAAAGAACTCATTTTATTTAATTTAGTCATGAAATTATAATTAAAATTTGTGGGTGTATTATTCCTCAAATTTTTGCATTTTAAATTGTTCTATTCTTTCTAAAATTTTCTTTAAGTGCTCTCCCCTTATTTCTCTTTGATTTAACATTTATCTTCATATCTATCATATATCCTTTTGTTTGATTTAAATTTAAATGATTTCCATTTGAATTTGTTTAAGTTCTGAATTTTAGTCAAAATTTCAAGTTTTATAGAATAGATGTTTATATTTTATGAAGATGGTGTCTTAACACCACAACCAATTTTTTCATCTTATTTTATGAGCATTAATCAAATCTAAAAGAAGACAAATGCAATATATATTCATTTTTTTAAGTCTAAATTAGATAAAATTTTGATATGGCGTCATAAATAATATATTTTTGTTCATATATTTCGATAATGCATTTTCTTTGAAGCACTTGTAATTAATCTTATTTAAATACGATAAGCATATGAGGCCTTCAATCATATAAAATTAAATATATATATATATATATATATATATATATATATATATATATATATATATATATATATATATATATATTTCTATAATCTCGAGAAAATTAATCACGATCAAACGCGAATCTCAAGATATTTTAAAATGCTTGATCTAATCCGATTTGATAGCTTCTGGTCGTGGCCGTCACCATGAGACATATAACATCATAGTCGATCCGAGCTCGAATCTGGTCAGCTATCGAGGGCATGAAAATGGATCGATTGCCAAATGGTCACCAAAGCGACATATTTATAGTCGGTCGGCGCTCGTCAAGAGGCGAATCCAACGAATCCAAGATCAATTAGACATCATTAAGGCACCCGGATCATCAAAATACACCGTCCGGTCGGGGATCGCCTTGGGCCGTCGATGGGAGTGGTTGGAGTTTTCCGAATTTACAAGGCACGCCACTCCCAAAAATCTATAAATAGAGCCTCATTCTCACCTTAGAGGACCGAATCGATTGGAAGACCGAGCTCGAGAACCACCGGTCGACCTTGGCGCCGATCATCACCCCAGGTGCCACCAGAGTGTGCGAAGATCGAGCTCGCCCTTAGAGATCCCAGGAGGACTAGAAAAGACCGGTTGCTCTCTTTCTCACGAAGATCAAGAGGTTGCTCCCGAAGATCCGTTCTGCCGCTTTTGGGAAACTTCTCCCTTGGGTTGGAGTTGAGATATTATTTTTTTACACTCGAATATTGTTTCAGCAGCAAACACCTTCTTCTCCAAACTAACGAAGCAAGGACACGTATCTTTTGAACACATAGTGAAAGTTCTGAGGCTGGCAAGGCCGTGGTTTTCCCTTAACGGGTTTTCCACGTATAACCCCTGTGTTCATATCCCCTGCTTGTGTGTTGGATAATTTTGGGCTACGCGAAGATCTCGCATCTGGAATAAAATTCTCTAAGCGCAACAGTTTAGCGCCGTCTGTGGGAACAACATTGCTATATCTCCACTATGGTTGGTAAGCGGGGTTTCGCTCCAACGCTCCTCATTCTCGGGATCAAGGGCAAGTCTCCAACACTTCTCTACATAGCGATGTCCCGGTGAGGTCCGTCAGCCCCTCTTTGGAAGATCGCGTTCAAATGGAGGATTCCCAGAAATTCTTCGACTCCTGCGAGAGGACCGGCAAAAAACGTTCCAACGCTGGAAGAGCCACAGGTTCCGCCCTCCCAGATTTTCTTCACGAGAATGATTGCAGGAATGCGGATCAAGTAGAGAACCCCTTGGCACCACATCCGGATCGAACGGATACCGCCGATTCTACTCACCCCGAATGGCTCACCTTATCGGTGAAACTCCACGTCACCTTCTGCGATGAACTACGACGGCGTGGGAAGAGTTCCGTGCAATCGAATGATCCATTCTCCGCCGCCTCTTCCAAAACTTCGTCCCTTCAGATCATCTCGCATACCGATTCGGCGAGATTCAAGCTTCCCAGCATGGACCCTTACGATGGCACAACCGATCCGTACGAGCATATCGATCACTTTCGAACGATCATGCACATTCAGCGTACAAATGACTCTGTCTTGTGTCAGGTATTCCCAGCAACTCTCAAAGGACAGGCTCGTACTTGGTTCTATTCACTCGCTAAGGGGTCCGTCCGATCATTTGGAGAGCTTCGATTTTTTGTAGAAAGTTCTGGCGAACAAGAGAATCATCGAGGATTCATCACATCTCCGAATCCGAGCGATGGAGAGTCCCTCAAAGAATACTTCGAGGTTCTCCTCACGGCGACAGTACCGGGAGTAGATCCGAACTTTTGAGGCGTGCTTCTGGAGGACTCGGCCGGATACTTATTCATCATTAATGCGGAGCAGGTCCATTCTATGCTAACTGGTCCAGAATAGAGGCACAAATCTCCGCGACGCTATCGGTGCTCATCGACAGCAGTTTGAACCACCGCAGCGGAAGAAGGTTCCCAAAGATGATGTTCAAACATCTCGAGAAAAGAAGAGGCGACAACCTCCCCAAAACCTCCTCGGCCGGCGACCTCGGATGACTCGGAGGAAATATCACTCTCAACACGTCATGCCAACATCCTCTTGTATTCAGGAAGAGGATGGCGTCAAGTGGCTGCGACCTTTAAAGCCTGGAATTGGAAATCAAGAGAAATTCTGCCACTTTCACGGTAGAGCACCGAAGAGTGCCACGAAGGAGGAGATTGAAAGACTAATATGTCGAGGGTATCTAGGCCGTTTATACAAAACCAACCCTCGTCCGCAAATCTTTGGGGGCAACCAGCTCGGAAGGAACCATGGCCGGTGGAGAGATAAATAATTGCGGGAGGGCGGTGTTATCAGCCAAATATTCATTGCCTTCAAGAGCGAGCGAAGAAGTCTCGGGTTGACCATTCTATCACCTTTGATGATTTAGATCTAGAGCTTCGCATCCCACATCAAGATCCCCTTGTCATCAGTGCAGGGGTCGGTGATCCGTGCTTCAATATTAAAAGGATATTGATCGACAATGGGAGTTGTTGATGTTCTCCACTTTCCTCCATGGGTATAGAAAGAGAAGCTTCAACCGCGGTGGTCCTGTATGGATTTGATAATGTCGGAGATTAGTGGAAGGGACAATCGGTCTTCCCGTAACTCTTGGGAATTTCCCAAACGCCCACTTGATACAATTTGTAGTCAAGTCGTCAGTCGCGTACAATGCAATATTTGGGAGACCTCTCCGATCATATTCGGGCGTCACATCGTACCTCACCTCAAGATGAAATTCCGACACCGGCATCGGCGTGGTAAGTGGGAATCAACAGATAACACAAGCGTCTATATCAAGCAAGCCCGACCATTTATGTCGGTCAACATCGAACCGACTTACGAGATGAGGATGCCTCGAAAGGGCTTCTCCGGTTGAAGATGTAATTTGTCTTCCTATCTCGAAGTTGATCCATCGAAAGGTGAAGGTGGGATCGTTGCGTCTCGATCGAGAATCGTAGTAAAATCAAGATATCTTTGCACGGGGCATCGATATTACGGGCATTGACGGAAGTCATTACGCACTCCTCAAAGTTGACTCAACTGGCGGTCTGAGAAGAAAAGAACCTTACGAGCGATTGCGGTCATAGAACAAGAAATCACCAAACGGAAGTCAAATTCATTCGAGAAGTCTACTACCCCACGGTTGGCTAGCGTGGTGTTAGTCAAGAAGGCGATTCTGGAGAATGTGCATCGACTACACTATGTCGTGCATGCCCAAAAGATAGCTTCCCCTTCCTCGTATCGACCAACTAGTTGATGCGACATCGACATCGGATCGAGCTTCATGGATGCCTATTCGGCTACAATCAAATCGGGATGAACAAAGCAGATGAGGAAGCAACATCCTTCCAAAGCAGATAAGGGACTATCTTTAGCTCGTCATGCCATTCGGACTAAAAATCTTTGGAGCAACATATCAGCAATGAATAAGATCTTCAAGGATCTTATAGGGCACAATATGGAGGTGTATGTTGATGATATCTTGGTGAAGAGCTTGGAAATATCACGCATATTTCGATGCCTGTGCTTTGACATTCTTGACACTACAAGATGCGCTCAACCCAAGCAAGTGCATTTTGGAGTTTCCTGGAAATTCCTAGGCTTCATGGTCACTCGGCGGGATAGAGGCCAACCCCGAAGATAAAAGCACTCAAGGACATGTCACCTCAACGATCAAGGAAGTCGCGTTTGTGGAAGGATTGCGGCTTTATCACGATTCTTGGCCTCGGAGATAAGTATCTACCATTCTTCAAAATCTTAAGGGGTGCACGAGGAAATGGATTCCGGTGACGAGAATGTCAGGCTGAGCAACAGTCTATTTAGCTTCCCCTCTATTATCAAAGCCTATCCAAGGAGAGAAGGCGTACATCTATCTTCTTTGTTTCTTCTGCCGTAAGCTCGTCGCGTCGAGGAGAATTCATTGCAACGACCCATTTATTATGTCAGCAAAATTCTTTCTGATACCGAAGGACGCTATCCACTAGCAGATAAGACAGCGTTGGCCCTAGTGCATTCTGCACGAAAATTATGACCGTACTTTCAGGCCCACACCATCAACGTCTACACTCATCTTCCATTAAGAACTATTCTGCAAAAGCCTGATGTATCTGGAAGGTTGATGAAGTGGTCGGTCGAGCTTGGAGAGTTTGACATCCATTTTCTTCCGCGTCGATATAAAGTCACAAGTGCTCCGACCGTTGTAGAATGTACCATCCCATCACCACTGAGCAGATCATTCATCACTCCATGACAAATCAATGGACATTGTATGTTGATGGAGCTTGGTACTTCGGTGCGGGGGGCGGGAATTTTGCTTATCTCCCAAGTAAAATAACTTTAGAGTGCGACACTAAAGTTCCGACCACCAATAATGTCGGCGAGTGAGGCCCTCGTAGCGGGGACTGCCATTGACGTGAGGTCGAACTTATCATCTACAGGACTCACGACTTGTGGCCTCACAGTTGAAGGAGACTTGATACGTCATCCAGACTTGCTCGATGCGTCTTTTGGCAAAGTCACTTCTTGCCGTAATCGAGACCCATCGGATAACTCATATTCTAAGGGCGAGAACACGGCGGATGCCCTCTCCAAGTTAGCCACAATGAGGAGATCTTTTCAAGAGAAAATACATAGAGGACATCCACTTTCCCGGTATTCAAGGCCGGGTGATACAATCTGGAGGACCCAAAAGAATCTTCATGGATTGACCCGATCATGTCCTTTCTTCAAAGCGGGCCTTGCCAGACCCAGATCTATCCGTCGTGAGCCGAACTTCACCATAATGTCGGTGACGAACTTTACAAGCGGTCTTCTTAGGGCCCTATTTAAAGTGTCTACCACCTTCCGAGGCTAACTATGCAATGCGAGGTTCATTCAGAATTTGTGGTGAACATTTGGGAGGAAAAGCCCTCGCCCTCAAAATCATGAGGCAAGGTTTTCTTGGCCTACAATGAAGAAGGCGCATTGGAGTTTGTAAAGAAGTGTAACAAGTGTACATTCCAATCTCACTCATACACCATCTGTAGAACTCACCACAATCAGCAGCGTGGCCCTGCTCAATGGGGATCGATATAATGGGACCCTTTCCCATTGCCAGCAGCGAAAATTCATAATCTTGGCCGTTGATTACTTCCGCGAAGTGGGTGGAAGGCTGAGCGTGGCCAAAATCCGAAACAAATGCCAAGCAATTTGTGCGGAAAAATATTATTTGTCGTTTGGCATTCCGGCAAAATCATCACCGATAATGGGACGCCGATTCACAGGAAAGACATTCACATCTTTCTGCCAGGAGCTGCATATCCAGTTAATCCACACAGCTGTATCCCATCCACAGGCAAATGGGCAGACCGAAGTCACCAATAGGACAATACTAAAAGGGCTAAAGACACAACCACGCCGGGGGGCAATGGGCCGAAGAACTATCTAATGTTCTTTGGGCTTACTACATCAAGGACCCTCGGAGAAAGCGCCGTACAATCGTGTTTTGGGCGAGGCATTATTCCGGTCGACATCGGGTCCCGAGCCTAGAACCCATAACTTTAATGCGGCGACAACGCGATAAGCGATTCCATGGATCTCCGCAGAGACCGCGACATGTCTCGCCAGAATGGCTTCTATCGGGATTGCTCGAGGTTTCAACCGGAAGGGTAAAGCCACGACCAATATCTGTTGGGGACCGTCCTCAGTCACCTTCGGCGGGGAAAAGGCCCTGCAGAACAAACTCTCACCGGTTTGGGAAGGCAGGTATGTGGTGGTGTCTAAAATCAAGCACGTTCAAGCTTAAGGATAGTATGGGAAGACTCTCCCATGCACGGAATGCTACAAACCTCCGTACTACCGGTGGCGTATCGACTTTTTATTCTAGTTAATCACGGAAAACATTATCATCGTGTATGTTTGTATTATGTTGTTATCGAATTAAACATTTATCGATACTCTTTGTCATACTTATTGTCCAACCTTGGCATCAAGTTGTTTGGATTTATGTTTATCTATGTTAAAGTTCTCATACTTATTGTGACTTTTTCTTGCTTATGCTTGCATTTTAAAACACCCGACTCAAGAGATCATGCTATTGTTGTATCTCATTCGGTAAGATCGATCCCAGAATTGATCGATCTTCTATCTGAGTTAACATGTCAGTAAGCCTCGATAAACAACCTTGGATAAGTTGGCAATCCTCATATCGCCTACAACTTTCTCCATAAGTTAACATCATCGAAGCGCTCCGATACACAACCTAGGATAGATCGAGGTCCTTAGTGGACTTCCCGACCTCTTCCATAGTTAACGTCGCCGGGTAACACGACAAACCTCGGATAGGTCAAAATCCTCGGATTCAATTCGAGATCTTCTATCTGAGTTAACATCGATAGCGGCTTCGATAAACCGGATAAGTTGGATCTTTATCTAGATAGAGAGGTTAGAACCTCATAAATATATTCCATGCAGTTTGTCATCAGTAATATCTGATCTTAGAATAGATCGAATTACCAAGGGATTCGATGATCTCTTCTACGAATCTTTATCATCGATGCGGCACACAACTCATATTCACAAACAATTTTTGTGGATTATTACTTCATGAGAACATACAAGTACAATCAACGAAATAATATACAACACTAAGCATTTGCAACATAAAGGAACTACAACTACGGTCTTGATGGTCTCATCGGTAGATGATGAAGAACTATCGAGTCATCGTCATTGTCTAGAAGGGTGGAAGCTAGGCTAGGAGAAAGGATCAACACCGACTCACAGCTTGCGATACATGGCGTGTCCCCTTGAAACCTCGGATGAAGCCTTCATCAACCTGCCGCTCAAAGCCTTCACCTCTACATCATACCGCGTGGTCTCGGCCTCAGCGTGATCTGTATGATACTCTTGAAGGCTGTCGAGTTCTTGAAGTCCTCGCACGTGATCCGGCTCCCTACAGAGATAAAGGCCTCTTTCTCTGAAAGGGCGTAACTCGGTTCTTTGCCTCAGACACGAAACCTTTTGGAAAAGATCTTGGATCCTTTGAGCAACCAACCTCTGTTCTAGCCTCCACTAATTCATCCAAGTCCTCAACTTCACGGCGAAAAGAAAGAGAAGTCGGCTTGAGTGCTTCGGTCTGCACTCATCAAGTTGATTCTCCAACACGGACATCTCTTTTACTTTCTCCACATAGCTTCTTATATTCACCATGGAGAAACTTGACCTTCACGAACTCGAATTCCGGTCATTGGATGTTCATTTTGAAGTCAAGTTCTTGCTTCTTCGATATGAAATAAGAAAAATTACGTTAAACACCGGAAATGGGAAATAAAAGATGATGAGCATAAGAAGGATTACGGTTCTTGACATCTTCGGACGACCTTGAGGAATGATTCACGTCCTCGGGAATGAAGATCCTTGGGGGCGACTACTCGAAGGGCGACTCTTTTGGTGTCGATATCACCATCACCTCTTAGCTCCTTTTCCTCTTCTCATTGGAGGCAGGCGCAGGAGATCATGGAAACCTCTTTGTTGGGCTTTCTCAATTGATTGCATAAGGCGCCGGATGAATAGAAAGCCTCGAACAAAGATTCCTCTCACTTTCATCTGTCGATATATCGAATCTCAAATCGAAGATCTTCAATATTCTGGAATTTCAGCGTCCGCAGGGATATCTTCATCACCAACCTGTAGGGGAATGGGTAAATCTCGCAGCTTTCCCCATTTCTCGAAGACCATCATTCTTCACAAAAGAATCGCGCAATTCTTGGGAGAATCCTTCGTCCAGGAGGTCAAGTAGCCGACTCTGCGGTGATCGACCATGTGCATAAGTGAACTTGCACATCCGTGCGAGGTGTCGATAGTCAAGATCCACGAAAAGACTATAAGTCCCATCACGATCGTCATTGCCGCTCAGCGGGAAATGCAAACCTCGCATCTTGCGACAAAATGGCGATCATCTCGGGGATGGGGAAACGCAATCCGCAAACTCATCTCGTAAGTGGTGAAATACCGGCGGCGAGGGGTATCTTCTTGGACACTTAAGAACCAAATCATTGAGGAAAATAATATTTTTTTCGAGATCAATGTGTCTCCGATCAGCGACTCCACGAATCTTGATCCTCCCATTTTAGAAGGTTCCCTGTGTGCCTCAGTTACAAGGGTGGGCGTGTCTCTTTCAAAAGATTCTCACCCATCTACAAACAGGCAACTCGTGCATCGAGATGAAAATTATTCGAAGAGTGCCCAAACCCAGGGGAGGCTATGCACTCTAGCTTGGTGGAGATGAGGTGGTAGAGGTTGATCAAGAAGAGTGCCCAAACTCCCACCGGGGAGGCATGCACTCTGGCAGTGGAGATGAGGAGGAAGAGGTTGATCGAGAAGAGTGCCCAAACTCCCACCGGGAGGCATGCACTCAGCTGGGGGTAGGTGGATCAAAAGAGTGCCCAAACTCCCACCGGGGAGGCTATGCACTCTAAGGAGAAGAGGAGATGAGAAAGGTGTGCCTTCTCCCTTAATACAGGGGTTTTATAGACCCCAGGGGCAAAAGCTAAAAAACCGCTCAAACCGCTCAAGCAGATCATTGGACGGGTGGAGGCCCAGCCGTGCATATTGCCCAGCGTCTTCCGACCTGTAGATCTGTGCAAAAGCACCGGTACGACCCAGTATGACCTCGGTGAGCCGCTTCGCCCATGGTATGCCATGCCTCAACGGCCGTCGAAGGCGCCATGCATGCCGAATAGCCGCTCGGCGAAACATGTAGACATAGCCGCCATCATGGCCGCATGGTTCAGCGGCACTCCGTGCCAGCGGCCATTCGATAGCAGCGACGCCAGCTGCCAGGCTTCCAGCGCCCATAGACCGCTCAGCCTCCCTGGCGACCAGGCGAATCATGACGCCCGCCATGCGCTCGCTGGCATGTATGCGGCCAGCGCATGAGCGCCTGAGCCTGTTGCAGGATGGATCAGTAACCTCAATCTCGCGCAGCATACGCATTTGCGACCCTATAGCTTCAGGTTATAATCTTATACTCGAAGATTTGTTCTCTCAAAATGCGATTGATGGACTCTCAATTTCATTGAAGAATTTGCTATTTTCAAGTATTTGACATATATTTTTGGATGGCGAGATAATGTCACCCAAAATAGAGCATACATCCTCGGAAAATTCGATCAACGAATCTCAAGGCATTTTGAAATGCTTGATCTAATCACCGTTCAAAACTTCTGATCAAGCGGCCGTCGATGAGCGAACATAACAACATCAGCATAACGTCCGCTCGAATCATCGGATCAAGTTCTCGAGCATGAAAATGGATTGATTTGCCAAATGGTCACCAAAGCGACATATTTATAGTCGGTCGGCGGCTCGTCAAGACGAATCCAACGAATCCAAGATCACCCAATTAGACATCATTAAGGCACCGGATCATCAAAATACACCGTCCGTCGGGGATCGCCGGGTCAGATGGGAGTGGTTGGAGTTTTCCGCAATTTACAAGGCCACTCCCAAAATCTATAAATGAGCCTCATTCTCACCTTAGAGGAGAATCGATTGGAAGACGAGAGAACCAACCGACGACCTTGACGATCTATCATTATGCCACCACCAGGTGTTCGATCGAGCTCGCCCCAGGAGATCGAGGACTAGAAAAGACCGGTTCGCTCTTTTCTCACGAAGATCAAGAGGTTGCTCCCGGAAGATCCGTTCTGCCGCTTTTGGGAAACTTCTCCTTGGGTTGGAGTTGACCCATATTATTTCTACACTCGGAATATTATTTCCGCCCAGTAACCTTCTTCTCCGACGAAGGGACCGCGTATCTTTGAACACATAGTGAAAGTTCTCTGAGGAGGCAGTGATTTTTTTCCCGGGTTTTCCGCATTATAACCCCGTGTTCATATCCCGCTTGTGTGTTGGATAATTTTTACTACGAAGATCTCGCATCTAGGAATAAAATTCTCTAACACATATACATATATATATATATATATATATATATATATATATATATATATATATATATATATATATATATATATATATATATATTCTTAATTTTAAGATTTATAGGGGTGCCACATCGGCGATTATGGCTTACTCGGTATGCCGATGGTGTGCAGTAGTGTATGATCTGCGGTAATTTTATCTTGTCACGTCCTGATGAGCATGATGAGGTCTTCAAACCTGCATAAAGATAAGCATATGCATTTACAATCTTTTTCTTCCACGCATTTTGCCAAACACCTTCCTTTCCTCTTTTGCAGCACCATTTTCAGCATACATCTTTATATTTTCTCTTACCTAATAAGTATAGCAGCGGCGAATCTTATACCATGATGATTTTCATCTCCACACGATGCGTGAGGCCTTCGAACCAATTCAAGGTGTCATGATTATTTGCATAAGTATCTTCAACCTGGAATATAACTCAGACAGGTATTATTTAGATTCAATTGATGTTGTACCATTCGTTATTCATCGGCATTTCACATTCAGTGTAAAAGCTAACTATCTTTTGATCTAACGTATAGTAGTGGACCGTTTTATCAAGAGGTTTTATGTCAAAGCCTTGTAATCAAAGGTCTGCTCAGATGACTCAAGATGAATAACATTGTACGAGGAGTCACCTTTTTTTAGGTCTGAAGCTAATCACTAAACTACAGTCCTTTGCAGTGGCAGCTATTAGAAAATCCCTCATGACTTTTAGACTTTCCTCTAAAGATAGAGTATGCAACCAAGAATATTTTTGCACTGATTTAGAGTCACCAAGATTTTTGCATACCATGCAAGGCTCCGAAATAATATTTTAATATACATGAATAGTTCCTTCCATATCAAATACATCAAGCTTTTTGAATAGCGAGAAGTCGGTCAAGTATTCTGGACCTGAAAATTGCTTCAGAAACAACTTCAATAAAGGTAGCTAATCTTTGGCCACATTCTCCGAGTATGAGTACCTTTAGTTGATCTTCAATGCTAGTGTTAATCTCACAAGATTGATTAGCTGATATTGTTTTTTTTACTGCTATCCATTCTCTCCATATTTTCATATATGAAAGTGCCATTCGGAGAAATACAGAAGTTATTACAAGGAGTTGTCAAGAGTGAGACAATGCGATAATGGCTTTGTTTGTCTGCTCTCTAGATCCAGAGAATAGATCTAGTGGATGATATTCACTAGGCTGTGCTATCTCTCCAAGATGATATTTCAAGAGTTGATGCATTCTCGTTTCACGCAAAATCATCACAAAACAACCCGGTACAGTTGGCACTTGAACGATCTGGCATGGGTCGTCGAAGCACATACGCACTTCGGCGTCGCTAATCCAGCCAAACCGTGATCACAACTGACAGAGCTCGATGTCTAAGACCTTCCCAGGTTCCACGACGATGTCATTTGATGCTTGTTCTCCTGGCTGGCATAAGCAGAACTGGATGCCATTGAAGTAGATCTCAAAAGAAGAATAAGAAACACGAAGCAGATAAGAAGAGAAGAGTGCCAAAGTGGTTTGCTTTTGCCGTTTTGGGAGACGCAAGAGAACGAAAACAAATGGGAGGGAAGGGAGAGTCCCGTTCGGTCTGAAGGGAAGTGAAAAACGAGGGATCGGTTGTGGGCAATTGAAGGGAGACAGACGGAGTGGGAATGGTTGAGCGGAGCATGGAGACGGCCTTAGAGGTGGGATAGATTACATGAAATTGAACAAAGCGGAAGCGGTTTTGAAAACCAACAGGGGGAGGATGGGGGATAATTTAGGAATTTTTTAAAAATTAATTTTAAATTGATTAAACAATTTTAATGTGGATTTCACGCCGGTAAATACACATAGTCAATATATATATCAATTTAAGGTAATTTCGATGTTCCGAATGCAATGGAATCCGCTTCACGATGGAGCCGGGTTTCACATCAAATTAGCCATTTCATAAAATGCGTCGCCGCTTTCAACGCTGATGCACTCATCTCAATTGCAATGCCTTATTTGATAGATATCGAGCTTTCAAATGATCAATTTTATGAACAGATTATTTAATCATCGACAACTTCGACTCGATCGCGTGTCGATTATAGCTTCGGCGCAATTGATTGATTGTAAAGTTGTGCAATATTTATATCCTGACCAATTTTGACGTTCTAAACATACGTAAAAGTTTGTTGATTGGAGGTCATTTGACCATTTTCAATGACGCCCGTGCATTTTCGATTGAATGCCACGCTAATTATTCATTATCGCATGACTCATCTCAATAAGAACAATCTCATTTGATAGTTTTGAATCTTTTAAAGCTAACAGTTAATCAATTTCATGAACGGGGGTCGTTTGGCTTGCGTCAGTGCCTCCTGACTTCGATATACAGGCAAGCATGTTGAGGACTCGAGCGCTTGATCAGTTGATCATTAAGTCATGCAATATTTATATCCTGATCGATTTTGACATTTTGAACATGACGATGAAGTCTGTTCGTCGATTGGAGGTCATTTCAATCATTTTCGGTGACGTCCAGTGCATTTTGATCTCCGATTTGTGCATTGTCGAGTCCGCCAAATAATTTCGGCTTCAACTTATGGACGCGCACGATGTGGAGGTCAACAATAGTTGTGTGTGCATAGCATAATAATCCTAGTAGATCATGTCAATGATGCATGCATTGTAGTCGGATCAAGCGTTAGGAGGTGCTTGGAGAATATCAACCTTAAGTGCTGCACACACATGCGTAAGCACTATCATGGGTTCTAGACATCGTCAATACACTTCGAAGTTCATTAGTTATTTCATAATACCTATTATTAGAACTCAAATAGACTTGAAATTGAAAGAGATTATTGGCTGAATGGAATCAAAGTTTAACATTAAAGTGTCTTATATAAAGGTATGGGATGTAAGGCGTAAGAGTATTAAAGCAATTTTTGGGAGTTGGAAGGACTCGTACCGCTCTCCTCAGATCAATATTGTTCAATTAGTTGTTGGCGAGATGAATGTTACCTTGCGGATGTTATGATGATTATGGGCTTGTGTATAGATGGACCCCTAATCATTGGACCTATCGTAGTTGGAGAGGGGAAGCGGTGATAGAGTTGGTCTGACTATTGCGAAGAGTTATTGGGTCAAACTCTATTGCAAATACTACATATATTGATCTGAGCAACTTAGCTGTCACTTCATCATTCAGGATAGGTCAGGCGCACGCACTGACATGTATACCACTAAGGTGGTCGAGTTGGACATTTTCTAGGGAGTCGTACGTTGATTTGATAGAGGTGGAGTTCACTAGACACTTATAGACATATGTACTGTTCATCTTAGGGAGTTTCTTACTGCTAGATACTTCTGGATATGAGGTGCACTAGATATTTAGGGATACATTTAGCACTTTTTTAGTTGGAAGAGCAGTGCTAGCCCATTTATATAAAGAGTTGCATGAATCAATTAGGCCAAAGAGGGTCAACATGACTGGTTGTCTGCATCTACTCTAGATCTGGTATTTGGTGCGACTTCATGTTGGAAGACCAACCTTACATGTTTCCTATCCTCATGAGCTTGATGGTATGAGCATTGATTTTAGGTAAGAAATTTAAACTATTTTTAATTGCTTTAATTAACCGATGCTTTATTAATTGATTGACTTATAAATATTCATTTGATCAAATGGAACAAATAGTAAGTGCGCCGGAGACCTATTGGTAATGTCAGGCTGTATCGAGATGAGCTTGATAGACTATTACAGAGCTAGGTATTAAACATAAATTATATTCTCGTTCTTAGAAATGTTCACTGAAGGTTGACCAGTAGCTTCTCTTACTTGCAAGTTATATGGGAGTCGTATAATATTTTGATTAGATCTCGCTTATCAGACATTTGTCTTGCTAGTAAGGTCATATGGTTAGCACGTGTTCCCATTTTCAGCTGGAAGAGGGTGAAGTGGTACCTTCCTGACAGAGTTCTTCATCAGTTTAGGCACTTACCATGCATAGATGTAACGCCGATGGATCCCATCTTTAAATGAGTCGATGGCCATGGGAAAGCAGATACTGATTGAGTTTAGTATCATCAAGCACACATAACTATTTGGGAGAGATCACATTATCTATGTCGATGGTGATGATAAGGATAGACAACAAGCCTTAAAGCAATACCGTTTAGGTGTGGGTTTCTACTTCGAAAGCCCCTAACCAACGACATATTATTAAGGCACATAAGCCTTTGTAAGTTAATAGTAGCTACTGTAAATTTTCTTAAGTACCTACATTTAAATATTTGATTGTAACATCTACTAATTTGGTTAATATAGACAAAGCATTTCTTAGCGACTGAAGATATCTTCCAGCCTTACTTTGGACATCCCGGTGACTTCAACTTACAGATGGCTATAAATAGGTATGAGATGATATGCCATGGTATGAGATTACGCATGCACATTAGCAACCATCACTTTCAGCGTAACAGAGCATATGTCTTATGAGTATGCTTCAGCTCCGACTGCATAAACATTAGACATGGGTGCAGGGCCATCTACTTATGTTGATCATGGGTGGAGAGCCTTCAACTTATCAGCAGAGCTCTCAGTCTCAGCTCCATCTAGAAGTTGCACCTTCACTAGATTGGGTGCCTCTAAGAGAATCACAGTCAGAGCAGGGTTCAGATGTTGGAGGGCAGGGTCAGGGACCACATGGAATCTCCCATCAGCTGAGTAACCATTAATTGCAGCCACCTATGTACTACACTCCTGGTAGTGCTGCGTAATAGCGTATAAATGTAGCTGCAGGCGATAGTTTCAAGGTGCATGCTTATTTTGATATTTCGATTGTATTTGTGACCTTGATCTATGTATATTGGCCATTGAATTTTTATTTTAGTAAGATATCTTACTTAGTGTACTACTAATTATTATAATTTCATTTTGCATTGATTACTTTATGTTTTGATGGCATAAAATATAATTAACTACGCAAACGAAGAAAGCTTTTGATGCTACGTGATTAAATTATATACTTATGTAAAAACATTTATAAAGTAGGTATGAAAATCCTCAAGATGAATTTGACAAAGAGTTGTGGTTTTTTTTTATAAAAAAATTAAAGTATGATAGTTGCCCATTAAATGGACGACTCTACCTAGTTTTTATTTTTTTAAAAATATATATAAACAGTTAATTATGATTAATAAGATACTTATTTAAAAAAAAACTTCTAAATCTGTTTTAATTATATCTCTTGCTCTTCATAGCTCTCTCATTTATCCTGTACTAACTTGGCCTTTAATTCTTATCAGCCGAGCACTCGAGTATTTCCAAAAGTGTTAAAAAACATTAATGTCCTTGTTTTGTTCTTGTTTATTTTTGTACTTACTAGAAATGCTGACTCAACACAAGCATTACAAATAAGAAGAGCACACACAATCTTACAATTAATTTAATCAAGCAAGATAGTTTGGTGAACACGAGCTTCTTTAGTTCGTAATGATTTCAGAAATTATGGTCAGAATATTGAGTTTAAGTTTTGCTAATATTAAATTTATATTATGACGTTCAAAACTTCAAAAAAAAAAAAAATCAAGATAGGTGAGAATGAGAAATGCGCTTAAGACAAATTGATAAATGTTTTTAGCAGAGAGAAATGGCCGACTCTCTATTATTACATTAAATATATGTTTCATCTTATTAAATAGAGAGTGTAAATGATAAAAAATCATTCTGTCATTGAAGAAGAAACAAGTTGATCACAGTAGGAAGAGTTCGCGCTTGCAGATAGGATGGAGGCAATGAGATTTCAGCTCTAGATACGTTTCGGTCTAAGAGAAGGAGGTTAAAAGTCAATGGGTGGATCCTAAGAGGATCCGATGTCTGGAAGAAAGAATACAATATATTTTCTGTATCATTTAAAGATTTTATTATTTAACACTTGTTAATAATGCCAACCAAGCACAAATATCACTATTGTACAAGTCAATCAAATAATATAAATAGGTGGATGTGCACTAGCTTAATTGATAATGGTCTTAAAAAGTTATTGTTAAAGTAGTAAGTTTAGGCTTCGTTTGGGAGGGCTTTTTTAGTGCGTTTTGTATTTGAAAACGTGAATTTTTGATTTTGATACTCGTTTGAATAGTGTGTTTTTTTAATGCGTTTATTTATCTCATAAAAGCTCCGTTTTGGCACTTTCAAAACGAAATAATTTTAAATCTTTAAGCAGAACTTTTGAATCCAAAAAAAGTAAGTCTTAAAGTCTTTCTGCATCAAATTTATAGTTCGACACTCCGAATCCATCCCTAGCACTCACAATATTTTGAGGGAATGAAAAATTGTACTTACACAAATAACGAAATATTTCTAGAATAGGAAAATAGCTAGCTTTTTTAATAATTCTATATTTTACATCTTATTTGACAGATACTGTGAAGGATAAAAATTATTTTCCATTGAAGAGCCACCAAGTGATAACAATAAGAAGATTTAGTGCTCGAAGATAAGATGGAAAGAATGAGCTTTCAACTTGACACACTTTCTAGTTTGAGGGAATAATATTGAAAGTCGATGGGTATGTCCCAAGAGAGGGACAGGGTGGTTAGAAGAAGATAAGATGTTCAATATCACTAAAAGTATAGAGAATCAAACAAAGAGAAGAAATGTAAACATAAGGTTTTTATGTGATTCAATTTTATAGTCTACACTTAAAATATGATATGATGAGAATTCTATTATAAAATTCAAAAGTACAAATCATAGAAGGGAAGTCCACTTCATACAAGTGGATAAAAGTTGATGAAAAGGATAGAGAAAAGAAGAGAGAGGAGGAGTGGCCTCCCTCTTTGCATGAGTTTAGTTTCCAAAATTACATTATCCCTTATAAAGTTAAAAGTTAGGCATATTTAAATTGGCAAATAGATAATTCTTATGTACTACCTTAAGAATCTATTATATCCTCTTGAAAGTGACATGGAGGCATTTTCATCCTTCAGAGGTGAGCGATTATATATGAAGAGCATCTAACACATCTTAATTGGCTAGAAGGAATGTGCTCTATCTAGCTCAAAAGTTGGTGACAATTTATTTGGGGTTTAATTAAGGTAGGGAATGAGTCATTAACATTATCTTAATGGGTCAAATAACTCTAATCCATCAACCCATAGTTAATGGAAAAGGGAGTGAAAATTACAAGGACAATAAGAGACTTAAAGAGAATCATTGGTTAGAGACTTAAAGAGAGCATAAGTGGCTAGAGTATGAATAAAGAAGCATGGCATCATTGAAAGTAAAGTGATTGAATAAAGATGTTAATAATTGAGTTGTTGGAGACTTATTTGATAAGAATAAAGATGTTGCACTTAAGGGGTCATCCACCAAACAATTGATGTGTATAATTTATATATGTCAACAAGAAGCCAATAAAAATAATTACAAGTTAATTAATTTGGTTGTCATGATGAACTTCATTGGTTGAAAAGTTGATGGAAAATTGATTATTTATAGTTAATGATATTAAAAAAATCATTAGAAAAAGAGCTACCAAAAGGGGATCTGTCCACTAAAGATAAGAATAACATTTATAAGGAAGATGTTCATTGAATGTATAGTTAACTAATTAAGGTAAATTGCTACTCAAGGTAACTAGATTTAAGGATTCAATGCAATGTGATTTTAGGTCGAGCCACTAGAATTGGCTTAAGATTTTAAGTCCATCTCGGCGACAAGCACTAAGGTTGCTAGCTCAACATGATAGTTGTATGCTTCATGCATAACCTACATTAGATCTAAAAATATAGACAATATATTCATTTCCCTTATTTGAAATTTTATAAATATAAACATTAAATAATAGTATTGCCAAATGTTTTACACCATAAACTTCATTTCACTTTACCTCAATTTTTTGTATTCTTTCCATGATTATGATATATAGGGGTAATAAGTATATGTTTTATCTTAGCTAAAAAGAAATAAAAGTTAGAACCATTAAAAATTTTAACAGAAGGCTTCAATACTATGCAAGAGTGTAGCCAATGATAATAATATCATTAATTAAGGCCTATAAATAAAAATGCACATAATGCCAACTTATTTGTTGATGATGGAATTTAGCATGTGACATCTCTACTAGTGGAGGGGATTAGATTTAGTGGTTAAAGACTTCCAAAAAGATGAGTATAAACACCATGTGATAAATTAACACAAGCAGTAGACTCTATAGACTAAGTAGAGGAGCACAATCAAGGGCAAGTATTAGTAGAGACTAGTAAAGACCTTATAACAATCCTATATAATGTTGAAGATTAGGCTTCTTAAATGGTAAGCATGGAGAAGAGTTGCAAAATTTCATCTTTAAGATGGCAAGCAAAGCCACCAAATAGATGAGTAAGGTTATCAAACTAAGCTTAAAACAGAATAACTTTTAAATAACTATGACTTCCTCATCATGCTTCTTTCATGTAGAAATATTTCCAGTATTGGATATGTTAGAGCCATGTTGGGTCATTGGTTGTTTATGGATAACAGTTGGCATAAGGGGAGTTGTTGTTAGAGAGGGAGCACTAGGAGTAGTGGTTATGTAATGGGAAGCCACAAAAAAATGTATATATGGAGATGTAATTTGTACTTTGTAAGAATTAATGAAAAATATATACATTTAATTAAGAAGACAACAATGGTGCCATGGGATAATGAAATTGTTGCTACGAGTGACAACTATAGAGCTATTGAAAAGCAGAAGGTTCTTGTGCCATGGTTGATAAGTTACAAAACTATTAGGTGGATGGTAAAGTGCCATTAAAATAATTTCAGCCTTGATCACTTTTGTTTATAATTTATATATGTACTTCATAAAAGTGGTTCAATGGAAAACAAGAGAAATACTAACACACCTAGAGAGAATTAACTTACGTTCTTGTCAAACAAAACTTTATTGCTTTGGATTATGATCATGGCCATCAAGTCATTATTTCTAAATAAATTTTAAATGTTGAATGAATGAATCTTACTATTTTGAATCTTGAAGTTTGTGATGACTTACGCTGACATAAAATATTACTGAATTATGATTGATTTTGTAAATTATATGATGTTAGCTGTTAGATGTTAGTAAAATATATATCATGTACCCACCGTCTCTTAGCTCGGTTGGTGGGCGTGCTCGGCCGGGAACCTCTCGGACCGAGTTCGATTTCTGGCCGCGGAACATCAGGGAAATGGGTGATGAATGTATTTTAAGCAGGATAGTTATAATGACATCTCCACCCATAAGATGGATAGGGTGTTGGGTGGATACCCTTCTAAAAAATATATATCATGTCTTGTTATACCACCTTTGTAAAATATAATTTCTACTTTTGAAGTTAAAAGACTTGTAGCAAGTAAATCATTCTAATCTGTCGTGCCATGACTGTGACCATTCCTAGGCCTTCTGTTCACCTTCGCAATGACATACGATGAACTGTAGCAGCTAGCAAAAATTTCTTTAAATCAATATATGCAGAAATATATTGAATGTAACCGATTGTAGCTGCGGCAATCAACAATACTTGCATTTGTAAACCGATGTCTAAGTCCTCGCTCAATCCAATAATGTTTGGTTTCTTGCAGTGGTAATTATTGTGATTAAACCGCTGTTAACTTGAACAACTAGCAGCGGACCGCTAGTGTTCTACTTCTATCCAGCTGCTGTTGAAACGCTGCGAAATACTTGCTAAAGAGAGTGTTAGTAGCAGTTTTTGGATGTTTACACATGACTACAAGCGAATTTTACGGCAGTTATAATTGTTGTAAATGCTCTAAAAATCACCTCTAAGGTCGATTATTTTTCTATTTAGTTATAATTTGTTTTAATAATTTTAATCAATTTTTCTAGAAAAAGATTAAGAAATTTATTTGAAAGAATTTTAAATTCTAAAATATTCTAAACATGAGTAAAATATTTATTTATAATATTTAGTTTTTTTTGTTGCTTATAAAATTAATGAAGGATTTTTTTTTGTTTTTTTTGTTTTGTTTTTGCTTTTTTTGGTGTGTTTGATTAGATGTAAAGTATTTTGAATAGTTATGATGAGGAGAATAGCAACCTATAATGGCTAGTGGGGACTAACGATAGAGATGGTGATTGACGGCAAGAGATGATGGTTGATGAGATGAACAACTAGATGCTAGTGGGCCTCTAATTATGTGTGTGACATGCTTTAGGCAAATATTATAATTAGGGTTTGCTAAAATTAGGTAAATTATCAAAATAATAAAACTGAACTTGAGAATGAATTCCAAAATCTTTGAAATTTTGTATTATTTTTTAATTCTTTACACCATAATTTAAATATTTAAATTTTCAAAGCTTTAATTTTCTTAAATAATAATTAAATCTTTATTATTACATCAAAACTTCTTTTCCAGGAAATCTGCACTTTTCTGCGTAGGAAAAGTCTTAATTTGAAATATTAATTTGGATATGAAATATGTAAATATAAAATTACGTGGTATGTATGTAAATTTCCTTTATTTTTATTATTCTTTCGCTCATTTAAAAGTCTATGTATTTCTTTTGCAGCACATTAGCAATACTTGCAACCAAACAATCTTTGAAATATGGAATGTAGTATAAAAATCCTTTTAATATATATATATATATATATATATATAGAAAGTGGATGAAGAGAATCTAATTTACTGACCAAATGGATTCAAAATAAATTCTTTTTCTTTTTTTTTTTAAAAAAAAACTCTCAATCACCAGGCTCTTAAAATAAATTCAGTCGCAAATTACAAGTTGTACCGTACAATGTAAATTAAAAGAGGTTGTAGAGGTGCTAAACTGTCAGCCCAGTCTGTGGAGGTTCTCTCCACTTCCTGCTTGGGCCAAGTTCTAAGCACACTCTTACCTTCGCCAACTTTACGCTGCAGAGACGAAAGTAGTTCCTTCTAAATTTAAGTTTTTAATTCTTTTTCTAATATGTAAAACTTTATCTATTAAATTTTAATGTTTACGAGGTCATCTTTTAACAATGCTAATTTGTTCTCCAAATTGGCTCGTGCGATAATTTTTTATGTAAATTTGATAACTTATATTTTTTGAGCAAAATATCCTCCTTCATAGCTTCATGTCAGTCTCTAATATCCGCAGTGTTGCGTGCTAGAAAATCAGTTATGATAGAATAAAAGTTTACATCTTAGCTTTGTTGCGGAGTCCAGCACACATACAAATGTTTGAAGAATTAATGATAAAACTCCAAAATTTTTACGTGGAAAAATCTCGAAAAGAGGGAAAAATCGAGTCAGTAGGTAAAATCTTCCACTATATATCTATTTCTACAAAATTTCCACGATAACGGATTACATAATTATATAAGAGAAGGCGACAATAAGAATCGAGAATCGGACAACTATATAATCACGTTGAGTTGGCGTTCTTAGTGATAGTAGAAGATAGTGAAACGGCGGGTGGCCGATGAAAGTCGTCGTAGCGATATGGCGAAAGATGGCCGGCGATAATCGGCGATGATAATACGATGGTGGTGGCGTGGTGACCGGCGTCGGTGGTCGACGATGATGACCGGCAATGATGGTTGACGGCGACGGTGGTCGGCGGTGACGACCGACGATGGAGATTGAAGACGATGATCTGCGGTGGCGGCTGACGGCGGCAACCGGCGGCGGTGATTGGCGACCAACGGAGGTGGTTGACGACCGTCGAGTGGTGGCACGATTATGCTTGGAGGATTTTCAAGCTTTAGAGCTCTCTTCTCTCTTTTGCTCGGGCCTCCCCTCATGTGAAGAATGAGGGGCTATTTATAGATTAGAGGAGTGACGTTTCTGTAGATACATGCAAAATTCGAACCACTCCATTCCATCGGATGACTCAAAATGATTCATTTGATCATTTGATGTATTTTAAGCATTTGAATGCTCAAATGAAGTCAGGATTATGAGATCTTGGGCTTGTTAGATCTGGCTCGTCAAGACGCTCGATTTGACTTAAACACTCCATGTTTAAGAACTATTTAGAGATTTAACTGATATCCCAAAGTTTCCAATGATATTTTAAGTGCTTATCTTGGCTAGTTTCAACTTAGGATCAACTTGCTTTTGACATCAAGATTCGTGCTTCAACTAGTAGAATTTTAAGTATCATATTAGTTGCGCCCATATTTTTGGATGACATTATCTCAATCATCCAAAAACATATATGCCAAATACTTGAAAATAGCAAATTCTTCGATGAAATTTACGGGTCCACTAATCATACATTTTGAGAGAACAGATCTTCATGGGAACACAAGATTATGATCACGCGAGCGGGTGCGAGCATGGATATTATCTGGTATCTTGTGAGCTAGCGGGCAGCGGGAGGCAGTGAGCATGGCGGCGGCTTGAGAGCCGCATGCAGCACCATACGCCCTGACATAAACCGCACCGATGAGGGTTTTTTTTGTCCGTTTTGTCCATTTTTTGTGGTTTTTCACGATTTTCGACCATTTTTCTTGGATTTTTTTACCTTTGCCCCTATAAGGGGTCTATAAAAATCCTCCTAAGGTCAAGAGAGAAGGAACACTCCTCATATGATCGAGTGTTCCACTTCTCCTTAAGAGAAGGTCGTTCGGAGGCAATCAAGGCCCGTGGTATATACGGCGAGGTTGCGGTTTCCCCTCGAAAGAAGTGTCAACCGTCCGCGTCGGACCGACCAGGTTCGGAGGTGATCAAGGCCCGTGGTATATATGGAGAGACTACATTTTTCCCTTTGAAGAGGTCAAGCGTCTCGTCGGACCAACCCGGGTTGATCAAGGCGTGGTACATCTTTACGAGGCTGATTTCCCTCGAAAGAGGCTTCAACCATCCTCGTCAGACCAACCGGGTTCGAAGGAGATCAAGGCCCGCAATTCATACGACGAGGCTCCAGTTTTCCCTCAAAAGAGACGTCAACTGTCATTGTCGGATCAACCGGGTTTGGAGGCGATCAAAGGCAGTGTTCATCTGGCGAAACGATATGATGCGGTGTGATAATAGCAATGATGTAATACGGATGGTAGCCGGAGGCCGATGATAATTGGCGGTGCCAATGATAACCGGCGGTGGTAGCGAAATGGCCGCGTATGGTTAGCGGCCGATGTGTCAGCAGCCAGCGTAGCGGCATAGTTATGAGATGATGAATGGCCGATGATAGTCAGCGATAATCGTAAGTAATGGCCGTAAATGCAGCCAGCGGCGAAAGAGTAGTTAGCGCTTCTGAGGGTATTGTAGCAATTGATAGTAATTATGCTCGGTCATCAGTAATCAGCGAAGATGCCAGCATAATGGTAGTAATAGCGAAGATGGCAGCGATAATCAGCAGCGATGTAACAACAGTAATCAGCAATGTAGAAACAGTAATCAATAATGATTCAGCGATGCGGTAGCAGTAGTAGTTAAGCAATTGACAGCAGCGGTAGTCGCGATAGTAGTCAGCGATATTGCATCAGTAATCAGCGGTAGTAATGCAATGGTGATAACCAGCAATGCGTATGAGCAGCAGCGCAATGGTTAACCAGCCGGCGGGTTGTCAGCAGTGTCAGCAGTTGGCCAGCGTCGGTAATCAGCGGTAGCAGCGTCAGTATCAGCGGGGATAGACCGATCCGTAGTTCTTAGAAAGTGGATTTCTTGAAACTTCAATGGATGGTTCAACAATTGATAAATGCAGATGGCGAGGAAGCATTAATTAGAGCAGTCATTGAGCAACTTCGAGAAAATTCGATAGATAATTTCAAAGTATCATTCTCCATAATGTTACTTGATGCAGTTAACTTGCATGTGTGGGGTAGAATCGAATCCGCTGAGGATTTTTGACCCATCCGAGGTTATTCGTCAAAGTGTTACTTGATGACACATACATAAGAGGTCGAATTGAATCCGAGGAATTTTGACCATCAGGTTGTTTGTTAGAGTGTTACGACCGTGCTTATATGGAAGAGGTCGAATTGAATCGAGGATTTTGACCCATCCGAGGTTGTTTGTAGAAGTGTTACTTAATGACGTTAACCTGTATGGAAGAGGTCAAATTGAATTAGGATTTTTTATATCAGGGTTGTTTGTCGAGTGTTACCGATGGCGTTAACATATGGAAGAGGTCAAATTGAATCGGCGAGATTTTGACCCATCGAGTTGTTTGTCAGTGTTACTTGATGACTTTAACACATGGAAGAGGTCGAATTAATGAGGATTTTTGACCAATCGAGTTGTTTATCAAAGTGTTACTTGATGACGTTAACCTGTTTGGAAGAGGTCTAATTGAATCCACTGAGAATTTTTGATCTATTCGAGGTTGTTTGTTAGAGTGTTACCTGATGACGTTAACATGTATGAAAGAGGCCGTGGGAAGTCCACCAAGGACATTTTGGCTTATCCTAGGTATTAGTCAAAACATTATTTGACTTCTTACCTATATGGAAGAGGCTGAATCGAATCCGCCAAAGATTTTTGACCTATCTGAGGTTGTTTGTCAAAGTGTTACTCGATGACGTTAACTTGTATGGAAGAGGTCGAATTGAATCCAAGGATTTTGACCTATCAGGTTGTTTATGAGTCTTCGATGGCGTTAACACTTATGGAAAATTAATTGAATCGGATTTTGACTATCGAGGTTGTTTAGTAGAGTGTTACCCAATGACGTTAATTTGTATGGAAGAGGTCCGAGCAAGTCCCCTTGGGATTGATCATGCCCCAACTGAGATATAATGTGAATTTCGTATTTCTCAAGTGGGAGGATTAAATGAAGGAGATTGTTTATATGCAACAAGCTTGTAAGAAAAAGTCATAACTGATTACTTTGATAATGTTGATGATATAATATTATCATAAGATAACTTAAAAAGAGGAATGAGATAAATTTTTAGAGAGAGTTAACAAAAGACAAGGGATGGAGAGGAAAAGGCAAACGGTGTAAATTAAAGGCTGCAATATTTATGCACCAAGAATTACATATAACATTTTCAGAGATCCTCAATGTTTCAAGTTTTAGGGAAGATTTTTCCTCTGGATCTTTGATCATAGCTTGACGGTTGGTCATCTAATAATAAAACGGGGAGTAAGTCTTTTACATGCAAAGCCCTCTGAGGTACTTCTTCATCTCGAACGGCCATCAAGACGTTAACACGAGATGTGTTTAGTGGTGTGTATTCCTTTTCCAGTCGTGGTTCACGTCATTGATGTGGGGGCCATGGAGGGATATCATGACTGTCTTGTTGCTTTTTTTGATGAGATTATTAATCTGTGTTTCCTAGGACACTTTGCATTTTCTTGTGGATTGTTCAAATTATTTGCGATGGGAATTAATAACCTCATCGACAGAAATTTGCGCTTCCACATGGTGAACCAAGTCGGCATATGAGTGAACCGTATCTCGCATTAGTGACGAGTAGAAAGGCCCAGGATGGATCCCTCTGAGGAAAACTCTTCTTAGTTATTCAGGGTCTACCCCAGGTATTTAGCGAGCTTCTAAGGAGAACCTCTGGAAGTACTCTTTAAGTGATTCACCTTCATTTTGATGGATTCCTGAGAGATGAGAGGAATCTTTAATGATCCTCTAGTTTGCAATGAACTACTCTACAAAAATCTTGACAAGTTCGCCAAAGGTATGGATAGATCCCCTTGGAAGAGAGTAAAACCAAATGCGAGCTTGACCCTTGAGGGTGACTGGAAAATTTGACAAAGCAGTGTGTTAGGAGCTCGTCGGATATGCATGATGGTTCTGTAATGATCGATGTGTTCATATGGGTTAGTTGCCCCATCATAGGAATCGATGCTTGGAAGCTTGAAACCTACGAGAATAGGATGTTGAAGAATAGCTTCAGCTAAAGGTGAAGACTCCTCATAGCCGCGATAAAGGCGAGGATGATTTCTGTCTTTAAGGTGACATTCATCCTGCATTAAGCATTTAATTCTACACGTATAATATGACGAGTGGAGTCAGCAGGACCAGAAAGTGCCAAGCTATCAGCAATAATTAGTGGATTAGCAGTCGGTTGAGCTGCACGTGATGGATGAGTAGAACAAGCAGTGTCAAGAAGATCAACATTACGGTCTAGAAGTGGAGGAACTTTAGTCTGATGGCGAGAAGGCCCCGCATTAGCATTTTGACCTCACACAACTAATGATCGATCTTGTGGAAGATTTGTTTGTCGTGGTAGTGGCTGTTGTGTTCCTCGTAAAAGTCGGATCATCTCATTTTGAGACTCTTCCATTTGACGCACACGATCTTCTAAGGAGATTCCTGTAGCACCTTCACCGACAGGGTCACGCCTATCAGGGGGAAGTGAGGCAGAAGCTTGGTGTTCTTGGTTCAAGGATTGTTTTCGAAAGTGATAGGAGTTGGAGTGGGAGGCTCCAGTTATTCTGAGTATTGCGCTTAGCCATGATCAGTGTTCATGGAAATTGTGATTGAGAGTCGGTTCACAGTGGTAAGCATGCGTCTTAGAAAACCGATTGTGATATAAAGTTTATGCACTTAGCTTTGTTGTGGAGTCCACACAATGTTTGAGAATGTTTGAAATTAAAAACTTTAGAATTTTATGTGAAAAATCGAAAGAGAGGAAAAAATCACTAGCTTCGGTAAAATCTTCCACTATGTATGTCATTTAAGTACAAAATTTCCCGATAAGGATTAATTGTATATGAAGAGACAATGAGAATCCATGTCAGAACAATACTATATAGTCGAGGTTGTGATTCTGAGTAGTAGTAGAAGATGGTGAAACAGTGAGGATAATGTCGTGGCGATAATGGCGAAGATGGCGCGATAGCGGCGATGACCGTCGATGGTGATTGGCGGTGCCGGCGTCGGTGGTGGCGATGATGACGCGTGATGGTTGGCAAGCGGTGGTGGCAGCGGTGTGTGGCCAGCGACGATGTGAAGATTGGCAACAATGAGGATCGGCGGTGGTAGCGGCGGCACAGCGGTGGTTCGCAACGGAGGTGGTGGCGGCCCGTCGATGGTAGCTGATTATCTTGGAGGATTTTTAAGCTTTAGAGCTCTCTTATCTCTTTTCCTCGGGCCTCCCCTCATGTGAAGAATGAGGGGCTATTTATAAATTAGAGGAGTGGTATTTCTGTAGATACATGCAAAATCCGAACCACTCCACTCCATTAGATGGCTCAAAATGATTTCTTTGATTATTTGATGTATTTTAAGCATTTGAATGCTCAAATGAAATCAGAATTATGAGATCTTGGGCTTGTTAGATCCGGCTCGTCAAGATGCTCGATTTGACTATAAATACTTCATGTTTAAGAGCTATTTAGAGATTTAAGCGATATCCCAAAGTTTTTTGATGATATTTTAAGTCTTGATCTGGTAGTTTGACTTAGGATCAACTTACTTTTGACATCAAGATTCGTGCTTCGACTAGTATTATTTTAAGTGTCATATCAAGCAGTTAGTTTTGTAATTAGTTATCTTTTTATTTTTCTACAGCATAAAAAGATCTGTTGATTTTTTTACCTTCCCAAAAAGGACTCTCGTGTCCTTGAGATCAATGAGACCTTAGACAGTGAAAGCTAGGGGTATAAATGAGTCTAGTCGAGCCAAGTTTTGACTTAATTATTAGGATCGAGCTCGACTCGATTTAAAGAAAGTCAAGCTCGAGCTCGACTCGAATGCTCAAGCTCGACTCGAATGCTCGAGCTTGTTTAAAAAGCTCGAGCTCATTTAAAAAACTTAATAAATTATTGAATTGACAATGTGATACACAATAATTACAATTCATCATTATGTAAACAAATCGGTTCGTAAGCTATCGAGCCAAGTCAAACCAGGCTCAAACTCGAGCTCAAAAAATTTTCAAGCTTGTTTATGAGCTCGAGCTCAAACTCGTGGCTCGATAAGCTTAGCTCATGAGCTCATTAATGAGCCGAGCTTGAGTCAACTCGCAAATCGGTTTGACTCACTTACACCCCTAGTGAGAGCTCACTGAGAAATTATTAGATGCGAAATTTAGAGGTAAAACTATGTTCAAATTTTTATTATATATTAATATACATTTATTGTGTATATTAAATTTTTTTTGTTAAAATTTAAGAAGAATTTTAAATATTTTTAACATTAGTACATTATATATATAATACTTATATAATATTTAAATGTCTTAATCACATCAAAATTTATAAATAAAAATTTCTTATTTTTTCAAAATTAATACTAATGATAGTTTAAAAATAATTTAAAATTTTAAAATCTGTTGTTCATTGATTGCGAATAAATTTGATAATTCTAATATGCTACATTTGAACACACCCTACCTCTCAAAAAAGATTTTTAAAAATTAGGCATTATATAAATAAATGTTAAGCTTTGTTAGCCATATAAATTCACAAATTTATGTGGTATATAAGTAAATCTCTCTTTTCTTTAGGAGCTGTTTGATTGTCTGTATTTGAAATACAGTGTAAAAAGAATGCAGTGTAAAATGAATTCAGTATAAAAGGATTACTTTCAGTTGTTTGGTTGTGAGTTTTATAAATTTATGATTTTGTTTTTTTTTTCTGTTGGTTGAATAATGTAAAATTTGAAGATTTTGACGTCCGGCACGGCCATGGGCGGTGGCCCTGGGGTGGCGGCCGTGAGTATGGCGGTAACGAGTGACTGCGGGCGGCGAATGGCTATTACAGCGAGCACTCCGCGCATCAATTCGATTAAGGTGTATTTGGAATTCTTCAATCAATTAAATTCATCTGGCGAAAATAACATTTCTAATGTATTTAGAATACATTACATTATATTGAAATTTTACTTTACTTGCAACTAAATACTTGAAAAGTTTAAATGCGTATACTTAAAATATAGTATACTTCAAATACACGTAATCAAACAGCCCCTTAGACATCAATCAAATTTTAGCATTTGCAATCCTAGAAAGAAACAAAAATATGCTATTCAATAAATGTTGGGTAACATGGTCGCAACCCACATGCCACCGTTTCACATGTGAAGAGATTCTAATTCAATTGTTTTTCTTAAGATTTTGAGGAGCCCACGAAGATCTAAGTATGGCTGAGCTTTCATTGTCACCGTTATTATTAGTGTCGCCTAAACTGAGTTAAACCTTCCGAGTCTTTCAAGCAATTCGATTAATTGTCATCACTATCACTAAGAGGGGCGGACCTGTCTTGATGTGAGGGTGAGCATTGCCTATCCTCAAATTTTTTTCTCTTAAATTTTTTTTAAATATTTATGCCAACCCTCAATTTTTTTTCTCTTAATTTTTTTTTTATATTTAGCCCATCCTCAATTTACATTTTATATAATCAATCCCTCTCCAAAAAAATAAATTTAACTCATTATTCTTAAATAACTATTTAATTAGTTAAAATAAAAATTCATAAATTTGATAATCTTATTCAGATATACTTTATCTTATAAATTTAATGATATTATTTGACTAATTATTTATATTTTTTACAAAATATTAATTTTAAATATTATTTATTTATTTAATTATTTAAAATTTTATTTATCCTAGAATAACGAATTAGTTCCGCCCTAATCACCGGTGTCGACTAATCTGAGTTTCGAGCCCCGCCGCCTCAGCAGCAAGATCAAATAGTCTAGTCCTTGTTCCCTTCTCTTTGCCCATAAACTGCAACAGAGAAGGATGGCGTTGACGTTGTTCTCCATGAGAATGGAATCCATGTGGGAGAGAAAGGTAAATGAGAGGGCAGACGAGCGTCACAGAAGCGTGAATACATAAACTTTTATAGGCTGTTTAGTTACCTGTATTTGAAATACAATATAAAAGAAATACAGTGTAAAAAAAATTCAGTATAAAAGGATTACTTTATAGTTATTTGATTGAGCTCTAATTCATGTTTGTATTTTTTATTTTGGTTACAAAATATAATGTAAAGTAAATTGAAGGTTTGGATAATGGCGGTGAAAGGTCGGTGCTTTTCGGGTGAGGTGATAGTGCGGAGGAGACCGACGGTGGACGGCGGTGGGCGAAGCGGCCGACGGTGAAGCGGCCGGCGGCAATGGGCCGCCGCATCACACTACTTGTATTTGGAATTCACCCAGATTGCAATTTCAAATCTCAAATATTTTCGGTGTATTTGAAATCTGTTAGAATTTTTTACTCGGAACCAGCGAAATGTTAGCGTGCATTTGGAATCGGTGCATTCCAAATGCGTACGACCCAGACTTGTTTTATATATCAATATTAGTGCTTATAAGCGTGGACAATTTCGTTTGATAGTTTTCAATGTTTCAAAGCTAATGACGTGAACAATTTTACGAACGGAGTTCATTCGGACATCGTCGCGACACGACTTCCGATATCGATGTCGACATTGATATGCTTCGATCTGAATCGATTGATCGTTAGATTTTGTAATATTTATATTAGATCAATTTAGGCGTTTTGAGCGAAGGCGAAGTCCGTTCATCGATCGGAGGTCGTTTTGACTATTTTTGATGACGTCCAATGCATTTTGAGTCCCGATTTGCACATTGTCACTTCTACATTGTCACTTCCAAAACCCGCCGAATTTGACTTATAGACTTGACTTAACTTATGACATATATGTGGAGGTCAACAGATAGCCAATTCTTGATTGTGCTTGAATTCATTTAAATTTATAAGAAAAAGTGCACTAAAAATATTGCATATTAAGAGTACATTAAACAAGATGAAAGCAACAAAGTTCTAAAAATGAACTCTATGCAAATGTCGAATGATTGGAAGTGATAGCGCGCAAATCGAGATTGAAATACATAAGACGTCGCCAAAATTGACTCAAATGACCTCCGATTAACAAACAGACTTTTCCATCGCGTTCAGAATATTGAAACTAGTCAGAATATAAATATTGCATGACTTGATGATCAACCGATCAAACGATCGGTCGTCAGCGGCCTGTGCTCGAGGTTAGGAAGCGCCGTCTGGCAAATGACCTCCGTTCCGAAATTGATTCGTTAGCAAAAACTATCAAACTAAAGCACTCGGACGAGTTTGGCGAAAGTCAAGTGGTCAGCGGTGGCGTGCATTTTGGTAAAATTGCGATTTGATCTTGCTGAACAAATGCTTGATCGTGAAGCGAGTTGCATCGTTGGCTTGTCGAATTGATATATATATATTGACCATGTGATTTTATCAACATAAAATTCACGTTACAGTCATTTAATCAATTTAAAAATTAATTTAAAATCCCTAAATTATCCAAAATCCCACTTAACCCAAATCAAGCCCTAATCCAATTCGACTAAACCATTCGGCCTAATCTCCTCCAGGGTTTGCACGGTTCTTCTCTTCCCCTCTTCACGCATGCAGGAAACCCTCCCTCGACTCCCTCCTTCACACACGATCGCACCTCGAGCCCGAACGGAGATCACTCCGGCTTCGTTTGACTAAGCTATTTTAGTGCGTTTTGATTTTAAAATCGTGAAAATCAATATTTATTTGTTGTTTGAATAAGATGCTTTCTTAACCTACGTTTTAGTGAAAATCCAAAGGCCTTTTTCCTCTCCTCCTCCAAGCCGAAGAAGAACCTTGAAATTAAGAAGCAAATTGGTGAGAAGAAGGCTGCATTATCAGCACAATTTGCTACTAAAGCAACTCTGAGGAGAATTCATGCAAATCAGAAGGTTGATGATGATTCAGTCTCAGTTGAGGCTCTTATTGCGCCATTGGAAGCTGAAGTCAAAATGTATAAAAAAGAGATTTCAGCCCTTGAAGAAGACAGAAAGGCTTCGGATCATCTCCTGAAATCCAAAGAGGTAGCTTTAGTGGAAGCAGAAAAAAAATTTTGAGCGGTGCTCTTAAAAGGGCTCTAATGGTAGAGAACTTACAAAATTAGAATATTGAATTGAAAAGACAAGTGGAAATATGCCTCGAAGAAAACAAACTTATGGAGAAAACTAATCATCAAAAGGTCATCGAGGTCGAAAAACTTTCGCAAACTTTTCATGAACTTGAGGAGTGCATTTTAGATTGGGGCAAGGCCGCTAATGCTATCCGTGATTATCAGTGCCAAGTTGTTGAATTAAATGCAGAAAGGCTCTTGAGAGAGCTGGAGGAAGCTAAGATATGTGCAAATCGTGTCGCAACCGTCGTGGCGAATGAGTGGAAAGATGAAGGTGACAAAGTCATGCCTGTTAAATAATGGCTTGAAGAGAGGAAGTTTTTGCAGGGTGAAATACAAAGATTGAAGGACAAGTTAGCTATATCAGAAAGAAGTGCAAAGGCAGAAGCTCAACTCAAAGACAAACTCAAGCTGCGTCTGAGAACATTGGAAGATGACTTCAAGTAAATATCAACTCCATCAACCATTAAAACGACAAACTCTAGTGAGAACTACAGATTCTCTTCCCCAAATAATGTGGAACCAAAACATTCTATTTGCTACTCTCTTCACTCTCAGCTTTGGTTCTGTGGAGTTTTTCTACTTGTCAACCTGCCTTACCAAGTTCCCACATGGAGGCTGGCTTCCTCTTGTCTTCTACATGATCATTCTATTTGTTATAGCTATCTGACATTATCATACATCAAGGAAACTGTCTTATGAGCTACAGAACAAAGTGCATTTTGACAACATTCTCAACTTCAGCGCTGGCCTTGGTATTGTTTGTGTTCTTGGTGTTGGTTTTGTCTTCTCAACCATCCCAAATGCCATTACTCTAGTGTTTCCTCACTTCATCACCAACTTCCCTACCTTCCATCGTATTGTAATCTTTATAAGCATGAAGACTGTGGCCCCTCTTCCTTCCCTTGCAAACGACAGAAATCGAGAAGCAACACCATCATTAGAAGGGTTCTTCTCTAAGCTTCCAGCGTTTCCGATACCCCTGCAGCCAAACAACCCCTCTTTCTTCCCTTGCAAACGACAGAAACCAAGAAGCAACATCGTCATTAGGCAGGTTCTTCTTCTGATTTTCGGCATCGTCCCTTTTCACCGCCCGTTCCAATTTTGTTTTGCCGCAATCTCCTTTACTGCAATCGGAGAAGAACACCGTCATGAGGCGGGTTCTTCTTTCGGTTTTCGGCATCGCCCTCCTTGCATTACCCTTTCAATTTTCGCTTTGCCAAAACTGGAGAAGTACATTGTCATTAGGCGGGTTCGTCTCTGGGTGTTCGGCGTCTCCCATTTCCGACTCCTCTCTTCGCGGTAACCGGAGAAGAACACCGTCATGAGACATGTTTTTATCTTGGTTTTTGGCATATCCAACCCTGTCTCTTTGCCAACCATTACAATGCACAAAAAAATGAGTCAGAACATGTGGCATGTGTGATGTGAATGTATATGCTTGTGTTTCTTTGCAGGTTTGAAGGCCTCATCGTGCTCATTAGGGCACGAATAGATGAAAAGGTGTCTCAGACAGCTTCATTATCTCATTAGAGCGTCACGAGAAAGCAATTGTTAGATGTCGTTCTAACGAAATCTTGCCAAAATTTCTACAAAATTCTAGACTTGAGAAAAGAGAAAAGAAATGAATATATATATATATATATATATATATATATATATATATATTCATTTCTCTTTTACAGGTTTCAAGGCGCTTAATGTCCATTAGGCGTAGTAGGTGTGAAGACGTGGTGTCAAAAATCCACTCATTGCTCATTAGGTGTCTGAGAAAGCCAAAATACTCCGTCAGCCAGCGGGGATGAAGCCAGGCGCGAAATTTTGACTAAAATTCGGAACTTAAACAAATTCAAATAGAAATCATCTAAACTTAAGTTAAACAAAAGATATATGATAAATATGAAGATAAATGTTAAATCAAAGAGAAATAAGGGGAGAACACTTAAAGAAAATTTTGAAAAGAATAGGTCACCTATTTAAAATGCAAGTAAAATTTGAGAAGGCTAACACCAACTCACAAGCTTTAATTGTAATTCCATATGGCTTAAATTGAAGTGTTAAAGTGAGTTCTCTTTTATTCAAATTCTTCAAAATTAAATAAGTCTTAATTGAAACTTGGGGAGACAAATGTCGGAATCTTCTTATGTTATCTTTGAAAATTCAAAATGTTGAAAAACAAGTAATCATGAAAATAACAATATAATTGATCAAATCATATTTAAATCTGAAATAAAGATCTAAATTGAATGTTAAAAGATAAATGATTGGTGGTAATTCTAAATATCCAATTCCAAATTGAGAATAAAGTGTGCAAGAAATTTGATAGCTTTCTTATAACACAAATTTAATTAGGCAACTCATAATCACTCATGAATGTAGCCTTTAAACGAACCATTTGGACCTTGCGTTTAAAATTCAAATTGAAACATATGAGATTTGTTGAGTGCTAGTTTTAAATTAAAATAAAAATTAAATAAATTTTAAAAGAGATTTTCACTAAAGACGAGCAACCTATTGACAAGTATAACTAAAGCTCATAAAATACTACAAAGCATACAAAATATCTAAGAATTGGAAAATTCAATAATGTATATCACCGTTGGATTCGCAACTCTTTGTATAAGCGAATAAAAGGTGTTAATTAAGGCATTCTTAAATACACCCACATGGGCCCCAATACTATGTTGAATGTTTAAATTTAAGTGTCTAAGGATGTTATGCGGGTTGCTACCTGGTTTAGTCTTACTGGGTTAACAAAACTTAAAAATTTATTATAAAAATTTCAACTCAATAGAATATCGACGATTTTGTCGTGATAGTAGATCTAATCCTCAGCAACTAAGCAGAGTTGGCGGATCTAAAGCTCTTAAATATATTCAAATTAATCATTTTTTAAATCAAATTAAGTAGTAATCTGAAACTGCTTAAATGAAACTCAATCATTAAAAGCTTAAAGAAAAACTCAATCTATCCACCTTTCGCAATTATTTGTCGTAGGTGACAAATTAAGAAAACTCCAGCTCGCAAAAGAGCCAATGTCAAATCAAGTGTTCTACTATATTCACTCTCAATCAATCTCACACTAAGGGCGTGGCGTGTCCTGTGCATGTGGCTTAATAGGCTCCGATGAAGTAGTTCGACCGAGTCCTCACGATCGTGGTTTGACAGTAGGTTCCATTATATTAATCCGTAACCACATGCTTCCCAATGGCTCTACCCTTTGAGTTGTGAATCATAGGGTATACTTGATAGGGTAAACAACCATTTGTTAACTAAGGTAGACTTAAGATTATCTCCTTAAATAAACACCACCCCAAGTCTATGAGGATTTCTTGGACAACGTAATCTATGTGTTTTTAATAAGGATCCTTTGGTCAGGTTGGATCGACTATCTCCTATGACTAAGTAGACTAGGGACCACGACAACCCGGGATGACGAAATCATGGGATCTAGATTGGGCACGTCATCATTCCCCCAACCATTCAGTTTAAGCTAAAATGGTGACTTTCCATAAATCTAAATTCTGAAACTTCACGTGTTGCTACTATACGCTACACATTTAGCGAACTAACAACTAGCCTTAATCAAAAGTTCTCTCTTACTTATTGAGAGGGGTAATTAACTATAGGTGCTTGCGCCTATAAGAAACCTGGAACCATATCTAAATTCATCATAAAATGAGGGAGAAATCTCTGGGTAGTGTCTTATCTACTGTTCCATCTACCTTCTGAAAATTACACCGACATTTTAAATCATATCACTCTCTTCATTTTAATATTTGTCGAGAGGTCGGTGGCAAATTTTTGGAGCCTACACAATCATTGATGATCATTAAAGAACTTTGAAAGAAGTGTATAGATATGTTTAAGTTAAAACCTTCTATATTTGGAAAGGAATCTTAGTTGGTAGAGAAGCCTCCCTTTAAAAGCAACATTAATCATGCTAATTATGGGAAAAATCTACTACTAATGTGCCCTTTGGTATTGAGAAGGTACTTCACTTAGGCAAGTTATGAGTATTAAAAGGTCATACATAACAAATGTTACAACAACTCCAATTTATTTTTGGTGATTTGAGCTATAGATACATATTAATTTAGAGTATTATCTTAATAGAATTCATAAAATCCTGACACTTCTTTGACATATTGATACATATGCATATAAATTTAATGTTCATAATTGATTTTTAGAACTCATTGTTAGCACTTCATTTGATGCACTCTTAATTTGCAATACCCTTATAGAACTTTTTCCTTAAAAATATAAAAAGTTTAAGCAGTGTTGACCTCCATGCTGCTTCATCAGTCAAGTCGAGCTCACAAGCAAATTCAACAGACTTTGGATGTAACAACACACAAATCGAAGCTGAAATGTACTATACATCGCTAAAATTGGTCGAAATGATCTCCGTTCGATGAACAGACTTCGCCATCGAGTTTAGAACATTAAAATTGATCAAAGTATACATCTTGAATAATTTGATAGTCGACTGATCAATAGATTGAGCTGTCAATGTGTTGATGCGCATATCAGAGTTGAGAGGCTATCACGATGCCCAAATGACCTCCATTCGCAGAATTGATCATGTCGGCAGTGCAAAACATTGAAACCTATCAAATGAGACTGTCCGCACTCAATTCAATTGAGTCTACATGAATATTGAGCGATCGTAAGTGGCAACGAGTAATTTTGAACTAGAAATGACCCGATTTGACGCCAAAGTGAATCAAATGACATCCGATTGCGAATAACTTAAGTTTGATGTGTATATTAACTATATAATTTTGTCATTGCAAAAGCCAATTCTAGGGTTTTTTTATTTAAACAAACGAGCTTATAAATACTTATACTAACCTAACTGGCTTTCGTCGATTCACAACCTGGACTCAGGTTGGCGTCATACAAGTCTCCTCCCTCCCTCTTGGCCGAATGAATTGACTTTCCTTGCTTTTCATGCAAAAACCCCAGCCGAACAAGCCCCTCTGCCTGTTCATCTCAGCTACAGGCTGAGTGACCCCTCCTGGTTCTCTCCCGTAGCTGCACATTCCCAACAGAGGAAGTCCAAGCTTCCTCTCTTCTTTCTCCCGCTTTTGTTATTGCTTGGACTGGAAACTGAAGGCCTAGCTGCACAAATCCATTGCCTATGACCTCTCTCTATGGATCGCACCTTGTAGCTGCATCTGTCTCTTCATTCGGTTTCTCCCGACCGAGCAGCTGTGAGCTTCCCCCCAACCCTCCTTTCTCTTCCTCAACCGAGTAGCTAGTACAACCCTCCACGTCGAAACAATAGCCTCCCTGAGCTCCACCTCCCATCCTCTCTCTCTCTCTCTCTCTCTCTCTCTCTCTCTCCTCTCTCCAAATTACAAAAAGACAGAGAGCAAAAAATCCAAAAAGGAGGAATTGAAAATTTCATCGTCGATCCTCATTGATTTTGTGGTTGTGCCATTCATATTGTATAAATGTGTGAATGTACGAAAATATAGTGTATTTTATTTCATACAGGTGATTGAAGGCCTATGCACGTCTCTTTAGAAAGATAGGTTGGACGATTTACAGCCGCGGTTGCAAAATACCACCCATGTGCGTCTTTTTAGACAGGTCTAGTTTTGATAAAATTCTCCCCGACTAGGGGAGATGCTACCGAAATTTCTTAAATTTTGATTAATAAGGGACAATAAAAGGACACTCAAAATCTAAATTGAAGTCAAAATTGATATTAAATCAAAATACAAACTCCTAAAATGAAGAATGAACTCTCAAAAATCATATTAGAAAGAAAACTTAAATGAAAATTGTGGTGACATTGAGAGCTCTTTTATCTATACACAAATGAGACTTTAATTAGAATTGAAGCAAAGCTGTATTGAATTTGATAGCTCTTATACGAGTAGAAGCTAAACTTGATAGCTTGCTTACATATAAGAATGAGATAAAGTAGCTCATTTAAGAGCATGAACAAAAATATGAGCAAAATAAACAAGAACATCATTCAATTAGTGAAACAAAATATACTATAAGTCACTAGAAGAATTTAGGTTTGATATAAATAAAGCTTGAAACTCATTAATGATAAAAAAGATTCACATCAAACCTAAAGATCCTTTTTTATGCACAGAGCAAAACTTAAGCTGAGGTTGAAGGTGAACTTATATAACATTTTGACAACTCACTTAAGAGAGAGGATAAAATTTGGAAACCTACTAAAGAGCATGAATGCAACTTCTTGTTGAATATTTGATTGTTTGATAATCTGTATTGAGATGATTAAGAGAATCATAAATGATCATGAAATTGGGATTGTCAAACCTAAAACCTAATATATTAAATGGACATCTATATCAAGCGCTTTAAGATACTTATAGATACTTTAAAATAACTATACATACAAGTCCATCGCAGTAAAATGCATGTAAGTGTTATAAGGAGATGAGTCTTACATGCATTATGAAGCCAATACACTCAAAGCAGATACTTCAAAATGCATATAAGCAGCTTAGTAGAATGAGTGATGCATGAATCTCAATGCAAATCTTATGTTGAAGACTAGTGTTCAAATGCATATGTACAATCAACTCTTTCAAAATAAAATCATTCATGCACGTATTATGAAGTAGTCAAACTTCTAGTTGTTATCTTGGGATTTGTGCAAATAATGAGATGATTCATACATGCATATCACATGATGAAATAAATTTGAATATAGTGCATCGAGAAGTGTGCATATCTAAATCAACTTAAAGTCTATTATGTCTTGTAAAATGTGCAAATTTTATAATTTGTACAAAGCTTAATAAAATTGAAAATAAATTCAAATGGGCCTCTTTATCTATATGGTGAAGTTGTAAGTCCCACTTAATCAATCCAATCCTCATTGCAAAATAGGAGTTGACAGGATTGATTCTAAATCAAATGCTAAATCACCAAGAAGAGAATTTGATTTATACATTTGTATACGAGCATCAAAGGTCTAAACAGAGAAATTTTATAATCAAACTCTCCCCACTGATGGCTGAGTTGATTGAGGATATCAACCGGAGGGTTCATTATTGTCAAAATATCTAAGATATTTATATTCAATAAATTCAAATTTAAAATTCTTAAAATATAAATTTAGATCTGATCCATTATTACTAAATTAATAGATTTGATAATATCTGAAATAATAAATCAAATGACTAAGCTGACTTATTTACTCTGATGATAACTATGTTAAATGAAGATTTCAACCGGAAGGGATAATTTCATCAAAATGTGTTTATAATTTCAGATCAAAAGAACTCAAATTAAGTATCAATCTAAGTGCAAAATTTAATATATCATTAAGCTATAAATGTCTAAATGAAATTCAATATGTAAAAACTTAAAGCAAACTCCATTCAATTAATCTTTCGCAATTATTTGTTGAAGGTGACAAATTAAGAAAACTCTAGCAAAAGAGCCAATGCCAAATCAAGTACATAATTATGTCATACTCAAATAATCTTATGCTAGTAAGGATATAGCTCATGTCCTCTGTCCGTGTGGTTTGGCCAGTAGGCTCCACATATGATGCGGTTATAACCAGAGTCATCTGATCGGGTAGATGTTGCCAAATGACACCATTATAGTACGGTCACGATTGTATCCTTTATGTTCCCCAATGGCTCTGTCATTTGAAATGTGAACCCTAGGGTGCACCTGATAAAGCAAAAACTCTTATATCAGTTAAGGTGGATGTTGTCCTCACTTTTGGAGTTAGTTCTCAACTTCCTCATCATAGACCTAGGACTCTTGTAGACACTAAGAGCTCCTTAATCTTAAGACACTTTTAGTGATTAGGTGAACACTTAACCTAAGCCTAGAGACTTAGAAGAGTTAGCCATAGGAATAGGTTATGCCTTAAAGATTTAGGAAAACTTGCCTACCCTATAGCCTTAAACCCAATCCTTGCTTCCTTCCTCCAAACTGAACCTCAAATTCAAATCCAAATCATAAACTAATTCCAAATTAAATGATTGAAACTCATGATCAAATTCAAACTCCAAAATCCTTCCCGAGCCCTTTGATTTTGTCTTATGGACTTAGCCTTAATTAAATTCAAATCAACCTCAATCTAATTAATTTTTTTCAAATATCCATTCAAATCTCAAATCAAATTCTAACCCAAATTCCAAACCAAATGATTGAAACACATGATCAAATTTAAATCCCAAAATCCCTTCCTAAGCCATATGATCCACCTTCATATACTTAGCCAACACCCCCGTTGAATCAAATCAAACTTGATTGATTTCTTTATAAATCAACTATTCCTTCATTTATATTCATAAATATAAATGAAATCTAACTTCAAATAGCCAAAACCAAATCAAACTAAATCAAGACCTTTCTTAAGACATACAGACTTATCTCCATAAGCTTAATCAAAACTCAACTCAAATCAATCCAAATTCAATTAATTTCTTTATAAATCAGTTATTCCTTCATTTATATTCATAAATATAAATGAAACCTATCCTCTAATGACCAAAAATAAATCAAACTAAATCAATTCCTTACTTAAGTCCTTTTAACCTATGTCCTTAAATTTAATCACATTTGCTTCCAAATCACTCCAAACTCAAGTGATTTTTCCATGAATCATTTATATCTTCATTTATATTCACAAATAGAAATTAAATATAAATCCAAGTAGCCAAAGCCAAACCCAAATTAAATCAAATTTCTAATTTTAGCCTTTATAGCCAATTTCTTGAACTTGGTTAAATGATACCTAAATTAATTCAAAACCCATGGATTTCTTCATGGATCAATCTCTCCTTCAATCACTCATGAAAATATAAACTTAAACTACAATTATCAAACCAAATCCAAGTCAACTCAAGGCAAGCCCATATTGACCCCTTTCGACATGAAATTGTCATATGAACCAAAATCCATTTGACTCCAAAACAATTGCAATAGGATTTATAATTTCATCCTAAATCCATGAATAAGCCAAAATAAACTTGAACCAAGTTAAAACTAAACCAATTGACCCATTTAGGTCCACTTGACCCAAGGTGACCTAAAAGACCTTTTTGAGCTAAGTTCCAATCCAACCCAAATTGGATTGAACCAAGCCCATCCAACCTCATATCATGATCAACAATCTTCCTAGGGTGATCAACTACCTTGAATTGGGTCAAACCAAGTCAACTTGGTCCTTGGACCAAGTCAACCTTTAGCCCAAATGAAACCTAAATTAGCCAAAACCCACCATATACTAAATTGATTGAAACCATTGATTCAAATTAATTCATAATTAATGATTGAATATGACCAAACCCTTAATTGAGCCAAACCAAGTCCAATTGACCATTTGACCTAAGTTGGCCCAAATTTGCTTAAAAGCCAAAATGGGTCAAATCATGATTTAACCCAAAATGGATTGTAACAAATGGCTCAAGTTCATTCCAAATCATTTATTGAACTTGACCAAAGCCATAATTGAGCCCAATTTGACCAATTGGTCAACTTGACCCAACCTAGCCCAAATTGACTTAAAGGTCAAATTGGCCAAAATCCAAATTAATTTCAAATTAAACCAAACCAAAATCTACAATCATTTTCAATTAACCAATTGAACATGAACCAACACCTAACTCAACTCAATTTGGTCAGATTGGTCTACTTAGCCCATTTGACCTATTTGAATCCAAATGAGCCAATGAGCCAAAATCAAATCTAATCCAAATTAATCAAAACTACTTAAACCAAAATACTCCAAATGATCATTTGAACTTAACCAAAGCCTTGGTTTGACCAAATTTGGCCAATTGGTCAACCCAACTCAACATGAACCCATATGAACCCATTTGACCAAATGAAGCCAAACCACCCCAAACCAACCCATGAGACCCTAGGAGCTAGCCAAACCTGACCCAAACTAGTTCTAGATCACTACCAAATTAGCCTAAAGTAAAGTGGACCCCCTCCCCCCCAAGGGAATTAACCATTGGTTAAGCCCTCTTCCCATTGGATCTGCTCTTTAACAAGCAAGGTCAAATCCCCCATCACCATGGCAGACCTCAAAACACTCAAGTGAGGCTGCACCTAACCCACTTAGCTCATCTAACCCACCCTAGGTCGGCCATGGATCAATGGGAGGTGAGTCACCTCCTATGCAACAGAGCACCCCTTGGATTTAAGCCAAGGAAACTTTGTACATCAACCGTTGGGCAGCCTCCCACCACTAGCCACGTGGACGTGAGTGTGACCTCTCTGGTGCCCTGATGATAGCCTGCCAACCGGAAGAAGGAAGCTCATCCTGTCCTTCCTTCCCTGCCAATTGAGGGGTATACACCCTCAATTCAAATGAATTTTGGGACCATTCGAACACACTGAGCCCCCAAGTGAGAAAAAAATTCCACTGCCTTCCTCAAAGCATTCCAAAGCCTCCCGAGCTCGCATTTCCTTATCCCATGCGTAGCCAAAATAGGGGAGGTAAATCCAAAGTTCCATTTGCTCAATCCTCCACCAAACCTTAATCAACCTTGCACACACCATCACCACACCTAGTCAAGCAATACCAAGTCATTTCTCAAGCTTCAAAGTCACCGAAAGTTCAAGTTCGATCAAAGCCGAAGCTCCTACATCGTGGATTGGTTGTCCGAGCGGCTCACTTCAAATTAAGGTCCAAGCTTCTCAACAGAGCTTTACCTCAACTAGGCAAAGCTACCTCCGTCGATCCCACTACCGGGCATTAGCTCGGTGAGGTAATTCCTCAAAATCATAGCTTAGGTGAATTTTTTGTGGTCCTTTATGAAGAAAATTTTCTTGTGAGTTGATCTTGACCATTGGATGTGTTTGCCTTCTTCTCCTGATGGTGTGGGATCAATTTGATCCCAATTCGAGCTCTGGTGAGCTCGAATCGAATGGAGAAAGATGGATGATATCCATCTTTTTCCATTCATGAAGGAAACGGATCACGGGGGGTCATCTGTTCTGTGTGATCAGAACAAACGATCTTGATCTGATCACATTAGATCAACTAATTTAATCCCCTTAATGATGGGATCTAATTGTGGTCGTTCGATCTTAGATCGGACAGTCCACAAGAAAGGCATCCATAACAATTCGAGTCAGCCTCCTGATTTGATAACTTAAATAGCCTATCCCATTGCGCCACATGGAAAGCACGGCGTGTCAGCAGCCACATGGCGTCGATGTATTAGAGGGTTAATTAGCCTTATTTAATCCATTTTAAGGCTGAAACTTCTAAAATTTATAACTAATCCTAGAAAAATTCAAAAAATATAAATGAGTGCTCATTTTAAAGGTATTTCGGAGGAGAATCCAAGAAAAATATTATTAATTAATTTTGAATAGTAATTTCTACTTAATTAATATTTAATTTAAATTTTAATTAGCCTAATCACTCTTTGATTAATTGTCCAATTAACTTCAAAATTTTCAGAGATTTTTAGGGGGATGACCTCTGTTTCCCCCATTTTCTTAAAATTTATTGAAAAGTTAATTAGGGAAATTGATTGATTAAGCCTTAATTACTTTCCTACCTTAAATAATGATAATTAAGCAAATGAATAGTGGATTAATTAATTAATTAAGTTTATTGTCCTCTGTTAATAGTGAGAAGTCTTAGGGAAGTAATTTGGGTTCACTGCTTATAACTATTTTCATTAAGGCTCTTCATTTGTTTCAAATTAATTAAAGCTTAAGTAATTAATTAGCCACTTAATTTATCAATTAAAATCAAAAGGAATCTAATTATTTCATAGCCTGATTATTTGAAATGACTTAGGAATTGGGATTGAGGCCTCTTTGTTGATCTCTTTCCCTAAGTTAATTTCATCATTCTAATTAAAGCATAATCAAAAGATTTAATTAACCAATTAAGGGTTTAATCAAATTAATTTAAAATCCATTCATTCTTAACCTTAATTAATCAACCTTGGGTAGCTCTTTAGAAGTTTACTAGTCTAAAGAGAGAGCTAATGAAATTATGGTTAGCTCATATGTGTGAGAAAACTATAAAAGTAATTAAGTGAGTCCCTTAAACTTAATTAACTATTAATTATGAGCTAACTGCATTAGGCCCCTTTCATTCCTTAGGAGCATTACTAATTTACTTTTCATGTGGTTACTTATCATGTTGGCCCATCATTAATTAGTTAATTAACTTAAGGTGGTATAGCTAAGGGTTTAATTAATTGAATTAATTCATTCCTCAACTTAATTAAGCCATAAAATTAATTTAATTGCTTTCAATTAAATCAAATGAACTCACACATGGGGAATGAGATTAGGATTAGGAAACCTCTTTCACATTTCTTAAATCAAATCAAACATAAAATTAAAATGGCTTTAGGAAATTTGGTTTATTTTAAATGATATTATTTAATATGATTATCCTTAAGAATTAGTTGGATTGAATGAAATTACATGCTTGTGTTGCTTTATTTCTTTCCAATCATGTTAAAATATTGTATGCCACTTGTAGTCATGTATTTATTTCTTTCAAAAATTAATTAAATAAAATGATTTCCTTTATGTCAAATTTGCATGTGTTGACTTAATAGAAATATGTGTGGCTATTATCACTATTAAATCTCAAATGTATTTTCAAAAGCTTATTAATGAATAATGATATGTATATTGTGGCTTTAGTTATTTATACATAGGAGGTGCATGTGAATATAAGTTTAGTGTATGAAATGAAGTCTCTTTCTTACATTCATATGTTGATTTGCATAAGTTTGAATGTTAATGGGTATATTAGTCTGGACATCCCAAGGACGCACAACTTTAAGTAGCCCCAAGGAGTTTCCTACCTTACTCCCTTGGTGTAGAATAATGGTGACGTACCTGTATGATTTCATTCTTATGTGATTTGACATTAGAATCTCGATAGATGCTTTAATTCATTTACACAAATAAATTAAATGAATCAAACTCTACTTTTGCATGTTTTATATTTTTATAGTTGTTTATACATCCATATATATTTAGGAATAGCGGGTAGATTAGTTTGGACATTCCGGAGATGCACGGCTTTAAGTAGCCCCAAGGAGGTTCCTACCTCACTCCCGTGGTGCAGAACAATGGCAACGTATTTGCTTCAAACTTTCATATATTTGAATTTGTATTTAGCTAATAAATGTGAATATAAGTTTAGTGTATGAAATGAAATCTCTTTCTTACATTCATATGTTGATTTGCATAAGTTTGAATGTTAATGGGTATATTAGTCTGGACATCTCAAGGATGCATAACTTTAAGTAGCCCCAAGGAGTTTCCTACCTTACTCCCTTGGTGCAGAACAATGGCGACGTACCTATATGATTTCATTCTTATGCGATTTGACATTAGAATCTCGATAGATGCTTTAATTCATTTACACAAATAAATTAAATGAATCAAACTCTACTTTTGCATGGTTTTATATTTTTATAGTTGTTTATACATCCATATATATTTAAGAATAGCAGGTCGATTAGTCTGGACATTCCGGAGATGCACATCTTTAAGTAGTCCCAAGGAGGTTTCTACCTCACTCCCACAGTGAAGATAATGGCATATGCATTCATATTTTGTTCAAGTGGTTGGTTTGATTAGTTATATAATTTGAAACTCTTTTCTTATAATTTTGCATAAAAATTTTGATAGAGCTTTAAATTAATATGAAAAAATAATTCAACCAAATGAAACATCAATTCCAAGTATGTGCTTACATTCATCATTTAAGTGTGCTAAGGTATAAATTGCATGTATATGTGTTTAGGACTTAATCATATGCATGCTATATATATGATGGAAGAAAATGGACAAACATGTGCTATGTGATAGTAATTAATCCTAACTAATCTTAAGATATTTTTCTTATCGAATGAATTTATTTAAAGTAAACCTAAACTTAGGATTAATTGTTGACCTTCATATATACCACATGAGTTGAATCGAGCTTATAAGAAGAATTCGATTGACTTTGGATGCTTCAAAGCATAAATCAGAGCTGAGATGCACTAAACATCACCGAAATTAGCCCAAATGACCTATGATCGATGAACGGACTTTGCCATTATGTTCATAACATTGAAATTGGTCAGAATATAAATATTGCACAATTTAATGATCAATCGATTAGGCGATCAAGCTATCAATATGCCAATGCTTATATCAGAATCAAGAAGCTACGATGATGTCCAAACAACCTCCATTCATAAAATTGGTTGTGCTGTTAGCTTCAAAATATCAAAAACTATCAAATGAGACTGTCCATACTCAATTCAGATGAGTGTGTGCAAATGTCGAATGATCGAAAGTGATGGTGCACAAATCGAGGCTGAAATACATTAAATATTGCCAAAATCAGTCAAAATGATCACTGATTGGTGAATGAACTTTTTCATTGCATTCAAAATGTCAAAACTAGTTAGAATATAAATATTGCATAACCTAATGATCAATTGATTAAGCGATCGAGTCATTAATATGCCTACACATATATCGAGGTTAGGAGGCCCCATCGACTTAAACTAAACTACCTCCGTTCGTGAAATTGATTGTGCCGTTAGTTTAGAGATATCAAAATCTATCAAGTAAGAATATTCACACTCAATTCAGACAAGTTTGCATGAAAATTGAATTTAAGGTTGATTTGAATTTGGAGTTGATTTTTTATTTCTCAATTTAGAGTTGTCTGTAATCAATCTATATATTACCTACAGAGTGATATTCCAATCTATTCTCAAACAATCTAATCAAGCATAAAGCACAAATAAAAGTTAATTTTCTCATCAAATTTGCCAAAACAAAAAGCATAAGAGTAATAGAGGAATGCTGAGGTCCACTAATACAATAAGATAATACATAACTGATGATAAGAGAAACAAAAAAATGAAAATAGTACATCATGGGAGCCTAGACTGTAACTCCTAAAGCTGTGCTGAATAAACTGCTAAAAATAGATCCTCACACTCAACCAATTGTAAAGCCTCTATAGCCCTCGTCAAAGGAGCCTCAGTATCTACCATGGCTTAGTGATGTATCTGATAACAGTGATGCTCCTTCTCTATAACCCAAGCTCTCTCTGCTTAGCTTGCGACTCTGATCTGGTCAGTCACTACAATTCAAAAGCGCATCTATCGACTCGGTCATGTTGTAGAGCCTTAGAACTCTCCTCAAACTCATCATGTGCTAGGTCAACCGCCTCCCTACAAAGCCTGACCTACTCTTAAAGCTCTACGAGTAAAGTGTCAGATTGGACAATGCTAAGTGATCTCATTTGGTGGATCAAAAATTATACATCTCTATAGAAAGTCTCCAAGTACTTGAGAACCTGCTCCTCCAAGCTAGTGCAAGCTAAAAGATCCAGAATGGTGTTTGCATATGATGTGAAGCTGTCAAGTGACTCTGGTGAGTCTGGAGCAAGCCTAGAAATCACATCCCTCAAAAACACTAAGCTGTAATCCCGCATGCCTCTATCACGTGGATCTAGTGTACATGGATATCAATGGTAGATCTCGAACTCATAATCTACACCAGGCACTGCAGGGAATGAATGAAAATAATTAGTATGAGATAAAGCAGTAAATGTAAAGAAATGCAACTAAAAAATAAAGGTAGAAAGTAAAATACCTAAATATGGCGAATATGGCTGAACTGGTGTATCATAAGAGACATAATCCTCGAGGACCCTCACTATTTGATAAACTCCAGGACTATGTGTTGGCTCAATAGAAACTTTGCTAAGTACAAGATCGCTCACCTCAGAAGTCTCTTCAGTACAATGGGAAGAGTGAAACTCAGTGGGGAAAAGTGGATACATATAAAGAGTAACAAAATTTGAGGCAGCAGTATCAAAGGCAAGCACTCTCGATGCCCCAACTCTAGAGTCCTCAATAGTATATCCAGTGCTACCTGACACCAGTGGCACCTCATCAAAGTAACAAACTAATATGGAGGTGAACTCACAGAATAATCAACTGAAGCTCGCACAAACTCTGTAGGTTGACTACGCCTACGTCTGTGAGTTGGTGAAGGAGCCATAGTATAACTGAGAACGGAATCCCTAGCTTTTACTCTACTATGAGGAGTGGTGTCCTCAGCTTTAACTTGCTCATCAACTACTACATCTACCATGAATCAAATTAAAATATAAGATACATTGAATATATTTTAATAATACAACAAAGAAGATGACAAAAGTATTGAAAAGAGAAAAATAGTAATTATACCTCTGGTTCTATTGTGTCCTGTTGGTGGCAACAGACGTCGAGGCCTATGACCCTGAGGAACTCTAAAAAACCTCACCCTATGATCATATATCCTAGAACCTCGCTCAAAGAAAAGACTAAAGGATAGTCATGCCCAGTTGAGGTAGGTATAATTAACCCCTGTGTGACTATGTGGAGGAGCTATCTAAAGTGAGCGCCAGTACTAAGCCTTAGTAAATGTAGCCAAATAGCTAAAGCAGTAGAGTAACGTGTCTCAAGGGGAATCATCCTGATCTTCCTAATATCCACTACACTAGGGATGAATGGCCTACCATCATGAGCAGTTGACTGGAAGAAACCAAACTACCATGCAACCCGGTTGGGCTGATAGCCATCTATAATAATTGACTGCCCAAATCGATAACATAATCATCGTGGACATATACTAAAAAAGTACTCAGCTACTCTCAATGTCCGTCAACCATGAACCAATGAATATCTATCATTCTCATCAAGACTATTAATGAGATCAGCCTCTATCAAGTCAGATGGTAAACCAAATATGTCCAGCTGGTGAACTAATAAAAATTGATCTTTGATCAAATGAGGAGCAAAGAAGAACATTCAAATTCGCTCCATCTCCAAAGTAGATGATGCTTGGTATAATTGTAAGACTGTAAAATATCCTCACCCTAAAAAGAATGTTGGATACTCAAAATAGGCAAAGGCACCATGTATGTGGAGGTGAACCCAAGCATACAAGTACTGCTAAGGTAAAGTCACATCTCATAACTCTAGAGAACTAGCCTAAAAAATCACCCCCAATATCCTGTAAATCTTAGCTAACACTGGCTAGAAATCTGACCTAATCCGTTGGCGCTAACAAAGCACCTGGATGAACTGATCCCTCTATAATAGGAAGCATTAAAATGTAGAGCCATGTCACTATAAATCTTGCTAAGAACAAATCCTCGCCTAATCCCTGTATGGCTGAAGAAGTCTCTCCTGTTAATAAAGTTGGCTCCGCAATCTCCTCAAATAAGTAAGTGCCATCAGACACACCCAATTGAAAAGGATCATGTTGTGCTATTGTCTCCTCAGATAGAGCATAATCCAGTAAGAAGTTGCACTCACAGGAAATATAGCCTATGATCGTCTAGAGCATCCAAATGCCTAGAAGTCAGGTGATAATGGTTCAGAAGATCAAAGTAAATAGATGGCATGGCTAATCTGGCCCGTCGATCACTATCAGCAAAGGGATGCCTGTGAAATAACTCCTCATCAGGCAGAAAACACTCCTCGTACTTGTAACCAAATACTAGAAGGCCTGATACAACCTATAAGTCTGAAAGTGTAACTGTTAACTCCTCTGAGCCAATCTAACAAGTGTTACTACTAGCATCCCAGAACATCGCTACTCCACGAGCCTAAGAAGAAGGCATACCTTCAAAATTAAATAAATACACATATACTGCCTCATAAATTCTCGTTGTCCGTAAAGTGTCTCTATGAGTCTACAAGATGTATCTAGCTCATATGATGTATCTATGTGGAAGACTAGAAATCTTGCCAATAGATGAATCTTAAAGCAAGTATGATGAGCTCGACTATAACTTACGATGGCTTAGAAGTCTAGGAGCCATCACTCTTTGTCAAGCTATAAAATATCACAATATCCAGAACTGACCCGAGCTATTGTACTATCCAAATGATTGTAGTCCCCGTATTTTAGCTTAATGGTAGCCACCCAATCTATCAGATCCTCAAAAGCAACAGAGTCTAAAGTGCAATCAGGAAGCATGGAGGAGGGCATAAAGAAACCCTAATAAAAATCATGTCCTCTCAATATATCAGTGTGCTGCTCAATCCTATCCCTGATATTAGCATCTCCATGAGGATCGTGTCTATCAATCTCTGACCAAATAGCCTCCTTGATAGGCTTAGTAGATGATAGATCATCAAGTATTCTCTAGCTGAACATTCTCCTATCAAGTGATTAGAGAAACAACACATGAATCCAAGTGATAGCATAACAAAGTGTAAAATAAAAAAAGGAGTTATACTAAGAAGAAATAAAAAAAGAAAAAAGAAGAGAGAAGAAAATCAATAAGGTCAACCAATTTTCAACAAATGTGACTCACTCCATGTGTGAATCATATTTGTTGGGGAATTTATTGACCTACATATATACCACATGAGTTGAATCGATCTTATAAGATGAATTTGATCGACTTTAAATGCTTCAGAGCATAAATCAGAGCTGAGATGCACCAAACATCTTTGAAATTAGCCTAAATGATCTCTGATCAATGAACAAACTTTGCCATTATGTTTAGAATGTCAAATTGGTTAGAATATAAACATTGCATAATTTAATGATCAACCGATCAGGCGATCGAGCTATCAATGTGCCAACACATATATTAGAGTCAGGAAGCTATGACAAAGTCTAAATGACCTATGTTCATAAAATTTATTGTGCCGTCAGCTTCAAAACATTAAAAATTATCAAATGAGACTATCCGTGCTCAATTCGGATGAGTCTATACAAATGTCAAATGACCGAAAGTGGCAATGCACAAATTGAGGCTGAAATACACTGGATGTCACCAAAATCAGTCAAAATGATCTTTGATTGGTGAATGAACTTTGTCATTGCATTAAAAATATTGAAACTGGTTAGAATATAAATATTGTATAACCTAAAGATCAACCGATCAAACGATTGAGTCATCAATGCGCCTACACACATATCGAGGTCAAGAGGGACCGACTTAAATAAAATGATCTTCGTTCATGAAATTGATTAACTATTAGTTTTGAAATGTTGAACCCTATCAAATAAGAATGTTCGTACTCAATTTGGATAAGTCTACATGAAAATTGAGCAGTCAGAAGGGATAACGCGCATTTTGAGCTAAAATTTATCCAATTTGACAATGACTTGAATCAAATGGCCTCCGATCATAAAACAGACTGTGTCATTACATCCGAAACATCAAAATGACCTAAGATTGATATATATATATATATGTAATTTTGTCAGTGTAAAATTTATTTTAAGAGTGATTAAGGGCTTAAAATTCCAATTACACCCATTTATGCATGAAATCCCTTGAACCCTGTAACTGGCCTAACCCCTCGTCCGACCCAACCCACCACCCCTTTCTCTCTTCATGCGTGTGTGCTCCATGGGAAATGGAAGGTCTTTCTGTTCAATTTCTCTCTTCAACCACAGGATCCAAGCACGATCTCTCCCTACTCTCACTCAGTTCCTTTCCCTCAACCGAAGGCACGATCGCCTCAACCGTCCCCCCTCCTTTCTCCTCCTTAAAGAATCAACAATTCCCACACTCGCTTGACACTCTCAGTTTTTCATTTTTTATCTTGTCCAAGCCACATGGAAGCAAACCATAAGCCACCCTCTTCTTCCATTCTTCCCTGTCTGATTTTCTATCCTTTGCCTTCCATGTTGGCTTGGCCCTTGACTTTCTCCTTCCCTCAAGCCATTTTATAAAACTAAATCACGCAGGGATCTATTTTCTTTTCTTTCCTCCCTATCCACTTAGAGCAACTAGTCGATTCTCCTTCAAGCCCTAGCCAAAAATCCTCCCCATTTTCCTCATTTCCTTCTAGCTGAACCATTGGCTGAAACTTCTTTAGCCGAAATCAACGTCTGGCTGAAACTCCCTTAGCCAAACTTCTTGGCTGAAATCTCCTCTAACCAAACCTCCCTCCTCTTCATCTCCTCTCGGCATCAACTATAGTTCTATTCACATTACCTGATTGCATTGGTTTTAGATCCGCAATTCCATCTCCCTTCCTTTGACTTTACTCTTTTATCCTTTTTTCCTTAGGCTAGTAGAAAAAATTGGATCCAAATGAGATGTTATTATCATTCAAATGCAAATCGGTTGTGTGGATATGCATATTTATCATTGTTGTGATTGTAAATGTAAAGAAGCATGTGGAATATTGTATATATGTGTTTTTATCTTTCCTTGCAGGTTTCAAGACCCCGCTAATACCTAATAGGGCATATCGGGTGCAAAGATGGTTGTGGTGTTGCATGACACCACTCGCTACACTCAATAGGGCATACCGAGCAAGCCAAAAAATTGTTAGATGTCGCCTCCCTAGCCGGAATGCTGCCGAAATTTTAATTAAAATTTTGGACTTAAGCAAATTAAAATTAAAATCATCTAAACTTTAAACTAAAGAAGAAATGTATAGTAAATACAAAGGTAAGCCTTAAATTTAAAAAAAAGGATGGGGAATACTTAAGAAAAGTTTGAAAGAAATAAAACACTTACTCGAAATGGAATTAGATTTTCTCCCCTCTCAGACTCCGAGGTAATACAATTTCTCAAACAAGTAGAATGAAATGCAAGGCCCTCTCTTAGCCTTATTTATAGAGGTGGAAAGAATTAATATGGGACCCCACTTATTTAAAACTAATAACTAAATACAACGACGAGCATTTGTTGGCTAACATAAAATAATTGAACATTTTGACTTATATTTTACAACACATTAAAAATAGTGGAAAGAGGATATGTCAAGTATAAACATGACTTTGAACTCGTGTCATAGGGAGATTGTCTAAAGCTCAAAGAGTAATTTTCAAATGAGGTAGAGTTCAAATCAAGCTTTAAAGTGGGATTCATAAAGAACATGCCTTCTTACACTACAATGTCTATTTTAAAATGAATTGAAGAAGGCTCTAATTGAACACTTGAAGAATCATATCTGATGTCAAATGAAGTAGAAATCTTGATTGAACATCAAATCACAACACAAAAGATCCCCTTTGAATTAAGATATATTCTTCAAATATATCCAAGTAAATTAAAGAAAATCAAAGAATTCATAAGGGATTCTTAATGAAATTGAAAGATTACAAATAGGCATGATCAAGGAATTCTTCAAAAATATTTGAAGCATACTATTTGTCTTATTAAATACTTGAACTAAATCAAAAAGAAATTGAATAGAGTTCTTAATGAGTTCGAGGATTAATATTGAATATAAATGAGAGTCTATTGAAGGTTTAAAGATTAGGCAACTTTGAATAAAAAAAAGAGGAGAGGGATCAAATATTATTTCCAAGGGGTCTAGTAAGCTTCTAGAACAATTTTAAATGTCTTCTATGCCACTGGATCTGCAACAAAATTAGAACCAAGAAGGTGTTGGCTTAAATTCTAAATAAACTTCAAATATATTAATTTTGCATAAATTATAGATCCAACTATCACTCAATTCAAGTACTTCAGAATTTGTGCAATAATTTGAAAGAAATGCATTCTTGTATGAAACATAAAGCAATCTTCAATTCAATTTGAGCTTTACAAAAATTTGTACAAGTATTCTAAACACTCACATGGGCCCCAACAATATGCTGAATGCATAAATTTAGTGTCTGAGGATGCTGCGCAGGCTGCTTCCTAGTTTGGTCTTTGGACTGGGTCTGCGTCGATAAAATATAAAAATCTAGTTTTTATAAGAATTTCAAGTTCTTAAAATATCTAAGAAGCTAACTCTATCATGTGACAGTAGATCTAATCCTCTATTAGGAGCTAAATAGAGTTAACATGATCTAAAGTTTTCAAATATATTCCATTCAATCAATTAGCTACCCCGATGATGGCTGTGTTGAATGGTGATTTTAACCGGAGGGGATACCTCCGTCAAAATATGATTCTAATTTAAAATCAAATTAACTTAAATTAATCATCAATCTAAAAATTTCTTAAATGAATTTCAATTATTAAAAGCTTAAAGCCAAAACTCAAACTACCCACCTTCCATAATTATTTTTGCAAGATGACAAATTAAGAAAACTCTAGCTCACAAAGGAGCCAATGTCAAGTCAAGTGTTCTACTATGTTCACTCTCAATCAATCTCACGTCAGTAAGAATGTGGATCGTGTCCCCTAACTATGTGGCTTGACCAATAAGCTCAACATATGATGTAATTATGACCATAGTCCTATGATCGAGTGGTTTGGCTAGTAGGCTCCATTATATTATGATCATGACTGTAGCTCGTATGCTCCCCAATGGCTCTGCCCTTTGAGGTGTGAATCATAGGATATACTTGATAAGGCAAAAAACCCACTATCAGCTAAGGTATACTTTAGTCTATCTCTTTAGGAAAATACCACCCCAGGTCTACAAGAATTTCTTGGATGACGTAAGCCATGTGTGTTGCTAATAAGGATCCTTCGGTCAGGTTAGGTCAACTACCTCCTCTAACTAAGTAGACTAGGGACTGTGATAGCCCGGCATGACGGAACCATGGGATCTAGATCAGACATATTATCATTCCCCCAACCATCCACTTTAATCAAATGATGATGAATTTCATAAATTTTAAATCTAAATTCCAAAACTCCACATTGTTGCTACTATATGCTATGCATTTAGCGATCTAATGACTAGCCTCAATTGAAAGTTCTCTCTCTACATTAAGAGGGATAATTAATTATAGGTTCTTACGCCTATAGGAAACCTAGAACCAAATCTAAAGTCCTCACCAAATGAGGATGAAATCTCTGGGTAGTATCTTATCTACTATTTCATCTGCCTTCTAAAAATTACATCGACACATAAATTATATTTTCTTCAATGTGAGAGGTCGGTGGTGAATTTTCAGAGCCCACATTAATTAAAATATGTAATAAGCCATTCATTAAAGAGAATTGATTAATTAATTTACTTTAGATGTGACTTAAGGTAGGGATGAAAAGAGTGATCCTCTCTTTTCTTCTATTTACAACACTTAGGTGTTTTGTGTAGGCCAAATGAAATAAAAGAAAACATTAATTAAATTTATAAATCTACTAAACCACTTAAAGTGAAATCACCTTTTATAATTAAATGTCCTTCATACTTAGAGAATGACAATTCTAAAGACTAGTTAGAAGATACCACGCAAGCCTTAATACACACACATTTGATTAAGTCACCATTTATAACTTTATGTTAAGGTGATGCATGGATTGATGTATATTTATTTTGTGATGTATTGGTGTACACTAGATGTTAGGGCGTATGCTTCGTGGACTAGATGTTAGGCTGTGATTAGCCTAATCATGTTCTCCGCAGAAGATTGTGCTTAAGGGGCACTTAAAATAAATATAAATGCTCTCTTTTGCAGGTTGCTTAACCCCAAAGCATAATCTAAGTTAGGATATGTGGACTTGGTTATCCATATGTAGGGTGCTAAGTCCAAATTATACATATAACTACTTGGGTTGTATGATGTGTTTAGCTAATACTTATTTTGCAGGTGTAGTTAGATTTACTTTTTCATTCTTTTAATGTAGTTATGCACTAGGAATTTAGTTAAGTATTATGGGGGGGGGTTAAGGATGAATATTAGCCAAAAGGTTTAATCTTGGGGTGCTAAGTGATGCCTAGAATCCTACTAAATCAAATGAAGTAAATCAAATGAAGAAATGGAGGGAGCATGAAGACTTAAAGACCGTCCATAACACTTATCATTTATAATTTATATTCTTTCATATACTGGGTTGTATAAGGGTAGAGCTCGACTACCTATTTTTCTTTTCGGGTTATACGATGGTACCCAACTGCACTAGCTTATTATTCTTTTACATTCGGTTTATAAACTATTTGATGATTTATTTATATTGTGCAATAGAAATGGCATGATGATTTAATGTGTGGCCTAGATCTCATTAGGCTCTTAGAAAAAAATCTTTCTACCCCAACTATAATTCATAACTAATTTTCTAAAAAAAACTCATAACCTTATTTAAAGCCTAGGTATTAAATCAAGATAATTAAAAGATTTAGCAACCCCTTAGCTGGATGTTGTATGCTTAATATCATGCATATCATCTTGAATCATTCTTGTAAAATGAGGGCCTCTGTTCTTGCCCATATGGGACCGCTTAACCTGTGAGAGCAACTCTTATTGATGGAGCTTCAACCTCTTCTCCTTGATTTAGCCCATAATGCATTTAAACATGTATTTAGGCATATAAAATCCTATAGCCTTTATCAAATGAAGAGTCCAAAATTAAATAAAATTTGATAAAATTTGCATTAGATTAAGTCATTATTCATATCACTCATGCTCTAGTCTCTTAGGGAGTGTGTTTAAGGACTTTAGTTTCTTTCTAAATAATAACAACCAAACCATCTTGCAAAACATATGACCTAATCACATAGTTTTAAGACATGGGAAGATTTAGGCCACTGCATTATAGTCCAAATGAAGTGGTTTACCCTCTCTTGTAGAGGTAGACCATATACCCATTTTTACCATAGATTTAGGACATGTTTTGGCCCTCATTGAAGCTCCCTAGATTTAGGATATGAGGTTGTTATTTTCCCTCAGGCTATAATCATAAATCCTCATCTCTTAGGCATTCTCACAATCTTGTGTTGTAGGATTATAAGCCCTAGTTTTCTAATAAGGTTTCAACTCAAACACGTAATTCTCCTCAATTTCAAACATATAAAGCCCAATCATAGGATAGTTTGGGATGCTCACTAGGTTTCCTAGTATCACAAGCATCCCCTACTCATCTCCTTTTAGCTTTGATAATAAGTCTCTTCTTTTAATCCGTCCTACTTAATTTTCCAAATATAGCCAATTTATTGATAGTACTATCTTTAAAATCTTTGGAGATAATAATTGTCTACTTTAATCGAGAGTATTCCTAAGGAACTCACCTTCCTTATAAAGTAATTAACTATGGGGGCTTACCCCCATATGAGAACTTTATAACCCAATTTAAATAAATCCTACTTTATTCATCCATGTAAAGTACAGGAAAAATCTCTGGTACCCACCATGCCTTAGGAGTTCTTATTAGGTGATTAAGTCCATCATAGGGTAGTAATTTCTATCTTTTGAGTTAGCACACTATTCCTTGATGTCGTACCCAATCACCTTAATAAGTATACCCTCAAATCTGCTTAGTGTCCCCCCCATATACACATATACATAATCTAAAAATAAACACCATAGATTTTTCTGGCGACTCTACTAGGGATGGTTCCTCTCTCCATCTCTAGTAGATAATTGTTGTCTCCAAGCATCGATGGTGGACTTGTATTTCGTATGGGTCCAAGATTATCTCTCTTTCCGTTGGCACTTAACATATTTCATTCTTAAGTAAAGCTAGTCAACACCCTCTAAGTTTTAGGACCTCACTTGTTGTAGGTCTTAGAACCCCTATTGGGTTTCCCAATAGTGAAAAATAAAATTAACTAATGAAAGGAGATGACAAAAATTTAGAACTTCCTTACCACTAGCCTGGTGAGGTAAGGTTCATTCCAATATTTAAGAAAATAAACTCTTTTACAAAATTCCACTTTCCAAAAGCACTTTTTCAAAATTCATATAACAAAATATTTTGCATAAAATTCATAAGAAAATTTCAAAAAACACAAAACTCATATAACCAAACCTCATATAGCAATCCCCAAGATTATTACATGATGGTTCTTTTCATAATCAAAGTCAAAATTATTTTTCAAAAACATCTTTTTGAAAATAGTTATCCCTATTCAACATACTCAAATTTATTGAATGAAGATTCTATTTTTAAATAAGATCATAACATAAAATTGAAACTCCACTTAACATATTTCACATATGCTAGAGTTGGGGTTTCCCTCATTTTTCAAAAACATCTTTTGAAAATAGTTATCCCCTTTCAACATACTCAAATTTGTTGAATGAAGATACTATTTTTAAATAAAATCACATCATAAAATTGAAACTCTACTTAACATACTTTACATATACTAGAGTTGGAGTTTTCCTCTTTTTCAAAAGCACACTTTTGAAGATAACCATATTCATTCAACATGCTCAAACTTGTTGAATGAAGATCCTATCTTCAAATAAGATCATAGCATAAAATTTAAACTTCACGTAACATATTTTATATATGCTAGGGTTGAAGTTTCCATCTTTTCAAAATCAAGAGATCTCATAGATGGAATCATGACATATTTTGGACTCCATTTGACATACCCAAAATTTTCAAATGAGAGTCCCATTTCTCAAATTCATAAAAAAAATTGAACTCTATTTAACATATTCAAATTTGTTAAATAGATTTCTCCACTTTCAAACAAATCATAATCACAATTGGCTTCCACTTAACATACCAAATTTGTTTAGTGTGAGTCTCATTTTTCAAAAAAAAAATAATAATAAAACAAAACAAATCATATCATATTTGGCTCCTACTTGACATACCAAATTTGTTAAGTAGGAATCCCATTTTCAAATCCTCAACACACTTGATTCTTACTTAACATACCAAATTTGTTAAGTGAGACTCTCAGTTTCAAAATCATATCACACTTTGCTCCCACTTAACATATCAAATTTGTTAAGTGAGAGTCTCATTTTCAAAACATAAACCACATCACATTTGACTTCCACTTAACATACCAAATTTGTTAAGTGGGAGTCTCATTTTCAAAACATGAATCATATAACATTTGGCTTTCACTTAACATACCAAATTTGGTAAGTGATAGCCTCATTTTAAAAAAAATAAATCATAATTACATTTGGCTCCTACTTAATATACCAAATTTGTTAAGAGTCTCATTTTCAAATTATATCACATTTGGCTTTCACTTAACATACCAAATTTGTTAAGTGAGAGTCTCATTTCCAAAAATCAATCATATCACATTTGATTCCTACTAACATACCAAATTTGTTAAGTAAGAATCCCGCTTTCAAATTATAATCACATTTGGTGCCTACTTAACATACCAAATTTGTTAAGTAGGAATCTCATTTTCAAATCATAATCACATTTGACTCTCACTTAACATACCAACTTTGTTAAGTGAGAGTCTCATCTTCAAACACATATAAAACACATATCAAATACATTTGGCCTCTACTTAACATACCAAATTTGTTAAGTAAGAAGCCCCATTTTTAAATCAACATATATCACACACATAAACCAATCATCACAAGCTAAGATACTTTCACAAAATCTTCTAACTTATAATCAAAACCTCTATTTAGCATACCAAAATTTACTAAGTAAAGGTTCTTTCAAATCAAATTTTCAAATAAGATACATAACATAAATATCTTCAAAGGTCTCTCCAAATATTTGAACCCAACTCAACCTACTTAAATTGGTTGAGTATGGGTTCTAAATCAAAATCATATGGCAAAGTCTCTCCTCCAAATATCAAAAATCTATCAAAAATTAAATGAACCCCACTTAGCATACCTAAATTTGTTAAGTGTGTGTTCAAATTTCAAATTAAATATAGAAGTCAATGATTGAAGGCAAGCATTAAGGCAAGAGTCTGACTTAATTATATTTTAACAAATGTAGAGTTTTAGCTCAGTTAGTTTTTGTTCATCTCAGTTCAATGATCATGGCTTCTAGCAAGTTCATCTTCTCTTTCCCTTCTGGTGTAGACTTGGCCTTGGATCAGGCCAATCTCACCACTGATGATACCAACCTGATCTATTTTGATCGTGGCTTTGAGGGTCTCTTTGTTACCTATGAGGGGGCAATCTTCACAACTGTTAGTAGAGAGGAGGTGGCGGGATAGACGTCACTTATTCGCTTGGATATCCCATCTGACTCTAAGTTTCCCTCACTGAAGAAGAAGGCCGCAATGGTTCCCATGCCCCATTAGGTGTCTTTTAACCGCAGTTCATTACTACCATAGCTCCAAAGAACTACCTCCTTATTGGTCACCCAAAAGGGGAAGGCTGTCTTAGCTTCTGAGATAGTCTCTTCCACTTTCAAGGTAGGTGCTAGTTCCCACTCTGCCTTGCTCACTCGTACCTAGCACCCAATAAAAATTAGAAGATTAAGTGGGGTCATGAGTGAGCAGCCAAAGAGCTTGACACTACTTCCCATGTAACTGAGGGGGGTTCTCCCTATGAGACCTCTCCACTTCTGTGTGGTAGTAGGTTCCACCCTCTCTTGATCTTAGATGGAGAAGAGAATTACTGAAGGATTATTGCTTCAACTCCATCTCCAGCATACCATGACATGGAGGAGCATGAGGACGTCTTGGGACTGATTTCTACTGGTCGTGAGCATCTAGCTTGGTCTGTACCTTGATTGATTTATGATCTATGATTCCTAAGAGTGTTAGGGGTCAGATCCACACACAGAGAGAGAGAGAGAGAGAGAGAGAGAGAGCTGTAGAGGCTCAAGTATATGCTTAGGAGAGCAGGAAAGAGTGATGGAAGTATGCTAGATAGTCAACAACCTCTATCTTGATGGATTTTCTTGCTCGTCGCCCATTCAGGGCCGATCATTCAGATAGGATTGTTCTTACCGGCACAACCCACCACAGACAGAGATCTCATATTGAGAGGAAGAGGGTGTTACCATCACACTGCTCCCCTCATCATCCACCATCACCAGTTCAGCTCACAGCATTTACCACTCCCGCCAAGGTCCAGAAGTCCACATTTAGAGAGAGACCTTCCCCTCTGGTGATCTGGCTACAACTCAAGGATCCCGCTCCATCCATTCCACCTGCTAAGGTGAGATTGAGCTCCCCCGCTTGATCCCCTACCTCAACTATGGTCAGGAAGGAGTGGCAACCCAAGAGCATCATCATCGCACCACCTCCACTGCAACATATAGAGATAGAGAGGGGAGTGGACATAGACACGGTCCCCATGACAGTTGATCCTATCGGTGAGGAAATTTTGATAGTAGGTAGAGGAGCACAATCCTACAGCTAGCAGCTAGTGGGTATTTGTCCCAGTCCAGTGAGACATAGTAGATCGGTCACTAGATGACATATTATCCAAGTACTTTATCGAGAAGAGATAGATTTCTGGGAGTGACTACTCCGATTTGGATGAGGGTAGGTCAGCTTCGATCCTGATGAGGATGACATGCTAGATGATATAGTCGAGGTCCACATGGTGGACACTCAGGGATCCTTACAGCGGGATCAGACTAGCTAAGAAGGTGTTATGCTCGAGGAGGGTGACACTTCTCACTCGACTCGGCACCTCCTCTACCAGCTCAGACAGAGAGATGATCATATTGACAAGATGGGGAAGAAGATTACGGAGTTGATGGCAGTAATTGTAGCATTGCAGAACTTAGCCCTAGTTTCATAGCCCGCCCCCATGATAGCCTACCATCGAGAGTTAGTACATACCCTAGAGCACACTAGATGTTCTCTCGTAGAGGATGATCCTGGTAGCTTGCATAGAAAGGTTATGGATGGCACCTCCATGCATAAGTAGGATATTAAGCACTTGGTAGAGTAGTGGGTGAGGGAAGCAATGGTGCAAGCCTAGGGGAGCTCATCTATTCCAACGGGTAGACCATACCCGGAGGAATTTGATGTAGTTAAATACACTAAGGGTTTTGTACCACCTTCCTTCAAAATCTTTGATGGCAGTGGGAACCCGTGTTAGCATATTGCACATTTCAGAGTTGGTTGCTATAATATCGGTGGTAGTGACACACTGTTATTTAGACTTTTTGTCAGCAGCCTATCAAGCGTTACATTTGATTGGTATGCTGAACTACCCAACGGTTCGGTAGGGACATTTGTTGAGTTGGAGCACCTCTTCATTAAGAGGTTTACTGGAGCTCATCAAAGAGTGACTTTAAGCGATCTTATTATAGTGATACAAGTCCCCAACAAGTCCCTTATTGATTAAATTCTCAGGTGGGGCAACCTGAGCATGAAATGTGAGCCACAATTATTCAAGCAACACGTCATTAAGATTCTTCTTAAGAATATCCATGACCCAGTCACCTTCATGCTTAAGGCCTTTACTATCCAGACATTTGAGAAGCTAATTAATAAGGCTTCTAGCCTACAAGAAGAGGCAAAGTAGTCACCCTTTCCTGACCAATCATCTCGGCCTAAGCCGCAGAAGGTGTTTGAGAAGAACCTAGAGATAGTTTTGTCAGTGGATACAAGGAAGTAGCTAGCCAAGTATAGTATGAGAGACCCTGAGCTCAGTAGCCTCCTTTTCCACCTCGTCTGCCACCACCTCGGCCATCATATCAGCTGCCACAATGGCCATTCCAACCACATCAATAGCTTACCCAGTAGCGATATTCCTACCCCCCGCCAGGTAGCTATTACTCATATACTCTTACTATTAGATTGCATAAGCCATATTTATCTAAGAGGGAGGTAGTTAGAAAAATCTTCAAGAATCTCTTGAAGAAACTTGACATTTAGTTGCCAGAGCCCAAGAGGCTAGAGGATGTGGGCAAGAATAATGATCCTAACTATTTCCCCTACCACCGCATGATTAGTGATTTCTTAGAGGATCGTATTACATTTAAGGACTGGCTTGAGTGTAGCTACAAGTTAGGTGATGTGGTTATCCCAAATGAATACTTAGTAGAACAACCTTTCAGTTCTATTAGGGTAATTCTTAGAAAAACTTACGATCCTCTTAAGACAAAAGAAGGTTGGGATATTGTTCTATCCCGAACCTCTAAAAAAGTAGTTTCTAAAATTAAGAAACTCTCTCTACAGGTGCCTGAGGCAGCTTAAACCTTGTTGACCTCACTTTTGGAGTGAGCTCTTAACTTCCTCTTCTTAGACTTAGGACTCTTCTAAACACTAAGAACTCCTTAGTCATAAGACACTTCTAGTGATTAGGTGAACACTTAACCTAATCCTAGAGATTTAGAAGGGTTAATCATAGGATTAGGCCATGCCTTAGGACTTGAGAAAATCACCTATCCTATAGCCTAAACCCAATCTAAATACACTTTCTCAAATCAAAACCAAATTCAAATCTCAAATTGAATCTCAAATTAAAATCCAAAATCTAAATCTATATCCCAAATTTAACTCCAAATGATTGAAACTCAAAATCAAGTTCAAATCCCAAGACCCTTCCTAAGCCATATGAACCACCTTCATAAGCATAGCAAAAAACCCCTTAAAATCAAATAAAATTCAACTGATTTCTTTATAAATCAATTATTCCTTCATTTATATTCATAAATATAAATGAAATCCATATCCAAATGACCAAAACTATATCCAAAATCAAATCCAAATCTAATCTAAGCCATTTGAGCCAATTCTTTAGACTTAGCCAAATTCTATCCAAATCAAGTCAAAACTAATGAACTTTCTCTTGAATCAATCGTTCATTCAATTATCTACCAAAATATATATGAAATCTTCAATCATCAAATCAAATTGAAGCCAACCCAAGTCAAACCCAACCTAGCCTTTTTGACGTAAAAATTTTAAATGAGCCAAAATCCCTTAGACTCCAAATTGATTATTGTTGAATTTATATTTCAATCTAGAGCTCATATATAAGTTCAACTAAACTCAAATCAAACTAAAACCAAACCAATTGACCCACTTAGGTCCACTTGACCCAAAGTGACCTCAAAGACCCATTTGAGATAACTTCCAATCAAACCCAAATTGGATTGAACCAAGCTCACCAAAACCTTCCACCATGATTGTTGATCACCCTAAGATGATCAATTGTAATTAGTTGGGTCAAACCAAGTCAACTTAGTCATTTGACCAAGTCAACCCTTAGCCTAAATTAACCAAAACTAGTCATAACTCATCCTACATAAAATTGATTGAAACTAATGATTAGAATCAACCCAAAATAAATATTTAAATATGACTTTACCACCAATTGAGTCAAACCAAGCTTAAATGGCCATTCGATCCAAGTTGACCCAAATTGGCCTAAAGGACTACATTGGGTCAAATCATGATATAACTCAAATTAATTGCAATCAATGGCTCAAGTTCATTCCAAATTGATTATTGAACTTGACCAAAGTCATAATTGAGCCTAATTTGACCAATTGGTCAACTTGGCCCAACCTAGCCCAAATTGACCTAAAGGGTCAAATTAGCCAAAATTTAAATTAAAACCAAATTGATTCAAAGCAAAGACCACATTCATCTTCAATTATCCAATTGAACATGAATCAACCCATAACCCAAGCTAATTTGGCCGATTTTGGTCAAACTTGTCAACTTGACCCATTTGAGCTATTTGATTCCAAATGAACAAAAATCAATTCTAAGCCAAATTAAATCAAATTGATCATACCAAAATACTTCAAATCATCATTTGAACTTAACCAAAGCCTTGGCTTGACCTAATTTGACCAATTGGTCAACGTAACCCAATATGACCCAAGTTGAATCAAATCTCTTGAAACCAAGCCAAGACCCATTAGGGGTTGATCAAACCCGACACAAACCCATTTGAGATCAGCCCAAAATTAACCCAAGCCAATTAAATCTCTCATGGATCCTCCCCCACATAGGATTCTGCCCAACCTCATTTAATTCTCACCATCACATGCATTCAACTCTACCCCAATATTTGAATTCAATGGAGCTGATCATATGGCAGCAAATGAAGGCTTTGGGGCTAAATCTAAAGTCCTTAATCAAGCCATCATCCATCAAAAAAATGTCCCCATCACATTTATTCAAATTTCGGCCACCATTAAAAGAGGGAGAGTAAAGATAGTAAAGGGTTCTGATTTTGGCATTAGAGACCCTCTTAGAGCTCCCAAAGCAACCAGCCACCACTTCCTCACTTCTCTTGAGCCAAAAATATCAAAATCGGGTGGATTCTGGCGAGGAAGCAGCACCAATTGAAGAATACATCATTCTAAACTAAAGGCGCAAGTCTAAGCTCAGTCCAAGGCTTCTTCCTCTACTCAAAAGCATGCTCGGATCATCACCACTGCCAAAAACCATCGCCAGTGAGGTAATTTCATCAAACCATAACAAGCATTAAGATCTACTGTTTGCACAAATGCATGCCCGATTCTAGGAATTTCCCATAGATTACCCTCGCATTTTTCATTTTGCACTATCCCAATATGATTTGAAGTATTTTTCGGTGAAGATCGCCGAAAATCGAGCCCAAATAGCCCAAATCGGGCAGTTTTAGCCACTATTTTTTATTATTTTTGGGTTCTAATTCACTAGAATCGAAGATGAAGAGTAGTAGCCATCTGATCCCACGTTTAGGGGATTAGATTGCCTAGATCTCATGTTAGAATCATCAAATTTCACCCTTTAGATCATCCGGCGTGATCTGGACCGCGCGATCATGCAATCGAACGGTCAGATCACGTCCTCGCATCATGCCGCATGACCAAGCTTTTTTCCTGCTCTTTTTCTATGGCAGTCAATGGATGCGCATTACGTGGCACCACATCAATGCTGCAATAACCAACAGCATGACACCGCATGGCGACACATGCCACATGAAACCGTGCGGCCCAATCGCACGGCGCACGTGGTGCCAGCGTGCCACGCGAATCGCCGCGCCACCGCACGCATAGTGCGTGCCGAGGAATTACATGATGCCATGGTTACCCATCGGCGGTGTTGACTAGGTTTAGTGGGAAATTCGGGATATTTTGCTTTTAAAAATTAATTAAATTGCCTGAAATTTTAAAAATTCATAGAAAATAAAATACCAAACAAAAAATTATAAATAGGGCTCGTTTGATTCATCTTCCCAAAAGGAATCCAATAAAATTAAAATCATCAAATTCCTTTGAGTGTATTAAGAGTAATTTAAGTTTTAATAAAAATCATGTTTGATTAATTACTCTCAAAATATAAATTGGATTGAGCTGAAATTTTTTGAGATTGAAATTGAACTTAAAATCTACCTACTGTAAAAAAGTTCAAGATAAAATGATAGCTGGATTGAAAGATATTAAATTTAGAAGTTCATATGATCTATTTTAATTAAATAAAATAGTATACTTTATAAAATTTGGTTAAATTAGCTGAAACTTTGGAAATTCATAACTAATCCTAAAAAGACCCAAAAATTATAAATTAAGGCTCATTTTAAAGGTATTTGAAATGGTCTTAATTTAAAATTGATTATAATTATTTTTGAGTAGTAATTAAGGCTTAATTTGGGTTTAATTGAAAACTTAATTTGCTTAATTAATCTCTAATTACTAAGGAATTAATTCCAAACTTTGTGAAGTTGATTAATGGGATGTCTTCTGCCTCCCATGATTTTCTTGAGATTTACTGCTTAATTAATTATGGATATTGCTTGACTTAGCCTTAATTACTCTCTTAATTAATTATGTGATTAATTAATATTCTAAACAATAAGAAAATCATTAATTAAGCTTGCTAATCATTGTGAGATAATGGATGGACATGGGGAATGAGATTGGGACCTCTTTCCCATTCTTTTCCCCAAGTTCATTTCACTTGAGATGAGATTAATTAATTTGAGATTAATTAATAGTTTAATTCATTAATTAAATGGCTTGATTAATCAAATTGAAATCATAATCATTCCAGAACTTTTCTAATTAAGTTTCTTAGATAGATTCTTAGGTGTTCAACAACCTAAGAGAATTCTAAGAAAATTATAACTAGCCTACATGTTTGGGAGGGTTATAAGAGTAGTTAATTAAACCCCTTAGTTTAATTAACCAATAATTATGAGCCAAATTGCATTAGACACTTTTATTTTCATAGGATCATTGTAAATTTTATTTCGAAAGCAAATGCATATCATATTGGCTCATCATTAATTAGTTAATAACTTAAGGTAATATAGGTAAGGGTTAATTAATTCATTTAACTCACACCTTAACTTAATTAAACCATAAAATCAACTTAACAACTCTTCATTAAACTAAATTAACTCACACATGGGTAATGGGGTTAAGATTAACAAATCTCTTTCACATTCCTTAAACCAAATCAAACTAAATGAAGCTAAAACAAACTTATTTAATTTAATATCTAAATCAATCCATTTGGAATAAGAGCGTTACTCAATCATTAAATATTTCAACCTAATAACTAAATCAAACACATTAATGAAATTAAATAAACATAATAAATGAATCAAATCAGATAAAACTCCAATCATAAATAATCAAACTTAATTGAAATAAAATAAACAGTTAATTCACTTAATAATAATGATGATAATAACAATAATCCTTTAATCAAATCAAACTTAAGTAAAACACTTAACTAAATCAAATCACTCACATGTGGGAAATAAAGTCATTAATTAAACAAATCTTTAATTAATCTGATAATTCAAAATCCAATTATCCTTAATCAAACTTAATTAATTAAACTTCTAATTAATGCAAACTTAATGAATTAATCCATCATCTTAATGAACCAAATTGATTTAAGTAAATCACATTAAAATTAATTCTTAAATCAAACTCAAATTAAATCTTTAATTACTCCACTAATTAATTTAATCACACATCTTAAAATAAACCAATTAAGTTAATTAAAGAAATCACATTAAACTTAAGCTTAAGCAAACATAAATTTGAACATAATTAAAATTCAATTAAATACCAATCAAATTCTAAATTAAATCTAAATCATTAGGTCATTAATTATATCATTAACCTAAACAAATATGACCAAATTAAAAATTAAATAAATCTTTATTTAATTTAATAATTAACATAAACACACTTCTTAATTAAACTAATTATATAATCTCATTGAACCTAAGCAAATCTATAGATTAATAAAGCTAATCAAATCAAATTAAACCAAATAAAGAAAGACTCTCATCAATTTAAAACATGATAAAATTAAATCTAATTCAACCTACCTAAATAAGATAAACTAATTATTTATTAAAATGTGTAAAATCAAAATATAAACTAAAATCTAATAAACATGAAAAATGAATGAAATTAAAATAAAATTCTAACCATAAATAGTCAAACTCAATTAAATCAAAGCAAACTTTCAATTCATTTTATCCAATCAAACTATAAATAAATAAACCATAATCAAATTAAATAAACATAAAATTAAATATAAACCCTAAAGTTATTAAATCATATACAATTACTCTTAATCTCAACTAATATCAAGATAAGTCAAACAATAATAAAACTAAAATAAAATAAATCTATTGAACTAAGATAAGAGATTAATCATCAAATTAAAGGAATAATCAATATACATAAACTAAATGCTAAATTTAATAAGTTAAACCCTTAATTGGAATTCAAATAAAAGAATACATTAAACTTCAAATGAATCATAAGTAAATTAAAATACATTCTCCAATCTAAATTAAACTTAAATGGAATAATGAAATCAATGAATTTAAACAACATCAAAATGACATTAATCATATGAAATCAAGGAATTAAATTAAAACTCAAGGGAAAGAAACTAGAGATTGAATTAAAGGATATTGAATTATCAAGATTTAAATAAACCAAGACATCTAATCTAAAATTAATCAATCAAAAACACATGGATTTAGACAAACTTAAACTTCATTAGAGATTAAGGCTATTGATTTATCAAGATTTAATTAAATCAAAACATTGAATCTAAAATTAATCAATAAAAAACACATGGATTTAAACAAACATAAACTTCATTATATATTAAGGATATTGAATTATCAAGATTTAATTAAATCAACCCATTTAATCTAATATTAATCAATCAAATACATGAAGATTAAACAAAACTCAAATTCTAAAATATAAATCAAATCAATTAATTTACACAAATTCAAATGTGCTAACTAAGATACTTAAGGACCTTAGTTAGACTCTTTAGGAGTTAGGATGTAGAATAAGGTGAGTTCCGTCTACAAATGAAATTTATTCTACTCTACATTCTTGAAAATCTAAACATCATTTTAACCAAATAAAAGTAAAATAAAAATGAAAATAAATCATTAAATCATTTAAATTGAAATCACCTAAAGGTAAAATTTAAACAAATTCAAACTCCAAATTGAAACTTAAACTAAAGAATCCTAGTAAAGTCTTGCTACACAAGCCTTCTTTTCACACAATAGAATACTATGTCACCAACCCTAGAATTAGGCTAGGTCGATGTATTGATTGTATATATGATGTTGTGTTTTATTTTGTGATGTCTATGCTTTAAAACTAGATGTTGGTCGATTAGTAATCATATTTTCTACAAGGGGTTTTGCTTAAGGGGCCATTGTAATAAAAATATAAATACTTTTGTTGTATAGGTTTCTTAGCCCCTAAGCATAACTCACGTTAGGATAGGTAGGCTTGGTTACCCATGTGAGGGGTGCTAAGTCTAAACTATTCATATAACTGTTTGGGTTGTATGGTTTGTTTAGCTAACATTTATTTTACTGGTGTAGCTAGATTTACTTTTCCTATTTTTAATATAATTTTTCATCAGAAATTAGGATTAGTGTTATGGTGATTAGGATAAATAGTGGCCAGAAAGCTTAGTCTCTAGGGTGCCCCGTAATGCCTTTGGAGCAGATCAAATCATGAGAAAGAGAAGAAAGAAATGAAGAAAAGAAGACACCCATAGCATGTATTATTTTTGTAATCTGGGTTATATAAGTGAGCCCCATCTTTTTTCTTTGAGGTGTATGTATGAACCACCATCCGACCTTTATTCTTTTATGGTAGCCTATAAAATTGTTTGTTGTTGTGTTTAGAATATGCACTAGAATTGCATGATTTTCTTAGTTTCTTCATGTTTGATGTTTGAATGTGTGGCCTAGATGCGGTAGGCTCTTAGGATGAAATTAATTTTTCTACCCCAATTAACAACTCATAATTAATTTTTTAAATAATTCATAACCTCACATAAAAGCCTAGGAATTAAATCAAGATTATAAAATATTTAGTAACCCTTTAGCTCGATGATTGTATGTATAACATCATACATGTCATATTCTCCTGCTCTTATTAAAAGGGGGCTTCCATTTGTGTTAGAGAATAAAGGCTTAACTTGTGAGAGCCTTTGATGGAAGAACACCCCTTTCTCTTTTGATTTAGACCATAATCAGTTCTCATGCATTTAGGCATGCAAAATCCCATAGCTTGTGTCAAAATAAAGAGTCTAAAAGAATCAAATAATTTTGATAAAATTTGCATTAGATTAAGTCATGAATTCATACCACTCATGCTCTAGTCTCTTAGGGAGTGAGTTTATGGACTTGGTCTCTTTCTAAATAATAACCACCCTAGACATCTTGCAATACATAACATGGATTTAAAGCGTAAGAGGTGTTAGCGCCACTCACTTGTCTAACAAATGTTATCCTATCTTATAGAGGTGGATCATTATGTTCATCTTTCGCTTAGATTTAAGTCATGATTTGGCCTTCGTCAAACCTCCCTAGATTCAGAATCTGACATTGTTGTTTTCCTTTGGGTTACAAGCATAAATCATCACCTCTTAGGCATTTTCACAATCTTATATTATTGGATTATAAGTCCTTGTATTCTGATAAAATGTCAACTCAAATAATTAACCCTCTTCAATTTCAAAAATATAAAGACCAACCATAGGATAGATTGGAATGCTCCAGCTTCCACATTATGAGCATTTCCTACTTTATCCCTTTGGATTCCAAAAATGAATCTTCTCCTTGATCTATCCCATTTGATTTTCTAAAATAGCCAATCCTTTAATAATCTTAACCTTGAAATCTTTGGAGAATTTAATTCCTACTTTAATCGAGAGTGTTTTTAAGGAATCTCATTCCTTAGAATATATAACTATATGGCCTCCATAGAGAACTTAACCAACCAGGCTTAAAATAAACTCTTCTACTTTTCCATGTAAAGTGGGAAAATCACACTCACTCACCCATCCTTAGAAGTCATTATTAGGTATTAGGTCTATTCTGTGGTGGTGACTTCATCTTCTTCGAGATAGTATATCATTCCTTAATGTCATACTCAATCATCAATAAGTCCCTAATATATGTAGTTCACATCTCAAAATAATCCACAAACCTCCAACATCAAGGAAGGTTTGCAAGTTATCAAGACAACTTGAAGGGTGACCAAGAAGAAAGAAAGTCACCTTACTTGCCCGGGATAATTCAGTAGTGCAACCACCATTCGAGTCCAACACTCCATCCATAGTTGCATCTACACTTCTTTCTCCACTTTATTCTCTTCCATGTAGAGTGTGTGGATAAGGCATTAAATCCATACCGATTACTTTATTAGATTTCTATCATGTACCTCCATAAAAAAGAAATCAATGAAGAAAGCTTTCACTACATCGTGTCCACTTCGATACTTTAGATTTTATTTCTCTTGAAAACTCTCAGTCTAGAAAATAATAATGATAGCTCTAATCATTCTGATCCATTCTCTTCTGATTTAGAATCGGACTTTCCTTTTCTGAATCAATCGGGTTCACCTCTTAAGATTATCTTGGAGTCAACTGACTCTGAAGATCCCATAGAAGAAGTTGTAGGTATGTCTGATGAGAAGGTAAAACTTTAGTGGTGTTTATTTTTGGTTGTGTTATGCGTGTATATGTGAGGGGACACCATGCAAATCTGAGGATATAATTATTGAGGTGATCGGGTACAATATCAAGGAATAAAATACTATCTCAAAAGATAGAAGTCACTACCCTATGATGGACCTAATCTCCTAATAAGGGCTCCTAAGGTATGATGGGTCTTCGAATATACCAGATATTTTTCTCCTACTTTACATGAAAAAGTAAAGCAGGGTTATTTAAACCAATTTCATTAAGTTCCCTATGGAGGCAAGCCTCTATAGTTAATTTCATCTTATGGAAAGTGAATTTCTTAAGAATACTGAAAGTAGGTGATTATTCCAAATAATTCAAAGATATGACTATTAATAATTTGGTTGTGTTTTAGAAAATTAAGTGGGATGGATCAAAAGGGAAGATTTATTATCGAAGCTAAAGGAGATGAGTAGGGAATGTTCATGATACTAGGAAGCCTAGTGAGCACTCTAATTTATCCTATGATTGGGATTTATATATTTGAAATTGAGGATATTTATTTATTTGAGTTGAAATTTTATTAGAAATTTATGGCTTATAATTCCACCATACAAGATTGTGAAAATGCTTAAGAGGTGGTGATTTATGCTTGTAGCCCCAAAGGAAAATAATAACCTCAGATCCTAAATCTAGGGAGCTTTGGTGAGGGCCAAGGCATGACCTAAATCTTAGGCAAAAATGAGTATATAGTTTTCCTCCATAAGAGAGAGTAAACCACCAAACTACTGGACTTATTACTACGTAGAGTGATAGCCAGCTAACTCCTTCTTCACTTTAAATCTATGTAGGCAGGTCATATGCTTTGCAAGATGGTTAGAATGTTATTTATTAGAAAATAAACTAAGTCCTTAAACCCACTCCCTAAGAGACTAGACTATGAGGGGTATGAATAATGATTTAATTTAATGCAAAATCTTATCAAGTTTTATTTAATTTGGGACTCTTTATTTTGACACATGCTATAGGATTTTGTATGCCTAAATGCATGAGAAGTTGATTATGGGTCAAATCAAAATGGAAAGATGTGTTCTTTCATCATGAATTCTTAAAGGTTAAGCCCATTTCTATCTGGAAAAGATGGAAGCCCTCTCTTAACAAGAGTGAAACAATATGGTTATGCATGATATTCTACATACAACATCCAGCTAAGGGGTTGCTAAATATTTTATTATCTTGGTTTAATGTCTAGGCTTTTACATGAGATTATGAATTATTTTAGAGATTTAGTTATGAGTTATTAGTTTGGGTAGAAAAATTAATTTATATCCTAGGAGCCTAATCGCATCCATCCATACAATAATCACCAATTCATGAATAAACTATGAAGATGCATGCTTTTTCTAATGCACAAGATGAATAAAATATCAAATAATTTTATAAAGCTATTGCAAAAGGATAAAAGGCTGATGCGGTCAGGTACCGCCATGCAATCCGAAAAGAAATATGGGTTGTCGAGCTCTACCCTTATATCTCCTATCATAATGAAAGGATAATTATAATTATAAATGATGAATGTTATGGGGGTCTTCATTCTTTCTTCTTTCTTCTTTCATTTCTTTATTTTATTTGCTCCATTTCTTTTTTCCTTCTATTTTGATTTGGGTATGCTTGCTCCAAAGGCATCACATGGTATATAAGACTTGGTCTTATAACCAATGCTTATTCTAATCCTCCATAATACTTATCCTAATCCTAGTGCAAAATTACATTAAAAAGAAGAAAAGTAAATCTAGCTACACCTGCAAAATAAAAGTTAGCTAAACACACCATACAATCCAAGCAGTTATATGAATAATTTAGACTTAGCACCCCACACATAGGTAACCAAGCCCACCTGTCCTAACTTGAGTTATGCTTAATAGCTAAGCAACCTGCACAACAAAAACATTTATATTTTTATTATGACAGCCCCTTAAGCACAACCTTCTGCAGAAAATATGATTAGGCTAACACGGCCTAACATCTAATCTATGAGGCATACATTCTAACATCTAGTCTAAAATAATACATCACAAAATAAGCATACATCAAACCATACACCGGCCTAACATAAAGCTAGAAATGGTGACTTAGTCTAATGTGTGTGCACTAAAGCTTGTGTGGTATGTCCTAACTAGGCTTTAGAGTGGTAATTTACTAAGTGTGAGGGATTTAATTTCTAAAGGGTTGATTTCTCTTTAAGTGATTTAATTGATTTGGAGATTTTATTTAGTGTCTTCTTTTGTTACATACAGCCTACACAAAACAATTAAGTGTTATAAAGAGAAGAAGGAGAGGAGACCCCTCTTTCATCCCCACCTTAAGTCACTTCTAAAGTAAATTAATTAATCAATTTTCTTTAGTGAATGGCTTATTACATGTTTTGATTAACCCTAGGTTTAGGTTCACTCTAAATGACCTTATTCAGTCAGAAAGACATCTTAAGATTAACTAGAATGAATTACTATCACATAACACATATTCATTCATTTCTTTCCATCATGTATATCATGCATGTGAATAAATCCTAAGCATATCTACCATGCAATTTAGATTTATAGCATACTTGAATGATAAATGCAAGGAAGTGTATTTATAATTTAAATAGTTCATTTTATTGAATCATGAATGCATGCTTTTTTAATAGAAAAGAAGGATTTTGCATCCCTTAGCTAGATACACATTCACATGTATAAAAGTTTTAAGAGAGTACATTACCATTATTTTCTACACTAGGGGTGTAAGGTACAATACCTACTTAGGGCTACTTAAAGCCTCACAGCCCTGGGATGTCCACACTAAAATACCACTTCTCTTAGATACATGTAGATGTATAAACAACTATAAGGATATGAAAACCCATGCAAAAGTTGTGTTTGATTTATTTGATTTATGATTCTTATTCATTGGACACATCATACATACTTATGTATAAGAATTTTAAGTGAGTACATCATTGTTTTCGCACGTGGGCGTAAGAACAAGACCTACTTATACTTAAAGCTCCTGGGGTGTCTAGACTAATATATCATTTTTCTCAAATACATATGAATGTACAAAAAAAAACCACAAGAATAAAAATTCATGCAAGAAGTCATATTTGATTTGATTGTATGATTTACATATGTGATATGAAATTCTTCCTAAGTCTTAACATGGAGATGCATATGTAGATTTAAAAATGTAAATGAACTATACATTTGTAAATCCTATTTGAATCCATGTAAGATAATGAGAGAGAACCTCACATTACATATCTTATATTATCATCACAAGCAAACTTATAGATATTGTAATTAGCATTACTTCATATATTATAATTGATTTATGGGCTTTTGCAAATAGCTTTTGATTTAATAGTCATAATATCTCAACCTAATTAATTTAAATCAACACATGCAATTAGACATAAAAGAAACCATTTTATTTAGCTAATTTTTAAAAGAACTGAATGCATGATTTCACATGGCAAGAAACATTTAACATGTTTAGAAAAAAATAATAGAATATAAGCACATGATCTCATTCATCCCAATTAATTACAAAGGACAATCATACTAAATAAGGCTATTTAAAATAAACCAAAGTTCTTTAAAGACATTTTTAACTTTGAGTTTGATTTGATTTAGGAAATATGAAAGAGGTTTGTCAATCCTAATCCAATTCCCCATGTGTGAATTGATTTGGTTTAATGAAGAATATTTAGGTTGATTTTATGTTTTAATTAGGTTAAGGTATGAATTAAGTGAATTAATTAACCCTCACCTATATCACCTTAAGTTAATTAACTAATTAATAATAAGCCAATATGATATGCAACCACATGGAAAGTAACTTTGAAATTCTCCTAAGGAATGAAAGGGGCCTAATGCAATTGGATTATGATTAATAGTTAATTAGGCTTAAGGGATCTCACTTAACTACTTTTATAATTTCTGACATATATGAGCTAACCATAATTTCATTATCTCTCACCTTGGGCTATTGAACACACAAAGAGCTACCCAAGATCAATTAAAGGTTGCTTAAATGTGAAGTGGATTTTAGATTGAGCAAAATTAAACATATTAATTAATTGGTTGATTTCTTTGATAAATTTTGATTAGAATGATGAAATTAACTAAGGGAAAGGGATCAAGGACAAGGCCTCACTCGTTAATCCCTAAGCCATTTCAAACACTCAATTAAGCTCTAATTTTTATCTTGGAATTAATTAATTATTTAAATAATTAACTACCTCATTAATCATTAATTAATTTAATTCCAAAAAGTGAAGGAAATATAGGAAATGAATTAGGAAAAATATCCCAATTACACTCCCTAAGTTCCCATACTATTCCACAAAGGTAAGTAGGCTTAAATAATTAATTAAACTACTGTTCATTCACTAATAATCACTAATTAAATTAAGAGAGTGATTAAGGCTTAATCAATTGATCACCTTAATTAAGCAACTAATTAAATTCCAAAATAATAAGAAAGGTAGAGGTTATCCCCCTAGATATCCATAGAAAATTTGAGATTAATTGGATGCTTAATTAAGGGGAAATAAGCTAATTACATTTCTAATTAAACCAAAATCAGTGTTCAAAATCAATTAATAATAATTTCCTTAGATTCTATTTTAAAATACCTTTAAAATGAGCCAAAGTTTGTATTTCTTTTTTGGATTTTTCTGCACTTAGTTAAGAATTTAGGAAGTTTTAGCCTTAAAATTTAATTAAAATAGCTTAATTAAAGCCTTAATCCGTCGGGACACATGGCGGCTGATGCGGCGCACTTTCCACGTGGTGTGATGGGAGTGAATATTTAAGTTATCACATCCAAAGGCTGACTCTGATGGTGGCGGACATGGTTTATCCATGGACCGTCTGATCTAAGATCGGATGGCCACAATTTAAGCCATGGGTTAAGGGAGAAAATAGCAGGGATCTACTGTGATCTAATCGCAGTCATCCATTCCAATCACATGAAATAGATGGCGTATGATTTTTCTCCTTCACGATCGATGAAACACGAGCACCGTCCATCTTTCCCCGTTCAATCTGAGCTCACCCGAGCTCGGATTGGGATCAAATCGATCCCACACCTTCGGAAGGAGGGGAGATGCACATCCAATGGTCAAATTCACATGGGATTCAAAGTGTCTTCAAAAAATACCAAACACAATTTCCCTATAGCTATAATTTTGAGGAATTATCTCACTGGAGCTAATGTCCAGTTGTAGGTCATCGAAGGTAGCTTCTCCTTATTGAGGTGAGGCCCTGTTGAGAAGCTTTGAGCTTGATCTGGTGTGGAATGCTTGGTTGACCACCTTACACATGTAGAAGCCTTGGCTTCAATCGAATCGCACCTCCAGCCTCTTGGGAGCTCAAGAAATGATTTGTTTGGCTTCTACGAAGCATGGTGAGAGTGTGGATAAGAGGAATTTGAATTTTATTGCAAAATAATAGAGTATTGATCGAAGGGGTGATATCTTATTTTTGGCTTTGCTAGGAATGGGCAATGCCGATCAAGGAGGGGTTGAGGATTCTCAGGATCGCTCTGAGGGAGTTCAAAAATGTCATAGGAAGTCTCTCAATGCAATTTCATGTGTATGTTGCTTGAATTTAGGGGGTATACCCCTCAATTGCTCATGATGGATGGATGGGATGCATGCCATAATTTCCTCCAATTGGCCACCATCGAGTCATCGAAGGGGTTGCCGTCAGTGCCATGTGGCTCACCAGGAGTGGTCAAGGCAGTGGTAGGAGTTCAAGGCTTGATATGGAAGGATTGAGTTGGGTTGGTTTTTACTTTGCCCATGTGGTGTTCGGCCATGGAGGTGGCTATTTGGCATGCTTCCTTTGGTCCATGGCAAGGGCTAGGATGGCTTAGGGTGGGCTCAAGTGGCCTATGAGTTCCTATTGGCACTTTGATGGCTGCCATGGGGAGGCAAAGTGGACTTTGCCACTTAAGGAAAGGGTCCAATGCAAATGAGAGGGTGTCCATTGATCAATCCCCTTGAGTTGGCTCCCACATGGACTTCAGTTAGTTTGGGGTTGACCTAGGGTCCAATTGGGTTAGGTTAGGTCAGCCACCAAGGTTCCATAAAGTGGTTTTAAGTGATTTGGGTTCATATGATCAAAATATGTTAATTTGGGCTAGGTTGGGTTAGGTTGACCAATTGGTCAAATTGTGTCAAACCAAGATTTGGATTAGGCTTAAATGATGATTTGGGATGTTTTGGTTCAATTGATTTGGGTTGGTTTGGCCTAGGTTTGGATTTGACTCATTTGGGTTCAAAAGGATCAAATTGGTCAAGTTGACCAATTTGACCAATTTGACCAATTTGGGTTGGGTTAGGTGTTGAGTCAAGTTCGATTGGTCAATTAAAAATGATTATAGGCTTTGATTTGGTTTAATTTGGATGTTAATTTGACCCATTAGGTCAATTTAGGCTAGGTTGGGTCAAATTGACCAATTGGTTAACTTAGGCTCAATTATGGCTTTGGTCAAGTTCAATAAGTGATTTGGAATAAACTTAAGCCATTGGTTGCAATCAATTTAGATCAAATCATGATTTGACCTATTTTAGCCTTTTAGGCCAATTTGGGTCAACTTAGGTCAAATGGCCAATTGGACTTGGTTCGGCTCAAGTGAGAGTTTGGTCATGTTCAATCATTGATCATGAATGAGTTTGAGTCAATGGTTTTAATGAATTTGGCATATGGTGGATTTTGGCTAGCTTGGGTTTCATTTGTTCTAAATTTTGACTTGTTCAAAGGCTAGGTTTGACTTGGTTTGACCCACTTCAATGCAATTGATCACCTTATGATGATTGTTGATCATGATTGAAGGTTTAGATGGGCTTGGTTCAATCCATTTTAGGTTAGATCAGAACTTGGCTAAGAAGGTCTTTTAGGTCACTTTAAGTTAAGTAGACCTAAATGGATTCGTTGGCTTGATCATTGCTTGTTCCAAGTTTGGTTGAACTCACATATGGACTTAGGATGAAAATATAAATCCAATTGCAAGTGGTTTGAAGTCAAATGAATTTTGGTTCATATAATGATCTTCAAGTCGAAAGGATCAACATGGGCTTGACTTAGGTTGACTTGGGTTTGGTTTGACAAGGGTGGTTTATATTTATATTTGCATCAATGATTGAAGGAATTATTGAATCATGAAAAAATACATGGGTTTTGAGTTGATTTCGGTGTCATTTAGCCAAGTTCAAAAGTTTGGCTAAAAGGGCTAAAATTGGGAATTTGATTTGATTTGAATTTAGTTTGGACCATTTGAATTTTTATTTTATTTATATTTATGAATATAAATAAATATATAAATTAGTTGCAAAAAAATCACTTGAGTTTGTAGTGATTTGGAAGTAAATTTGACCAAGTTAAAGGATATAGGTCAAAAAGGCTAATCTAGAGAATTGGTTTGGTTTGCTTATTTTTGGTCATTGGAGGGTGGGTTTCATTTATATTTATGAATATAAATGAAGGAATGATTGATGTATAAAGAAATCAATTGAGTTTGATTTGATTTGGATTGAGGTTTGGTTAAGCTTATGAAAGAAGGTCCATATGGTTTAGGACAGAATTTTGAGATTTGATCAAGGGTTTCAATTGGATTTGATTTGGAATTTGGATTGGGATTTGAGAGATTGATAATTGGAAAATCAATTGGATTGGTTGAATTTGGTCCATAGATAAAATAGAAGGGATTTGAATTTAATGATGGATTTCAATCATTGAATATGGAATTGATTTTGGAATTTTGAATTTGAGGTTTTGTTTAAAAGAAGGAAGCAAGGATTTGGTTTAGGCTATAGGGTAGGTAAGTCCTCCTAAGTCCCTAAGGCACAACCTATTCTTATGGTTAACTCTTCTCTCTAGGGTTAAGTTAAGTGTTCACCTAATCACTAGAAGCGTCTTACGACTAAGGAACTCTTAATGTCTATAAGAGTCCTATATCTATGATGATGAAGTTGAGAGCTCACTCCAAAAGTGAGGTCAACAACTTTCCACAAATTCATCATTCTAAGAAGTCATTGAAGTCAACCTACGAAGTGGCAAAGTTTTATCTCCTAAGGTAGCACCTCTCGATAAGGGTAAATAAGTCATTGGTTCCAGTGAATAGATAGCCCCTCCACTGGGTGCTCCACCTATGGATATGCTTGTGAAAGACCAAGTCTAGGTTGATTACAATGTCCTAGCACATCTTAGAAAGTTGACAGCTAAGTTAAGCATATATGACACCCTTATCTTATCTAAAGATATGAGGGAATCTCTAGTCAAGGCTCTTCTGAATCCAGAGATATGCTTAGCTCAGCTGAGCGCTACTGAAGAAGAGGCACACAACTCAAAGGATATCTTAGAAGTTACATTCAATGGTGAAGACTTACTTCTAAGAATGACCAAGCACAACCGCCCTCTTTATATTATAGTGGATGTTGGCAGATACATGATTTCAAGAGTTATGGTTGACCAAGGTGCATCAGTCAATATTATGAGTTTAAGAATCCTTGCCTACTTGAGGATTGACATCTCCAAACTCCAAAAGAAGAGGATGATGTTGAGTGGATTAAATGAACAAGGCGAGAGGGCCTTCAACTCTATAGTGCTGCCATTGAAGATAGATGACTGGAAGACTGAAGCCAAGTTGCATATCATAGACTCGGATACATCTTTCAATGCTTTTCTTGGAAGACCGTGGATACATGAAAATAGCATAGTTCCATCCTCTCTACATCAATGCATGAAGTTCATGAGAGGTGAAATTGTGCATTGCGTCAAAGGAGATCTTAAGCCCTTCACAGTTCATGAGGTTGGGATATATGAGGATGTAGCTTTCTTCCCCAAAATCAACAAGTCCATTTTCGCAAATCTAGTCGGGATCCCCAAGAGGGAAAAAAAGAAAGAAAAGAAAAAAGAAAAAGAAATATAAAAAGAAAATAAAAGAGAGCGAGACATGGACTTAGGGGAAGATGTGGAGTGTGACATTAGATTTTACCCACAATTCGTTACTCCATTCGAAGACATGGGTAGGATGACCCGAACTCCACGAGGAAGAGGCAGAGGACAGTTCAGAGGTAGCCCCTTCCGCACAATTCCCCTTTCACGTAGGGTTACCTGATTCCATGGAAATCCCCATTCCTCTTTCTGTTCTCGAGGTGGAAAGCATCTCTATTAGCCTAATAGGAGGTATGCCCCAACCACCAGGAGTACATTTGCTATCCACATAGACTTAGAATCTAGTTCGAAGGATGAGTCTTATGTGGTTAGCACACCAGCCAGCTCTTCTCAATAGTAGATCCCTTTTGAGATGGCATTGGAGCATGACAGTGATGAAGACCGGGCTCTAAAGCAAAGCATAGGTGTATCCAAGTCTACATATGAAATAATTAGGAGTCAATTGGGAACCTTAGCTCTAACCCCACTCTCTTTCCAAAAAGTTGAGGGGTTGGTAGTTAAGGAAGCCCTTAAGTCATCCACTGATGGGAGAGTTCATAGGTTTTATTAGGAGCATCATCCTCAATTCAGGAAGCTGATGTAGAACATGAGAATGATTCATATAAAGATTTAATACAACTACCTTTTGATTAGTATTCGCCTTGTATTTTTAATTTAGCAAAAAAGAGATTAATCCCACATACTTTGCCAAAACACAAATTGGATTACTTTGAAAGGTTATGGGACAACTAAAGCAGACATCCTCAATCAAGACCAAGACTAGGATTGATTATTCTATTGATGATGATAATCATTGCTAGTCATCACTAATCATTTGAGTCGATGGTTCTTTTCAAATCATGCTAACTCTATGAGGAGGTGTGTTTAAAACTTTAGATAATCCAAATGATTAGTCGAGATGAACGCCATAGTTAAGAAGAGATCAACCACCATGAGCTCAAAGAAATCAATGTGGCAAGATAATTGACGTCACATACATCAATTCTTTATTGAATGATACTAAAATCGATGACTTAGTTAGGCTATTGATTGAATTTAAGGATTATTTTGCATGGAGTTATGAAGAGATGTCTGGTTTATCTCTTGACATAGCAATCCATAAACTAGCAATAGAACCTAATGCTAACCCTATCAAGCAAGCTCCTAGACACATGCAATTAGGCATTGAACAATATGTCACTTTTGAAATCAAGAAACTGATCGATGCTGGCTTTATCAGGAAAGAATAAAATCCTACTTGGTTGGCCAGTGTCATCCCAATTAATAAAAAAATGGCCAAATTTGCATATGCATCAATTTTAGTAAGGCATGTCCTAAAGATGAATTTCCACTACCAATCCTGAAATTAATGGTGGGCATTGCCTCATCTCATGCAGTCTTCTCTTTCATGGATCCCTCATTTGGTTATAACTAAATAAAGATGGCCTCTGAAGAAGAAAGAAATGCTACTTTTCGAACCCCATTCAAAATCTTTTTTATAGGTGCCTTTCGGCTTCAAAATGCCGATCTTTACCCACCATGACTCAGATCTTCAACGAACTCATTCATCATCAAGTTGAATGTTACGTCAATAATCTTGTAGTCAAAAGTAAAGAAAAGGAAGACCATCTCTTTGGCTTGAGAGTACTTTTTGAACGGTTAAGGTAATACAACCTCAAAATGAATCCCCTGAAGTGTGCATTCAGAGTAGCTTCAGGGAAATTCTTTGGGTTTGTTGTCCGGCATCGTAGAATAGAAATCTATCTGGAGAAGATCAATGTGATATTAGAAATTCTACCCCCTAAAAGTCTAACTCAACTAAGATCATTCCAAGGGCGATTGCGTATCTAAGATGCTTCATTTTCAACCTATCAGGGAGATGCCAGCCATTTTTTAGCACTTGTCAAAAGGATGCCAAGTTTAAGTGGGATGACAAGTGCCAGCATGCCTTGAAGTCATCAAACCGATGATCGCCTTTAATCCCTATCAGCAAATCGATTCTCTATATTATCACATTAGATGACTCCCTTGGCGCTTTGTTGACCCAAACCAATGACAAAGAGAAAGAAAATGCACTCTACTATCTTAGTTGTCATCTAATATCTGCTGATGCAAACTACCCACCTATTAAAAAGCACTGCCTAGCTTTAATCTTTGCATCTCAAAAGCTACGATATTATACACTTTCTCATATAGTGAACTTGATCTCTATGATCAATCCACTGCAATATCTCATGACACTGCCGATGCTATCTTGACAGTTGGTGTGTTGGTCCATGCTTTTGTCATAGTTTGATGTCACTTTCGTACCCTTCCGTGCAGTGAAAGGACAAGCACTAGTGGATTTCTTAGCAGCACACTCACTTCCTGTTGATTTTTCACTTAGTAATGACCTTCCCGATGAACAAATCATGAACTTAGGGGACACTAATGTTCACCTCACTTTTGGAGTGAGCTTTCAACTTCTCCATCTTAGACATAAGACTCCTCTAGACATTAAGAGTTTCGTAGTCTTAAGACACTTCTAGTGATTAGGTGAACACTTAGCCTAACCCTAGAGAATTGGAAGAGTTAGCCATAAGGAATAGGTTATGCCTTAGGGGCTATTAGGAAAACTTGCCTACCCTTTAGCTTGAACCAAATCCTTACTTTCTTCTTTCATGTCAACTTCAAATTCAAATCAACTTTCGATTCAAATCAACTTCAAATTCAAATCAACTTCAAATTCAAGTCAATTTCAAATTTAAATCAACTTCAAATTCAAATCAAACCTCAAACTCAAAAGATTTTCTCATAACCCATTTATATTCTCATTTATATTCATAAATATAAATAAAATATAAATTCAAATAACCAAAACTAAATCCAAAACTCAATTCCAAATCCAAAACCTTTCCTAAACCATTTTAATTTCATCTTATGGACTTAACTCAAATCAAATTCAAATCACACCAAATTCAAAATATTTTCTCATAACTCATTTATATTCACAAATATAAATGAAATATAAATTCAAAATAACCAAACCAAATTGAAAACTCAAATCCAAATCCAACTCAAATCCAACCTAAACTCTTTCAAGTCAAATTCTTGAACTTAGCCAAATCATTCTCAAATAAATCCAAATCCTTGGATTTTCTCTTCAAACAATCAATCCTTCAATTATAAACCCAAATATAAACATAAACTTCAATCATCAAACCAAAATCAAACTAACCCAAGTCAAACCTATTCACTTTGAACTTGAAATTGTCAAATGAATCAAACCCATTTGACTCCAAATCACTTGGAATTGGTTTATATTTCAATCATAAGTCCATATGTGAGTTCAACCAAACTTGAATCAAGCCTTGATCAAGTCAATTGACCCATTTAGGCTCACTTGACCCAAAGTGACCTAAAGCATCTTTTTGAGCTAAATTCTAATCTAACCCAAATTGGATTGAACTAAGCCCATCTAAGCCTCACATTGTGAGCAACAATCATCTTAAGGTGATCAATCACTCAAATTGGGTCAAACCAAGTCAAACCTAGCCTTTGACCAAGTCAACACTTAGCCAAATGAAACCTAAACCAAAAAAATCCACCATAAATTGATTGAAACCATTGATCTAGATCAATCCAAAATCAATGATTGACATGACTTTCATCATTTGAACCTAGCCCTAATTGGCCACTTGACCCAAGTTGACCTAAAAGTCAAAATGTGTCAAATCTTGATCTAAGCCAAATTAATTACAACCAATGGGTCAAATTTATTCTAAATCACTTATTGAACTTGACCAAAGCCTCAATTTTCCAACTAGACCCAACCAAGCCCAATTGTCCAACCAAACTTGACTAAAAGGTCAAATCAATTTGTAATCAAACCAAACCAAAATTGATTGAAACCAAAGCTTGCAATACATTTCATATGATCGACCAAGCCTAAACCAATCCATGACCTAACCTAGTTAGGTCAAATGGGTCAAATTGGTCAACTTGACCCATTTGACCTAAGTGAACTCAAATGAACCAAAATAAAATATAAATCAAATTAAACCAAACCTATAATACTCATAGGCTCCATATGATCATTTGAACCTGACCTAACCCATGGTTTGACCCAATTTGACTAATTGGTCAACTTGAGCCAAATCATATCATATCAACTCCAAATTCATTGAAAATTGGCACAATCCAATTTTCAATCATCTCAAATCTGCCCAAATTAAAATCAAGGCCAAATGACCATTTCAGCCCTAGGTCAAAGGGTAACCTATGACCAAATTCACTTGGAATTTGGTCAATTCCTTCTTATGGCCACTTGGCTTCCTCCTAGTAGACCATTTGGACACCAACAAGGGTGGTGCACATGACCTAATGGGTTTGGGTCATACCCAACCAACCACCCCTCAATGGAACCTCTCCACTTTGATCACCTCCTACACTTACCTAGCACATGTGCACCTCCGCCATTCCACTCCTCTGCCAAAACCAAACTAGATGGAGCTCCTAACAACCAAAACAACCCAATCAACCTCCTCAATTTGATCAAAATGGAACGATAATCCTTGGCCGTCCGATCCAAGGAGGGGGAGATATATTCCCACTCATTCCCACTCAAACCAACTTCCTTGCATTCGATTGAGCTCAGAGGATCAAAAGCAAGCTTCTCCAAGTTTCCCAAGCATTCCCAAGCTCATTTGAACTTATCCTTCTCAATTTCCTTCATAGGAGAAATAGGGGAGGACTAAGGATTTTCCAACCTACTCAATTCTCCACCAAACCTCAATTCACTTTTGCAAGCACCATCAAGGAGGCAAGTTGAGCTCACCCAAAGCTTTTCCCAAGTATCCAAGCCCGGAAGGATTTCATCAAGTAAAGCCATTAAAGGGGAGTTTGCTCGATCCACACATCGACTTCAAATTAAAGCTTAAAACCTTCAACAGAGCTTCATCTCCACTAGACGAAGCTATCTCCTCTATTGAAAGTGCCGGTGATAGCCTCTGGCGAGGTATGACTCAAAATCGACCCTTCATTGAAAATTGCTTGGTCTTTTGTGAAGAGAATTATCATCGCATTGAAATTCAATCGTTGGATGTTCTTCCCCACACCTCTTGACAGTGTGGGGTGAATCTAAGCCTAATCTGAGCTCAAGTGAGCTCAGGTCAAGCCATGGAGGGTGGATGACCTCCATCTCTCGTAGGCTTAGGCAGGGATGAATCATGGGTCGTCCATCCCGCATGTTTTGGATGGATGGCCCTGATTAAAATGTGTAGATCCACTGATTTAATCCCTTTTGAAACCATGACTTTAATCATGGTATTGATCCTTGATCGGTGCTGGGGAAAGCGTTGCACTAAAGGTGAGCGATGTGGCAACTTAAATAACCAATCCCATAGCACCACGTGGAAAGCGCACATCGCGTCAACAGCCCAAGTGGCACTGATGGGATTAGTTAATTAATTAGGTTATTTAATTACCCATTAATCATAGAAACTTTATAAATTCATAACTAAATGTAGAAAAATTCAAAAAATGCAAACTCAAGTTCATTTTAATGATAATTGAGAGGGGAATCCCATAAAATTATTTCTAAATTGATTTTGAACTGTGAATTCTCCTTAATTAGGGTTTAATTGAAAATTAATAACCTTAATTATTCCCTAATTACTTCATTAACTAATTCAAAGTTTCTTAGACATGTTTAGTGGGATGACTTCTACCTCCATTTTCTTGGGAATATTTAGGAAAATCAATTAATGAACCCCTAATCATCCTCTTAATATAATTAAGATTAATTAAGCATGTAAATAGTGATTTAATCTCTTAATTGAGATAATTAAATATTATTTAAGTGAAGAGGAGGTTTATGGAATGGGTTTGGGATATTTCCCTAAGCTATTCCCTTCTTTCCTTAATCCAAATCTAATTAAAGGATTAATCCACTAATGATCTACTTAATTAATCTAATCAAATTTATCAACCAATAATTCAATCTCTTTGGGTAGATCCTTGGGTGTTCAAAAGCCTAGTAAGTTTAAGAAAATTATAATACATCTCACATGTGTAGGATGGTTATGAAAGTACTTAATTATAACCCTTTAGTTTAATTAATCAATAATTATGAGTCAATTGCATTAGGCCCCTTTTTTCTTAAGGTGCATTACTGATTTAAATTTCATGTGGCTGCATATCATATGTTGGCTCACAATTGTTTGAATAATTATGTTAAAGTGGTGTAGGTGAGGGGTAATTAATGAATTTAATTCTCACCTTAACCTAAAAAAAAACATAAAATCAATCTAATTATCCTAAAATTAAAATAAATCAATTCACACATGTGGGAAATTGGTTAGGACCAGCAAACTCTTTTCACATTTCCTAAATCAAAATCAAATTCAAAATTAAAAATCCCTTTAAAGAATTTTGATTCACTTTTATAATCTTATCTTATAGATTGTCCTTAGGAATTAATTAGGGTGAGTGAAGTTATATGCTTACATCACTTTATCTCTTTCCAAGCATGTTAAATATTGTTTGTCATATGAAATCATGCATTCAACTCTTTTTGAAAAATTAATTAAATAAAATGTTTTCTTTATGTCAAATTGTATATTTTGGCTAAAGTAAAAATATGAGTGGTTATTATCATTATTAAATCAAAAACTATTTTCAAAACTTATAAATCAAAGATTATAAATGAGGTGATGCTACTTATAAATACTTATAATCTTGGATGTAATTATAAGTACAAGATGTGTATTTGGTGTTGTTTTCCTTCTCTTCTCTTAACATGGACTTGTATAGGATTTGCAAAGTGTATAGTTCATTTGAAAAGAACATAACACTTGCTTAAATCTATTCCTATGCATTTCCATGTTATGACTTAAGAAGGATCTTCACATTTACACATGTAAATTGTATAACTGAATCAAACAAAAAAAATCTTTTGCATGATTCTTCATCCATTTGTTTTCTTTTAGTACATGCACATGTATTTAAGAAAAGTGGCATAACAGTCTGGACATCCCAGGGTTGCGAAGCTTTAAGTAGCCCCAAGTAAGTCTTGTACCTTACACCCCTAGTAAAGAAAATAATGGTGTTGTACTCACTAATGTCTTTCATACATGTAAATGTGCATTTGATTAATGGATAAGAGAATCCCTCTTTTCTACTTAATAAAAAAAATGCATTCATGGAATATCTAAATTTTCCAAAATAACATCTCTTTGCATTCATCATTAAGGTGTGCTAAGATTTTGTATTACATGTATGAGTATGCTTAGGATCATTCATATGCATGATATACATGTTGGAAAGAAATAAATGGTTGTGTTATGTGATAGTAATTCCTTAATTAATCATAAGATGTTTCTTATTGAATAAGTTTATTTAGAGAAAAATCTAAACTTAGGATTAATTAAAACACATAATAAAATATTCACTAAAGAAAAATCATTAATGGATCTACCTTAGAAATTACTTAAGGTAGGGATGAAAGAGAAGGGCTCTTCTCTTTTCTTCTCTTTACAACACTTTGTAATTAAATGTAGGTCCATTCAAATCAAATCAAATCATAAAATAAAATTGACAAACCAACTAAATCACTTAAAATGAAATCGCCCTCTAAGTTGAATCCTTTCACACTTAGAAAATTCCAAACTTAAAGCCTAGCTAAGACATGTCACACAAGCCTTAAATGACACACACATTAGGCAAAGTCACTATTTCTAGCTCTATATAAGGGCAGTGAATGGTTTGATGCCTGATTTTATTTTGTGATGTAATATTTTAGATGGGATATTAGGATGTATGTGCGTAGACTGGATGGTAGGGTGATCTTAATCTAACCAAGTCTTCTGCAAGGGATTGTGGTGCGTAAGGGATACTGTAATAAAAATATAAATTCTTTTGATGTGCAGATAGCTTATACCCCCTAAGCATGATCCAAATTAGGACATGTGGACTTGGTTATCCATGTGTGGGGTGCTAAGTCCAAATCATTCATATAACTTGCTTGGATTGTGTGGTATGTTTAGCTAATATATGTTTTACAGGTTTAGTTAGATTTACTTTTTTTTATTTTCATGTAATTTCACAATTAGGATTTGGAAGGAATATTATGGGGAATAGAGGTGAACATTAGTTATAAGAAAATGTCTTATGTACCATGTGAAGCCTTTGGAGCAACCAAATTCCAACCAAGCCAAAAGAAAGAAAGAAAAGAAGCAAATCAGAAATGAAAAAATGAAGAATGAAGACCCCCATAACATAAATTTCTTCTAAATTGTATTTATTCATTTGTAATCCGGGTTGTATAAGGGTAGAGCTCGACTACCCACATTTCTTTGTATATGGAGCCAATACAAAGGCTTTTTATTCTTTTGCACTAGCTTTATAAAATTATTTGATATTTGTTTAGCTTGTACATTAAGATGGCATGATTTTTTTAATTTCTTCATTGCTTGATGAATGGCCTGGATATGATTAGGCTCCTAGGAAAAAATAAATTTTCTATCCAATTAATCAACTCAAAATTAAAATTAAACAACTCATAACCTCACCTAAATCTTAGGACATAAATCAAGATACTAAAAGATTTAGCAACCCCTTAGCTGGATGTTGTATGTTTCACATCATGCATAAAATCATCTTGCTTCACTCTTGCTTATGGAACGCTTCCACCTTTGCGAGAGAACATGGCTTGACCTTTGAGAGCCATGATATAAACACACCTTCTTCTTGCTTATTTTGGCTCATAACCAATTTCTCATGCATTAGGCATATGAATCCCATAACCATTGTCAAATTAATTTTTCAAAAAAATAAAATTAAACTTAACAAAATTTTGCATTACATTAAGTCATGAGTTCATGCCCTTCATGATCTAGTCTTTAGGGAGTGAGATTAAGGACTTAATCATCTTTCTAAATAAATAATAACCTAGCTATCTTGCAAAAGCATAAGACTTGCCTACATGTATTTAAAATCGTAGGAGGAGTTAGTTGGTGACCACCCCGAGACGGTTATAAGCCCAACAGTCGGGTGGTTTATCCTCTCTTGTAGAGGTAAATCATATGCCCATTTTTTCTTTAGATTTAAGTCATGCTTTGATCCTCTCCAAAGCTCCCTAGATTTAGTATCTGAGGTCATTATTTCTCTTCACGGGCTACAATAATAATTCCTCACCTCTTAGGAATTTCCATGATCTTGTATCATGAAATTGTAAGTCCTAAATTTTTAATAAAAATTCAACTCAAACATATAATTTCTCTCAAATTCAAAAATATAAAGCCCAACCATAGGATAGTTTAGGATGTTTGCTAGGTTTCCTAGCATCATGGGCAACCACTACTTATCCCTCTTTGGTTTTGATAATAACTCCCTCTTTTTGATCAATCCCATTTGATCTTCCAAAAATAACCAATTGATTAATAGTCCTACCTTTGAAATATTTGGAGACAACGACCATTTACCTTAATCAAGAGTATTCTTAAGGATTCTCATTCCTTAATATGTAATTAACTATGGAGGCTTGCCTCCATAGGGAACTTAACGAACCTAATTTAAAATAAACCTTACTTTACTTTTTCATGTAAAGTAGGGGAAGAATCTTTGGTACATTCGAAGACCCATTGGCCTTAAGAGTCCTTATTAGGTGATTAGATCCATTATATAATGGTGACTTCTGTCTCTGAAGATAGTACATCATTCCTCAATGTCACACCTGATCACCCTAATAAGAACATATGTGGATCTACGTGATGTCCCAATAATATAAAGACAACTTATTTCTATTCTTCAAATTCCACCAAAGAGTTTTGAGGAATAAAAAATAAAACACCACAACTAGCTTTCATTATTGGGAGATGTATTTTGATGGTGCGCCTTCCTTTCAAGAGGGAGAAGAACCATGATCTACTCTTCTAGAGAAAGCAGGGGTAGGAATAGTTCTCCTAACTCTGGAGTATGATATGATGAGATCCTCATATTAGCTTTCCAATCCATACACTAACAACGAGGCTAGAATACGAGGCTCACATTTTGAGGATTCTTCTTATTACTTGGGCTCCATCATTATCACAAGTATACCATGGAGTTGCTGACCCAAATCCCATAGGTTACCATCTATAAGTTTTCTCGAGGAGAAAATGCAGTAGAAGATGCATTAGCCAAGCTTGCCAAAGAGTTGGAATGTCTGGGAGATGAGTCCATACCAATAAGGGTCCAAAATAGACAAGTCTTATCCCTTATTGATGATGAACTCATCGAAAGATTCTCTCTTGAAGGGGAGGTTATCATTGTCAAAAAGGATGATGAGTCAGATTGGAGGCAACCATTCATGGATTATCTAAACATGGGAAAACTACCTCAAGAGAAGTCATTAGCACATCAGGTGAAGCAGAGACCTCTTTTCTACGCTCTCGTGGATGGCACCTTATGCCGGCAGTCCTTCGATCATATGTGGTTACATTATTTGGACAAACATGAAGCTAGTAGGATCATGACCGAGGTACACTCTGGTTTATACAAAGCACATCAGTCTGGTATGAAGATGGAAGCCAAGATCAAGAGTCTAGGATACTACTGGCCACCCCCGATGATCACAGACTGCATGGATGTAGCTAGGAGATGCCACCAATGTTAAGTGCACAGTGTGGTCTTACACCAATCACCCAATATTTTACATCCTACATTGGCCTCTCCCCAACATAGTGGGTCTGATTGATCCTCCTTCTTCCAAGGGTCACTTGTTCATTCTAGCTACCATCGACTACTCTTTCAAGTGGGCAGAGGCGATCCCACTCAGAGAGATCACAGCTCAGCATGTACTCTAATTTTTTAAGAATCATATCATATATAAGTTCAGGGTACCTCGATGAATTATATCCGATAATGGTACTGCATTCAAGAGCACTAAAATCAACAGCTTTGCTCGAAGACATTCTATCATCTACTATTGGAGGGAAAATGTCTTAGCATAAGTCTTCAACAAAACTCTCATCCGGGTATTAAAGAAAACACTAGATGACAATAAACGGCAGTGGCATGATCCGTTAGTTGAAGCCTTGTGGGTTTATTGCACTACATACAGAACTCCAACTCAATCTACCCCATTCTTCTTAGTGTATGGGTCTGAAGCGGTCCTACCATTAGAAGTCTAACTCCCATCATTAAGGTTAATTATGGGTAGTAAAATCATAATGGAGCAGAATGATAAGTTGTGGTTAGAAGAGCTCAAAGGTTTAGAGGAGAGATGCCTCCGGGCATGCCAGAACCTCAAGTTGTATAAAGCCAAAATAATTCAAGCTCATAATAAGTTGGTCCGTCCTAGAGCTTTTTAAGTAGGAAAGCTTATTTTAGTTCTAAGGAGATCAATTATTACTCGTCAAAAGACGGAAGGCAAGTTTGAACCCATTTGGGAAGGCCCTTTTTCCACAGAAAAGGCCTATCAAGGAAGATCATATCAGCTTATAAATTGTAAGGGAGAGCACCCCATGCTTCCAATCAACAGGCTCTACCTAAAGAAATAGTATCCATAAGTCTTGTTTGAAAATAATCATCAATATGATTTCTTTCATCTCAAATTCCATCTCTTCATATTGGTTATAAATATCTTTGCTTGTGAATCCACCATGATGTGTTTATGGTAGGTGTAAGGAACCCAAGCGGTGTATTATCCTTAAGTAACACAACAACAACATAAACTACACACAACCACATAAAAAAACAAACATATATCTTTTCTCTTGGGATATTTTGAAGTAGGATAAAGCCTCCTATGGCACTCACTTATTAGCTGCTCTAGGTCGAGTTAACATGCTACCTTGCTGGTGTATCACCCTAGTGGTTACTTGTCTGGTGGATGTAAGTCTACACACTTTCCTCCTAACTTGACTATAGCAAACTGATGAGCACACTATTAGTTTGATAAACCTTACTGCGTGATCGATAAGCTACCTCTTGTTGACTTTATTTAAGAGAATGTAAGCCTACATGCTTTCTTCTTGAACTAGCTATCATGCACTGATTAAATCGATTATATTTGAGGGTTAGGATAAGTTCCTCACTGGCTCCTTCCCTCTTGACTACTTCAAGTCTGGGTCTAGTCCTTACATGAGACTCCTCACTTGGTAGTCACCCTAAGTCAAATAGTACCTATCTCGATGATAGCCTATCCTGATGATCATTTTTGTCTCTGAAGATGTAAGTTTACAAGCCTACTTCTCAGATTGATCATCACAAATTGATAGGCACCTTAGGTTGGTTATTGGTCTCCATCTTGTGGTGACCCACCTAGAGGATACACCACTCATGGGGTATGTAAGTCTAGCATTCTCTGAGTTGGCCAAACCTAAGGCTTTTTTTTGGACGGATAAAGCCCCTGGCACCTCCAGGGCACTATTTGGATCACGTGACCCCATCTAGACACTACCTTAGTTACTCTTAGATTGGACAATCTCCCTTTCCTAGTAGCCACTCGTGTGGATGGAGAATTTGCCTTGTAGATATGCATATTTTCCTTGGTAAGTCCGAGATGGGTAGTCTAGCTTCTCATGATCCCCTGAAAATATATAAATAATAATATATATATATATATATATATATATATATATATATATATATATATATATATATATATATATATATATATATATATATATATATATATATATATATATATATCGCCTTGTGGATTATGAACAAAACCCCAGTACCTTTTCCCAAGTAGGCATCTTATCTTTTGGTCGAAAACTCCCCATAAGAATTGTGACTACTTTTGAGTTGAGATAAGTCCCAGACTCTCTCTCGGAGTCATCCTTAGATCGGTTTGACTTGTGCCACCGTCATGGCCCTTGCTTTGGAAGATATAAGTCTATCACGCATTCTTTCCGGCATTCATAGAAGGAAGTTTCATCTGTTCAATTTGTTATGATATGTCGATCACCATAGTGGTTCATTGTTTAGGAAGTTGTAAGTCTATTTCTTCCTAACTTGACCATTGCATGAAAGACCCCTTAGGTTGGTTAGCTCTACATGGTGGACTATCCCTTTGGATTTGTAAATCTAAGATTTAGATATTAGCCCCTTCTTTGTAGATCCATCGCACACTAATATGGTACATCTAAAATGAAATTGATTCTAACTATTTTTAGTCGATATGAGTCCACAACAGCATTCATTCAATAGTTATCATAGGTCAAATTCAATTTGTTATGCTAATCATAGTGGTTCCTTATTCAAAAGTTATAAGTCTAAGATCTTCTTCGACCATTGCATATCGAAGGCAACCACTTAGGTTGGATAGTCTACGATGGCTTGGGAATTGGATTTTAAATCTAAGATAGGCTCAGGCTGATATAACCCCTCCCTAGTGGATCCATCACACACCGATAGGGCCACCTCATTCAATCCATCCACTCTTACGCCTAGTGGATACTTCCCCAGAATAAACCAAAGAATTTCATATATTAAATCCACCTTTTCCCTAGTAGATTTGAGCTCATATCTTTAGTAGATGTGTCCTCAGAAATCAAAATCACATCCTCTCCCTAGTGGAGCCTTAAATCATAAGCGAACAAATCAAATTTCATCCCCAATGGATGACCCAATAAATAAATCAAATCAAATTCCTCCCCAGCGAGGCACGAAACATATCCTCTCCCCAGTAGAGCCCTCATAAAATCAAACCAAACTAAATCCCTATCCCTAGTGGATAATCTGAACCTGCTTCCCTAGGGGAAGGTTCATACACTCATCCCTAGCAGATCTTTTCTCGCCAAATCATATCAAATCAACTCAAACCCTTATCCTCCATGGATAACGCCTTCCTGATTCACATGCTTGATCCCTCAATGGATCCTTTCTTCCTCTCTTATGCCCTTGGCATAAGTTGAGTTATTACCTAAGATCTTGATTCTATCTACATCTCGGGTTTAGGGTAGATCATTTTGTGTTTGTGATCCCTTATTGATGATCATCTCGGTCAACACCAATACGTACGGTGCACCTTGTCAGTTATACCACACCTATTGGGCACCCTTTTGTTGACCTCACTTTTGGAGTGAGTTCTCAACTTCCTCAGCATAGACCTAGGACTCTTGTATACACTAAGAGCTCCTTAGTTTTAAGACACTTCTAGTGATTAAGTGAATACTTAACTTACGCCTAGAGACTTAGAAGAGTTAGCCATAGGAAAAGGTTATGCCTTAGGGATTTAGGAAAACTTGCTTACCTTATAGCCTTAAGCCAAATCTTTGCTTCCTTCCTCCAAACCAAACCTCAAATTCAAATCCAAATCATAAACCAATTCCAAATCAAATGATTGAAACCCATGATCAAATTCAAACTCCAAAATCCTTCCTAAGCCCTTTGATTTTGTCTTATGGATTTAGCCTTAATCAAATTCAAATAAACTCCAATTCAATTAATTTTCTCAAATATCCATTCAATCTCAAATCAAATTCCAACTCAAATTCCAAACCAAATGATTGAAACTCATGATCAAATTCAAATCCCAAAATCCCTTCCTAAGCCATATGAACCACCTTCATATGCTTAGCCAAAACCTTCTCTGAATCAAATAAAACTTGGTTGATTTCTTTATAAATCAACCTTTCCTTCATTTATATTTACAAATATAAATAAAATCCAACTTCAAATAGCTAAAACCAAATCAAACTAAATCAAACCAAATCAAGACCTTTCTTAAGCTATATGGACATAAACAAGTAATCAAAACTCAACTCAAATCAACCCAAACTCAATTGATTTCTTTATAAATCAGTTATTCCTTCATTTATATTCTTAAATATAAATGAAACACACTCTCTAATGATCAAAAATAAATCAAACTAAATTAATTCTCTACTTAAACCCTTTTGACCTACGTCCTTAAATTTGGTCAAATTTGCTTCCAAATCACTTCGAACTCAAGTGATTTTCTCATGAATCATTTATATCTTCATTTATATTCACAAATATAAATGAAATATAAATCCAAGTAGCCAAAGCCAAACCAAATCAAATTTCCAATTTTAGCCTTTTTAGCCAATTTCTTGAACTTGGCTAAATGATACCCAAATCAATTCAAAACCCATGGATTTCTTCATGGATCAATCTTTCCTTCAATCACTCATCCAAATATATAAACTATAATTATCAAACCCAAGTCAACTCAAAGCCCATGTTGACCCCTTTAAACTTAAAATTGTCATATGAACCAAAATCCATTTGACTCCAAACCAATTGCAATTGGATTTATATTTTCATCCAAAATCCATGAATAAGCCAAACTAAACTTGAACCAAGTTAAAACCAAATCAATTGACCCATTTAGGTCCACTTAACCCAAAGTGACCTAAATACCTTTTTGAGCCAAGTTATAATCTAACCCAAATTGGATTGAACTAAGCCCATCCAAACCTCATATCATCAACAATCATCCTAGGTGATCAACTACCTTGTGATCAAATCAACTTGGCCCTTTGACCAAGTCAACCTTGAGCCAAATGAAACCTAAATTAGCCATATACCAAATTGATTGAAACCATTAATTGACCATTCATAAACATTCAATGATTGAACATGACTAAATCCTTAATTGAGCTAAACCAAGTCCAATTGATCATTTGACCTAAGTTGACCCAAATTGGTCTAAAAAGCCAAAATTGGTCAAATCATGATTTAACCTAAATTGATTCCAACAAATATCTCAAGTTCATTCCAAATCATTTATTGAACTTGACCAAATATAATTGAGCCAATTTGACCAATTGGTCAACTTAACCCAAATTGCCTAAATCAAATGGGCCAAAATCAAATTCTAAATTAAACCAGCCTACAATCATTTCAATTAACCAATTGAACCAACACTAACCCAATTTGGTCAAATTGGTCAAATTGTCTGCCCATTTGACCTATTTGAATCCAAATGAGCCAAAATCAAACCTAAGCCAAATTAATCAAAACAACTTAAACACTCCAAATGATCATTTGAACCTAACCCAAGCCTTGGTTTGACCTAATTTGGCTAATTGGTCAACCCAACCCAACATGAACCTATTTGACCAAATGAAGTCAAACCACTCCAAACTAACCCATGGGACCCTAGGAGCTAGACAAACCCAACCCAAACCAATCCTAGATCACTCCCAAATCAGTCCAAAGCAAAGTGGACCCCACCTAAGGGGATTAACCATTGGATAATCCATCTTTCCATTGGATTCTCCCTTTAACAAGCAAGGTCACCTCCCCCATCACCATGGCAACCCTCAAAACACTCAAGTGAGGCTCCACCTGACCCACCTAGCTCACCTAACTCACCCTAGGTCAGTCATGGACCAATGGGAGGTGAGTTAACTCACCTCACATGCAAACCAAGCATCCCTTGGATTCAAGCCAAGGAACCTTTGCACATCAGCCCTTGTGTATCCTCCCACTACCTCCTCCACTCACCATGAGCCATGTGGATGTGGGTGTGACCTCATGGTGGCCACCAAAAAGAAGGGACCATCTGCTCATCCTTCCGCCAAGTGTGAAACAATCCTCACCTTCCTCGGGCGTTCCAAAGCCTCCCTCTCATTTCCTTTTCAGAAAATAGAGGCTAATCCGAAGTTTCATTTGGTCAATCCTCCACCAAATTTCAACCACACACCATCACCACACCTCATCGAGCAATACCAATTTCTCGAGCTTCCAGCCGAGGTTCAAGTTTGATCGCGAGCTCATATGATGGATTGGTCATCCGGCACTCACTTCAAATTGAGGTCCAATCTTCTTCCTTGCTAAGCGAAGCTACCTTCATCGATCCCACCGCCGGACATTAGCTTTGGTGAGGTAATTCCTAAAAACTGTAGCTTAGGTGAATTTTTTATGGTCCTTTATGAAGAAAATTTTCATGTGGGTCGATCTTGACAGTTGGATGTGTTTGCCTTCTTCTCTTGATGTTGTGGGATCAATTTGATCCCAATTCAAGCTTTGGTGAGCTCAGATCGAACGGAGAAAGATGAACGGTATCCGTCTTTTGCCATTCGTGAAGGAGACGGATCATGGGTAGTCTGTTCCACATGACCGAAATGAACGATCCTAATCTGATCACGTTAAATTTGCCAATTTAATCCCCTTAATCGTGAGATCTAATCGTGATCGTCTGATCTTAGATTGGATGGTCCACGAAAAAGCGTGTCCACCACAATCTGAGTCAACATCCCAATTTAATAACTTAAATATCTATGTACTCCATGTGGAAAGCATGCAATGACCAGCGTGTGCGAGATTAGGGCATTAATTAGCCTTATTTAATCCATTTTTAAGGCTAAAATTTCTAAAATTCATAACTAATCCTAAAAATTCAAAAAATATAAATGAGGGATTACTTTAAAGGTATTTAAGAGAAACATCCAAAAAAATTATTATTAATTAATTTTGAATAGTAATTTCTACTTAATTAAGGTTTAATTAAAATTTTAATTAGCATAATTACTCTCTAATTAATTGTCCAATTTATTTTAAAATTTTTAGAGATGTTTAGGGGGATGACCTCTGCCTCCCCTATTTTTTGGAATTTATTGGAAAGTTAATTAGAGAAATTAATTAATTAAGCCTTAATTACTCTTTATCTTAATTAAAGATAATTAAGCAAATGAATAATGGATTGATTAATTAATTAAGCTTATTGTCTTCTATTAATAGTGAGAAGTCTTAGGGCAGTGGTTTGGGTTCACTCCTTATAACCATTTTCATTAAGCATCTTCATTTATTTCAAATTAATTAAAGTTTAAGTAATTAATTAGTCACTTAATTAATCAATTAAAATAAAAAGGAATCTTATTATTTCAAAGCTTAATTGATTGTTTGAAATGACTTAGGGATTTAAAGATTGAGGCATCTTCCTTGATCTCTTTTCAAGTTAATTTCATCATTCTAATTAAAGCATAATCAAACAATTTAATTAACCAATTAAGGGTTTAATCAAATTAATTTAAAATCCATTCATTCTTAACCTTAATTAACCAACTTTGGGTAGCTCTTTTGATGTTTTATAGTCTAAAGAGAGAGCTGATGAAATTATGGTTAGGTCATGTGTGTGAGAAAATCATAAAAGTAATTTAGTGGATCCCTTAAGCTTAATTAATTATTAATTATAAGCTAATTACATTAGGCCTCTTTAATTTCTTAAGAGAATTGCTACTTTACTTTTCATGTGATTGCATATCATGTTGGCTCATCATTAATTAGTTAATTAACTTAAGGTGATATAGGTAAGTGTTTAATTAATTGAATTAATTCATACCTCAACCTAATTAAGCCATAAATCAATTTAATTACTTTCAATTAAATCAAATTAACTTACACATGGGAATGGGATTAAGATTTGCAAACCTCTTTCACATCTCTTAAATCAAATCAAACATGAAATTAAAATGGATTTAAGAAATTTGGTTTATTTTAAATGATCTTATTTAATATGATTGTCCTTAAGAATTAGTTGGATTGAATGAAATTACATGCTTGTGTTGCTTTATTTCTTTCCAATCATGTTAAAATATTGTATGCCACTTGTAGTCATGCATTCATTTCTTTCAAAAATTAATTAGATAAAATGATTTCTTTTATATCAAATTTGTATGTGTTGACATAATTAGAAACATGTGTAGCTATTATCACTATTAAATCTCAAATGTATTTTCAAAAGCTTATTAATGGATAATGATATGTATATTGTAGCTTTAGTTATGTATACATAGGAGGTGCATGTGAATATAAGCTTAGTGTATAAAATGAAGTCTCTTTTTTACATTCATATGTTGATTTGCATAAGTTTGAATGTTAATGGGTATATTAATCTGGACATCCTAGGGATGCACGACTTTAAGTAGCCTCAAGGAGGTTTCTACCTCACTCCCCTGGTGCAAAATAATGGCGACGTACCTACTTGATTTCATTCTTATGCACTTTGACATTAGAATCTGGATATATGCTTTAATTCATTTACATAAATAAATTAAATGAATCAAACTCTACTTTTTCATGCTTTTCTATTCTTGTAATTATTTATACATCCATATGTATTTAAGAATAGAGAGTATATTAGTCTAGACATTTCGGGGACGCACGACTTTAAGTAGCCCCAAGGAGGTTCCTACCTCACTCCCCTGGTGTAGAACAATGGCGATATACTTGCCTAAAACTTGCATACATTCAAATGATTTTTTAGCTAATAAATGAACCCCCTCCCCCCCTTTTTCTATTAAAAAGGCATGCATTCATATTTTGTTCAAGTGGTTGGGTTGATTAGTCATATAATTTGAAGCTCTTTTCTTATGCTTTTGCATAAGAATTTAGATAGAGCTTTAAATTAATATGACAAAATAATTCAACCAAATGAAACATCAATTCCAAGTATATGTGCTTACATTCATCATTTAAGGGTGCTAAGGTATAAATTGCATGTATAGGTATGTTTAAGGCTTAATCATATGCATGCTATATATATGATGGAAAGAAATGGACAAATATGTATTATGTGATAATAAGTAATCTTAATTAATCTTAAGATATCTTTCTTATCAAATTAGTTAATTTAAAGTGAACTTAAACCTAGGATTAATTAAAATATGTAATAAGCTATTCACTAAAGAAAATTGATAAATTAATTTACATTAGATGTGACTTAAGATAGAGATGAAAGAGAGTGATCCTCTCTTTTCTTCTCTTTATAACACTTAGTTATTTTGTTTAGGTCAAATGAAATAAAAGAAATTATTAAGTAAAATTTACAAATCAATTAAATCACTTAAAGTGAAACCACCTTTTATAATTAAATGTCCTTCATACTTAGAGAATGTCAACTCTAAAGCCTAGTTAGAACATACCACACAGGCCTTAAGATGCACACATTAGATTAAGTCACCATTTCTAGCTTTATGTTAGGGCAGTGCATGGTTTGATGTATGTTTATTTTGTGATGTATTGTTGTAGACTGGATGTTAGGGTGTATGCCAACTGGATGTTAGGCCATGATTATCTAATCAGGAGATTTTGCTTAAGGGGCACTTAAAATAAATATAAATGCTCTCTTTTGTAGGTTGCTTAACCACAAAGCATAATCTAAGGTAGGACATGTGGACTTGGTTACCCATGTGCAGAGTGCTAAGTTCAAATTATATATATAGCTGCTTGGGTTGTATGGTGTGTTTAGCTAACACTTATTTTGCTGGCATAGTTAGATTTATTTTCCATTCTTTTAATTTAATTGTGCATTAGGAATTTGGTTAAGTGTTATGGGGGGTTAAGGATGAACATTGACCAGAAGATATAATCTTGGGGTGACATGTGATGCCTAGAAGCCTACCAAATCAAATGCATAAATGGAGGGAGCATGAAGACTTGAAGACCCCCCATAACACTTATCATTTATAATTTATAATTATTCTTTCATATACCGGGTTGTATAAGGATAGAGCTCGGCTACCCATTTTTCTTTTTAGGTTGTATGACGATACCCGATCGCACTGGCCTATTATTCTTTTACGTTGGATTTATAAATTATTTGATGATTTGTTTACATTGTGTAATAGAAATGGCATTTATTTTTTTAGTTTCTTCACATATGATAATTTAATGTGTGGTCTCGATTCGATTAGGCTCTTAGAAAAAAATTTATCTTTCTACCCCAATTACAACTCATAACTATTTTTTAAAAAAAAAACTCATAACCTCATTTAAAGCCTAGATATTAAATCAAGATAATTAAAAGATTTAGAAACTCCTTAGCTGGATGTTGTATGTTTAATATCATGCATATCATCTTGAATCACTCTTGTAAAATGAGGGCCTCCGTTCTTGCACATATGGGAACCACTTAACCTGTGAGAGCAACTCCTACTGATGGAGCTTCACCCTCTTCTCTTTTGATTTAGCTCATAACTCATTTCAACATGCATTTAGACATATAAAAATCTTATAGCCTTGTCAAATGAAGAGTCCAAAATTAAATAAAATTTGATCAAATTTGCATTAAATTAAGTCATTATTCATACCACTCATGCTCTAGTCTCTTAGGAAGTGGGTTTAAGGACTTTAATTTCTTTCTAAATAATAACAACCTAACCATCTTACAAAATATATGACCTGGCCACATGATTTTAAAATATTGGAGGAGTTAGCTAGCTATCACTCCAAGCGATTATAAGTCCAGCAGTCGGGTGGTTTACTCTCACTTGTGGAGGTAGACCATATACCCATTTTCGCCTTAGTTTTAGGATGTGTTTTGGCCCTCACTGAAGCTCCTTAGATTTAGGATCTGAGATTGTTATTTTCCCTGAGGCTACAAGCATAAATCTTCACCGCTTATGTATTTTCATAATCTTGTGTTACGGGATTATAAGTCTTAGTTTTCTAATAAGGTTTCAACTCAAACACATAAGTCTATTCAATTTCAAACATATAAAGCCCAATCATAGGATAGTTTGGGATGCTCACTATGTTTCCTTGTATCATGAGCATCCCTTACTCATCTTCTTTTGCCTTCGATAATAAGTCTATCCTTTAGATCTATCCTACTTGATTTTTCAAACATAGTCAATTTATTAATAGTCCTATCTTTGAAATCTTTAGAGACAATAATTGCCTACTTTAATTGAGAGTATTTCTAAGGAACTCACCTTCCTTAAGAAGTAATTAACTATGAGGGCTTGCCCCCATAGAGAACTTTAGAATTCGATTTAAATAAATCTATTTTATTCATCCATGTAAAGTAGGAGAAAAATCTACATCGACCCATCATGTCTTGAGTCCTTATTAGGAGATTAGGTCCATCGTAGGGTAATGATTTTTATCTTTCGAGATAGTGTATTATTCCTTGATGTCGCACTCGGTATACCCTCTCGTATGGTGTGCCCCACATATACATAATCTATAAATAAACACCACAATGGACTTAAGCTTATCTCTTTAGACAAACACCACCTAAGGTCTACAAGGTTCTCTTGGATGGCATAACCCATGGCTACTGACAAGGATCATTCGGTCAGGTTGGGTCGACTACCTCCTTTAACTAAGTAGCCTATGGACCATGACAGCCTGGGATGACGGAATCATGGGACCTTGATCGAGCGAGTCATCATTCCCCAACCATCTGCTTTAAGTTAAATGATGATGAATTTTATAAATCTAAATTCTAAAACTTCACATCCTGCTACTATATGCTATGCATTTAGCGATCTAATGACTAGCCATAATCAAAAGTTCTCTCTCAACATTGGGAGGAGTAATTAACTATAGGTGCTTGCGCCTATAAGAAACCTATAACTAGATCTAAAATCCTCACAAAATGAGAGTGAAATCTCTATGTAGTGTCTTATCTACTGTTTCATCTTCCTTCTAAGAATTTGACTAATATAATTCATACTCTCTTAATTAAGAGGCTGGTGGCAAATTTTCGGAGTCCACAAGTAGATTCAAGAGTTTTCAAAAAATTGTTATCTACAATGAGATCGTTGCTAATTGAGAATCTTTCTTTAAAGAAGATAAAATTAATAATCATATTAATAACAAGCAAGTCTACCATTGAGGCACCTTTTAATGTTGGGAAGGTTGTAACATAAGGAACAAACATTTTAGTGAAGTTTTGAGTTTTAGAAGGAACTCCAACAATAGATGTCATGACTAAAAATGATTCAAAATCAAATTAAGTGGAGGATTCAATATTTTAGAACATTCATTTTGGTCATAAATAAAAAAAATTTGGGACTTCATATTTTGACACACCTTATAGTAGGAATTTGATCTTAAACTTCTTAAGAGGAAAATGATTAGGAGACCTTGCTAGTATTTAGGATATCTTTTGTGAAAGACAAGGGCGTGATATCTAAAGTTTCTCAACTATTGAAGAGGCGATATGAGAGGGCTAATGAATGGGCTAATGAATCAACTTTTGAAGAAATCAGTACTTAAATTAGATTTGATGGGGAAGAAGTCATTGAAAGAGGTTTTTTTTTCTAATATTATGAAGGTGAAGAATACAAAGGAGCCAACATTTAAAAAAGCTGTTTGCGATAAGAATATAAAGATCATGAGGGGTGATAAGTTTACTCACATTGCTAAGGAGAGAGAAATTTAAGAGAGATGAACTTTATTAAAAAGGGAAACAAATAAAGAACTTGTGCTAATGCTAAAAAGCAAGACATGCATAAGGATTTCAAAATTCCTTCTAAAAAAATTTATAAATTTTAAAGAGATCATCTCTATAGTGAAATTTTTCGTGGGAAATCTAAAATGATGATCCAAAAATCATAATTTTATGATTTTTTTTGTCAAGATAGTCTTTAAAGAATGTGATAGTTAGCCTAAAACTTTGCATTGCGACGAGAAGGTGAAAGTGGATTAATTGATAAAGATGATTTAGCAAAGAGTCTCTAGGCTCAAATTCTTTAATCAGGCTGGCATAAAATACCTATAGGAGTTAAAATCTAAATTAAACTAATATATTGATTGTTTAAATATTCAAATATCTAGTTATATATAAATTTTATGAAAATTTATATATAACTAGATGAATTTTTATTGGGCCTAGGGTTGTTAATGAGCTGATTTCGAGGTGATCCAAGGCTTGAAATCGCTCGAAATACTCTCTAGATGGCTTAATCGAATAATTGATTTGGGCGAGATCGCATTAATCGATTTTGAGTGGCTGGTTTGATTTGGCTCAAATTGAACATTTTTAACTTTTTTTTGTTAGAATTCAAATAGAGTAGGCTCATTTTGATTGAGTAATTTGAATTTAAAAAAATAATTATTAAAAAATTTTAAAAAAATTGAATTAAGTGGAAAAAATGAAAAAAAGAATATGATTTTCCAAAAAATAATATTTATACTTATAAATATATTATATTTATTTTAAAAGATTATAAGTTATAATTCTATACACTTAATTTTAGGAATTATTTTATTATTACAAACTTTAAAATATTATATATAAATTTAAATATTTTAATAATAAATAAATTTGATCTCTCCATTTGATCCGATCTGTCTGCTCGAGATAGAAAAAAAGTTCAATCAAATTTTGCTCATTGCCAATTTCGATTCATCGATTGATCATCCAAATTTCAATTCGATTTTCGAACGATAATCAATTTTAGAGCTAAACTAATAGCCTTAATTGGCCCTATTATATTATTAACTTTTTTTTTGCAAAAATATAAAACAACATAGATAATCATGATAGGAAAGCGAAATAGGAATGATATTATACATAAGCAAGCCAAATATTATTTATAATCAAAATGTCATATATATATCACTTAAATAGATTTTTTTAAAACAAAACACAATACGATCCACAATTGTCCATCATCAGCATCAAAATTACAAACAAGAACGGTGATATGATACCCACGTGAGTGGGTACAGGTGTGTGGATTCCAGCTCCCTAACAATCCATTCATGGCGTCATAACACTTATTAATTTTTCTGCATTCTAAATTTTCTCCCATGCTTCCTAATTTTTTGTGATCGTGACTATTCAACGTAAATTTGTATTGAAGTGTAAACATCAAAAAAATTAATATAAATTAATGTGGTAGAACTCACATCAGCGTTGAGGAGAAAAAAAAAATCTCTCATATTAACAACATTTCAAGGAACTCTGATAAATCAAATGTTAATATAATTTCTATGAGAGGAACCATGATGATAAAAAATGTGATAATGATTTTAGACTCTCGAGATATTCTCAAATTAAACTTTTTATAATATCCAATATGTTGAGCATAAATTCAAATATTGTCTTAAAATTTATGAAAACATCAATTTCAATAGGAACGAGAACAACATGAAGTTGAGAGATTGAAGTCATCAAGATATCCAAAACTTAATGACTAATCAAAGTAGGAACTCTATAAAAAAAAAGTGCATATTTCTCAAAGAGATGAACTTTTAAGTGGGGAAATGAAATCCAAATTTTAAAATAAAAAAAAATTGACATTTCAAATGACAACTTAAAATAAGGAGATCACATGAGAATACTTATTCAAAATCAAGACTAAAAAGAGAGAGATTGTAATCCTCTAATTGGAGAATTATAAGAGGGCGTGTAACAAGTTAAGAAGTTCGACAGAGAATTATTTAAATATTTTGTTGGAAAAAATTATTTTATTTTTTTATTTTTTTATTTTTTTTATTTTTTTATTTTTTTGATAGGTAGAGTTCAAATATGCTAGAAATTGAAAAAAAAAAAAAATGGTTTAAGATGAATATGCTCTCATGTAATAATTAAGTTTTCTTAATGTCAACAGGGAACATGTTACGGAACTAATGTCTTAGAGGCGATTGAGCATTGTCTTTATCAACTAAGTTACAACCCACAAGCCACAACAATACTACATTTTCATTCCCTTTTATCTCATTGTTAAAAAAGTGTATATCTATGTCACTCGATAGCTTGATCTCCTCTATAGTCATTGAATCTTTCCCAAGCAACCTCGTCATCAATCACTATTCATCATAAACATTTTTGTAAGGAATTGATCTGCTAACCCTTATAACCTAGATCTCTTCAATTTCTCATATGAACTCATCAATCAAGTTCCTTTTGTCAGTCTTCAAGAAACTATAACCAAATCTTGTGAGCTGAGCGTCGACAATACACAATCAGTATATTGATCGTTACTTGGCCTCTGCACTAATGAGAGCTCATTGGTGATCAATTGCTTTTCTTGAGAACTTTTATTGCAACCTCTTAAGGTTAGCTAGACTTTGAAAGTCCGATTTTTGCTTTAATAATGAGAGAGAGAGAGTGAGTGAGAGTGAGAGTGAGAGTGAGAGAGAGAGAGAGAGATTTTAATATTATGATGTAAAAATATTTAGTGTGTCAATAGTGGACAATACTAAAATCTAATACAATATTAAAGATTGGGATTCAAGTCAACCTATATAAGATTTGAGTCAAAATTGAGTCAGCTTAACTCATTAAAAAAAATCAATTTTGATCATATTTGATTAGATTTGAGTTAGCCCTAAAAGGATTAGTAAACAATTTGATACTTCCTTAAATGAAAGGTTTAAAAATTTATATTTTTTATGAACTGTCATTGTCCGAATTAGATAATCATCCATTTTAGATCCTGTTATGACTAACTTATCATAACTTATATCTTTTTTTTATTTCTGTTGAGTGGGATTCTAATGGACTATAATTTGTCATTTTTTTTGTTTGATTTAACTTGATCCATTAATTTGATTTGACACCCTTATAAAAAGTTAGCTAAATTGATTAATGCAAGAATGAGAATGCTAAGATTAATGGGTGATTAAATTAAAAACAAATTAAAGCAATCGAATACTTTATTCATATATATATATATATATATATATATATATATGTATACAAAAAATATTATAAATTGGATTAATTATGTTACCGATAACTTTCAAAATATTTAAAATTTTTTATTAGGATTTCTTTAAAAAAGAAATCCTTTCAAAAATTGGCGTATGCTGCTTTGAGTGACGAGCACACGGTATTCTTTAGTAAAAGGCGAAAGAATAGTTCGCTCTGTGCTCACCACGCAGCTGCGTAAATAGAACAGCTGCAGGCGATAGCCTTTTATACAAACGGATGTCACATCTAAATCTTTCTTGTCGATGTGGGACTATCAATTGAGCCAGACCACCAAATAAGATTACTTGATTGATGTTACAAACCTGCACCCAAAGGGGATAAGCCGTCTATCAATACTGATTATTATATTTGTGAATTCTGAGAACTGTTCCATATGTTCGGGACGAAAGAAAACATGCATTTGTGGACCACTAAAGTCTAATCATTGAGCAAATTCTGCCTCCATTACAAACAGGCTAATCAGTGAACTCAATGAACAACCCAAATTATACTAGTTATGACTGGAATGCTACCAACAGGGGTGGTTAATTTCAATATAGAGCTAAAATTCTTTATTTTTAATTGGATTTGAGACACCTTGCCTCAATATTGAACTTAGATTTAGTTTCAACCACACCCACAATGTCATCACTCTCGATAATTATTATCACAACCCTTTGGCTCAACTGGTCATCATCAGCATTCATTGTCATCATTATCGATACTAAATATTTGTCGCAACGATTAATCAATGTCCACGAGAGTTTAGATAGAATTTATTTTACTTCAAATCATTTCAAGTATATTTTATTCATTTGCTCTTCATTTCTCGCTCAACAAATGAAAAGCCAGCTTAGTCTAATCCTATATTTAATGAGTAACTATTAATTACGTTGATATTTGTTGAATCAAAACAACCTTTGTAATTTCAAAAAATAATTGTTTAAATCGTTCAAATAGTTCATAGGTGGATTAATATTAAAAATATATATTTATAGATGCATATGTGAATGAATATTAATATAAAGGTATAAATGAGTACTCTTGCTTTGGTATGTATGTGTTTTGACTAGATTCAAATTTGATTTTGAATTTAAACTCATTAAATGAGTCATTTTCATTCAATTTCAAGCGAAAAGGAAGATGAAAAAGTTTAATTTGAGTCATGCCTATATCAAAATGAGCCAGCTCGAAATCGAATAATTCGAGTCACAATCCGATCTCAGCCACTTGAAAATCTTTCGAGTCAATTTTGAGCCTACCTCGAATCCGCTCATAATCAGCTCATTAACAGCCCTATCTAAATAAATCATTTTTGGAACATAATAACTTTACTATTTAATGAAAGATTTCTTTCATCCTTACAAATTTTTTTATTAGTGTATTAGTGGGCAATTGATAATCCTAGGAGCTGTTGATTTTGATGACTGATAAGTACTGTTAGTCCTAAGGCTAGAGAGCATATAAACCTGCTAATTTTCTTGGCCATCTCAAAATTCTATTAGGTTGTAGGATAAAGTTTTATGATATATTGATAAACATTTAAATTTTAAACACAAAAACGATTTGTACATGTACTTTTTAAACTTATTTAAAATCTTTATGTAATATAACATCCCCTTTTGTATTATATTTAAATAATCAAATTATATTATGCGATTTTGACACCATTACAGATTTTGGAATGAGCAAACTGTAGGAAACAAGACAAAGTCGCATGGATCGGATTAAGAACTTGAATGAGGCGATTGACAACAAAATCAATTTATAAGACTGCCGATGGCCCATAATGTAATTGTCCATTGCGGCCCATGACGGCTTGCATTGTGCCTTGCTGGGTCGAAGTGCCCGTTTAGGTGTGGCGAGCATTTTTATCTGAAATTATAATATTTATTCTTTCTTTCTTTCTTTTTTTTATTTTTATTTTTATAACTCCGCTGGGGAATATATGCAGATCTATTTTTAACAATTAGATATTGCAAGGCGACATTTAATTGAGTACAGTAAACATCAGGTGATGGTCATTAGTTTACTCGATTATAGAAGGGTGACTATTAATTAAGAAGGCTAATATTAGAGGCAAAATTTTTAAAATAAGCATAATTATAAACGTAATTATTAGACGCTTAAAAAAATTTGAATAAAAGATTGTCTGTTAACAGCGATCGACACGACTCTTGAATCCGTCAGCCTAACGGCGATTAAATCAATTTTAAAAAAAAAAATCCGAAAATCTCTTACCGCGGCCCATCACGCCTCCTGCCGCCGTCGCGATCTCGCCACCGTCGGATCAGCCCTTTAGAAAAAAAGTGTTTTGTGCTTTTTTTTTCAAAACAAATGGGTAATATGCATATGAAATGCATTTGTTATACTTAATGATGCCAGGCAATATTGTGGATCTAACTTATTTTAGATTTTTTTTAAGTATAATATTCGTGAGAAATGATTATCGCACTGTTATGTTGTGTAATGTGGAGATTGGAGTTAGAGTGTGAGTTATAAGGAATGTGATTAATTACTCTTTGCTATTGAACATGTATCTCTAAGTATCCTATTTTTTTGCTGTTAGAAGTGATTATATAAAAATGTGATTAATTCTTTTGGCTGTCTCTTTAACGTAATTTATTTAGTGGGGTGTATCCAAAAATATAGCAACCTTAATATTTGAGAATGTAATGAGTTATGAATTTATAATTTCCTCATATGGAGTAGGTTGGGTTGATCGATAATTGGTTTAGGTTTGTTTGATAGATGATTGAGTTAAGCTAATTTAATAGTTTAGCTAATTATTTATTTTAATAGTAGTTGATTTAATTATAATTTTAAAAATATAATTGTAGTTATTATTTGTTTAATAGTTAATTTTATCTAATCTGATTAGTACTTCTAAGAATTCAGTGGATGAGAATAGTTAAAACTATGGGCGTTTACTTCAGTCAATTTGTAAGGCATATCAGAAATTGTTTGTTATTTGTGTTTTATAAGATAACGATTAATTTAGCTAATTTAAACAGTGCTTCTGATTTTCACTCCATACAAATATTTGATTCAAAATGAGTTCAAGCAATGATGCGTGTATTATGGCGAACTTAGTGTCAATGACGATTTCTTCTCACATATATTGGCGGAAAAAATCGTCCTATATTAATTTCTCGTCGTGTTAATTTTATCAGTGTTCAAGATCGAATCATGCGGTCACTAAACGCGATTCGACTCGTTCAGATTAATCTCATATGTAGGATCCTGGCCGCTTCATTGCAACACCACTAAATGATGATGAAGTTTGCGAGTCGGTCATCAATGCAACAACTGTACAACCTCTTGTCATATATGTTGAAATTGAAATGAAACAAACTGTCGATTCCGAAGTGCATAATTATACTGCAGATGAATTCCAGGCAATTGAAACTTCTCAACATCACTTACCACCACAAGGACCACATCATAGGTAATTTGTTTGAACTGCTTGTTTGTGTTCAAATTTTTACCTTAACTTAAAACACTACATTCATATGTGCAACAGTGAAGATGTAGATATATTTGCATCTCCTATTCATGCTAATCATATGGTTTCAACTTCCGTAAATATGGATGAGTACCGTGATGAGGTGGCTTCTCCAGAAACCGGGATGAGGGTTACAAAATAATGCCCAACGAACGAGTTCGCATAATGATGATTGAGATGGGGAACAAGAGTATCCAAACACTGCAACCAATCATATATTAAGAGATTACTCTAACAAAACAGCGACCTTTGAGGAAAATATGTTTAGTAACAATGAATACGCTCAAGCTTGTCAGTCAACCCAAGAATGGGATGAAGAACTAAACTTTGATGGTCTCCCAGCAAATTCTATTTTCCTAGAAGATAATTTTATTCCAACAGACTTAACTGAGGGAATGTGTTTCCATGACAAGAGACACCTCAAGTTTACATTCCAGGGTTGGTCAATCACAAATAATGTGAAATATGTCACATGTGATTCTAATAAAATGAGGTTCACGATATGTTGCATTCATAGCAATAATCCTAACAAGCCGTGTTTGTGGCTTCTACATGCTCGGGCAAGCAAGAGGCTTGGTGGTGCTTGGGTGATTTCACACATATGTTCTCATTCAATGCTGAGCACCGAATATAAGCAATGCACCTCACAATTTATTAGTTACTACATCCAGCCTGTTATCAGATGTCAATTGGACTTAAAACCTAGGGAAATTATTGGTCGAGCACTCACAGGAACTTACACCACCAAATGTTATAGTGGTAGTAGCTAGGACCTATATATACAAACACAATGGACGAGAATATACAACGATCAAACAGAATATATGGTCTATGTAAAAATCTGGGGCATAACAGGACTACTTGTCCACAAATGCGACATTAGTATTTTTGTCAGACATATGTGTTTTACTTGTGCTCTGCCCGTCACTGTTTCCTTTCTGTACTGAGAACTTTGTATTTTACATTTTTTTCTTTCAGATCTCTATATTGTACTAATATGTGGTCATTTGTTTTTCTTAGTTTGATCCTGTTAGCGAGAATGTTTCTTTAAATGCTAGTGTGTTTTCAGGCCTATATGTTTTAATATGTGTGTTTCTTAGTTTGATCTTGTACATTCCTGCATATGTATTTTACTATGTGTGTTTTACTCTGTGTTTCTTAATTTGATCCGACATCTATCTTTTTTCAGTATTAGTTTAGTATTGTATGAAATAAAATAATTGTACCTTACATGTTTAACTACATATGTACATTTGAAATTGAATGCATTTAAGCGAACAATAAATTTTCGTGTAACATGATGACGTGAGAAGCGAGTAGTTAGCGTCGACGCAGACGCCCGGAGCCCTATCGATTATGGCCCCACACCCCCGAGGTGCATCCGAGCATCGTGGAGCTTCGGGCGCATACCGGACACCGATATGATATGTTATTGTATTTGTGATATAGATGTAAATTCGATACATACACTTTATCTTATGTAGACTACCATTCTCGAGGCTTCTTTGCATCTACTTATGATCGGGGAATGGCCGGTAAATTGCCCCCGGTTCATGGATGGACTACGAGAAGTTGGATTAGATTGTGTTTCACATTTGCGACTGCACTAGATCACCACTTGCCGCCTTTGGTTTCTCTCACCATAGATGAACACATTTCATCTAGCGGTAGACAAATACACCGTAGGACGTAGCCATGATCCTTGGTGTTGGATTGACAGACCTTGTATGGCGGCTCTATTGGAGAGGGTAGACGATGGCTTTCATGGCCATATTATTGTGAAAAGCTGATTGGGAGACATCCAGAGCCTGATGTCCTATACCACGATCTCATTCAGCCACATTTGACGTCTACATTTCGCATGGGCAAGCGAGCCGGGCCCGCATGCTATCTGGTGGTTGCGCTTGGATTCTATGGGATTCATATTTGGATATGTCGAGCGTCGAAGTTCGGATGTCGAGCCGCATATACCGCTCACCATAGGATGTTTTCTCATGCCGATAATGCCCAGCCGAGGTATCTCCAAGACCACTATTGTATCTAACCTTGTTTAAAGTTTAAGCATTGGATCAACCGTTGCATTATATAGAGAAATGAATGAGGTAACAAGACCGTTTTAATTTAACATGGCAAGATGTCGCACCTATTGCGTGATGGGGAGCATTTGTTGGTCGACCCACATTCAGGTACCCTTCCAAGAGTTGGAGGGTTTGAGTGTTGGTTGTAGATGGAACGAGGGTTACCTTAGGGAGATGACACCTGCTCATGTTAGAGTGTATATGGACGAGCTTGATGGGTTGCTTCAGAGCCAGGTATGAACAAGTGCACTTTTGATTATTATTATTTTTTTGTAATTTCATAGACATAAAATTTACTATATGACTACCGTAGTGATGGAACCTTATGGCAAATGCACTGAGTGGCAAATGTCTGTTTGGCTGGTCGTGAGATATGGCTGACTTCGGGTTCCATTGATCAGTTGGAAGCGAATTGAGTGGTACCTCCCTGATCGCGTTCTCGAAATTCGGCTATCACCTGAGACGTAGATCCCATAGATCTTTCATTTTAGCGAAATGGATGATGGGACTGATTGGGTTGAGTACCACCAGCTTACATATTACGTGGGAGGCCGGACACGATGCCATTGTCGGTGCGTTCCATCTCAGCTTGACCCGTGGTGAGTCATAGAGGTATCGATCCCCGGGCCTCCTTATACATGCTAGGGTTCACCATACCGACCACTATCCTCGTTCTGGAGAGAGACCGATGGTAAAAAATTTTATGCTATTCAAAAATTTATATGTTTAACAGACAACATAATTTCTTTGTCTCCATAGAGGAAACATATCTCGGACATGCAGGATATATTCCAGGCTTATTTTGGGAGAGATCTGTACATTGATTTTCAGCATTCAATCAATACTTATGAGAAGTTACGCAGGAAACTTAGGAAGGATATGCACATATTAGATAGCATATATAGATATGCAAATGAAGCCAGCCTTATGCACAAGCATTACAGCCTACATGCTTCAGATTTGATGCAGTCCATCGCCCATGCCGATGTCGGTCCATACACTTACCCATATGGCACACAGCTCAACTCCAACCAAGGCATGTTCGGCCCATTTCGACAAGCCGCAGTTTCTTCCATGTATCCTCACGCATCCGCCTACATGCCAGATGCATGCAAGAGTACGCCCCTTTCGCCTGGACCATCGCAGGAGATATCAGATGTTACACCTCTGGTGACCGAGGTCACCGACCAGTGAGATGATGTGCGCATCAAGAAGATCACTTGCAACCGTCCCCGACGACCGCCTACACATTATACTCCAGGGAGTGACACACTTCCACCACACAGTACCGTCATTAGATGTACTCTAGCATACCAGTAGATCATATGATAGCTTGATGCATTGTTTCAAGACTGCTTTTTATATTTTCTATGTATAGACCGCATGATACCATTTATTCATGTAACATATTTCCAGTTTAAGTAAATTGCTTCTTCCAAGCGGAGTAACAGAAATATCTTCTTAACAATAAACTGTCAGACTATTTAACTTTTAGAGACTTTCGTGCCGATTTTTTAAATTTTCTAAATTGCAACTAAATTTTTTAACAGAAACATCGAAATTTCTTATGCAAGGCGCCACAATATCAATTCCAAGTCAACATGAAAGTCGTGGACAATTTTGTGTCGATTCCAACGATACCAAGTTTGCTGAATTCGATAACAAATGACTCCGATACGATCAAAATACCGCAGCTGGTCAAAATTTATTTTAATTTAATATTTTCAGGTAAGTTGCCCGTTAAACGGGCCACTATGACTATTTCTAAATTTTTTTAAGCATGTCTAATCCACTAATTACGTTTATAATTATGCTTATTTTAAAAATTTTGCCAATATTAGATGACAATCGATTAAGAATGTTGAATATTGTGCTATAGTTTATTGTATGCTTAATTAATATCTTATAGAGGGAAAATGATGAAACAAAAAAAAAAGAGTGTCATATAATGACTAGAGGAGACATTGCATCATTCGACAACTTATGAGAAATGATAGACGTCGCATTTAACTCGATGTTTTTCTTTATAAAAGGAAAGATTAAACAATCGTAAAGTCTAATGTTAAATATTAGTAGTCATTTGATTATATGCAATAGTGACGATAACCATCAGTGCTAGTCAATGGCGTATCAATATTAGATTGTGATGGTTGTGTTGATGAAATAGTTATTAATTGATGAACGACATCGAATGCTGAGATGTAAAGCTCTATAATTTTTTGAGTCACATGATTCTCTTCACCAAAATACCATTTGAGATTCCAATAAATCATGCAGAAATAACAAGTAATTATATATTTATAAATGGAGATTTTGATCATTTTGACTTAAAAATAGGAACACTTCATTAAATAAAATTAATTCTTAAGTTTATTTGAAATCTTAGCGACTTAATGAAATCAAAACAAAATTATTTTTGTGCTCATAAGATACATCTTTTTGAAACATTCATTTTGATTATAATCACACAAATTTTGAGATATTTCTGTTCTCAAATGATCCCATCTCAATACTTTTCTTTATAAGAGAAGAGATTAGACAATTGGAAAAGTCACTGTTAAACATAGTAGCCATTTGATTACATGTAATGGTGAAGGCAAGCACCAGTATTGATCAATGGCATGTGTTAGAATTGGTTGATGGTTAGTGTTTAACAGTGGTGTTGATTAGCAAAAGCATTAGTTGATGTTTTACACCAAACACTAATAAGTAGGGCTCTATAATTTTTTGTGCCACCTAGTTCTCTCCACCAAAATACTCTTTGAGATTCCATTAAATTGTATATGAATAACAAGTAATTATAGATTTCTGAAGGGAGCTTTTGATCATTTGGCTAAAAAATCAGGACACTTCACTAAATCATAGTAATTCATTCTTAACTATTTTATATTTTTTAAACATCCTAGTAGCTTAGAGATATCAAAATTAAATTATTTTGGGCTTATAAGATTCATCTTTTTGAGACACTCATTTTGAATATAATGACATAATTTGAGCATTAGTTGTTCTCAAATAATCTTTTAACGTTGCATTTTAACTCAATATTACTATTCATAAGAAGAGAGATTAACAATTGAAAAGGTTAGTGTTAAACATTAATAGTCATTTAATTATATACAATTGTGATGACATACATCAATGCTTATCAATGACATATGTCAATATTAGTTGACGATTCGATAATATTTAGTAATAGTGTTGAGGGACATAGGCATTAGCTGATCATCAACATCAAATTCTAATAAGTAGTTTAAATTGAGTTTAATTTTTAACAAGATAAATAAAATTTAATTTTACTAAGTTGTTTTAACAAGATAAGTAATTTCTACTAAGTTTAATTCTATTATTTTATAGGATAGAAAATTTAAATATAATAGATTCATTGAATCTACCTTTTTCTTATTTTAGACTTTGAATATTAATTCTCACTTGCATGTTTGTTACAATTAACTAAAATTTCTTAGATGCATCCCTCATGACAACTTTTATAATTTTTTAAAAAGTTGTTTTTTTGAAAAAAAAAATCTTTTGTGATTAAAAGTGGCAAATCCATCAGTGCATTATTATTATAAAAAAATTCATTCTCATATTAAATAAGTGAATTGTCTAGCATTCTTAAAATCATTGAAAAGATAATTCATTGAAATGCCTTTCTATAATCTTCTATCTATTTATTGTGAGCTTCTATATGCTTTCTTTTCTATCAATTTTTATTCTAATCTTATATGAAAGTATGTGCATATTATAGGTTATATTTTAGGTATTATCAAAGAGAGCTTGATTCTTAGTGTGTATAAAGATGAAGATTAATTATTGGTACTAAGAAAATGATATTATCATATTGAGTTGATGGTTATATCAACTTTCCTTAATGCCAAGGAAATGGTTACACTCAACTTGAGCTAGAATAGCTCATTAGAGTGTAAAAGATTCATGGCATTGGAAATCCAAGGAAGAAAAGCTATTCAAGGTTAGCTTTGAGGATGTAAAAAAATTCAAAGATTTAATAATAATGACAAAAGTTTATTGATGTCAAGCAATTGTAGGTGCTATGGATGTAACTTTAAAATAAAGCACTTTACATTTATCCATTTAATGTATATTTCTTTATATATTAGTGATTAAATTCAATTGATGTTTGTAACTAAATTAGTCAAAGTAAAGGTAATAAGTGATGAACTCCAAATCTATATGTAAATATGAAAAAAAAATTAAAAACTTGCCCACTCCCTCATAGAACTAATAATCTTGTACTTTCTAAGACTTATAATTTTTTAAAGATTTTTAAATAAGTAAATATCCTATACCTTTTAAAATATATTCCTTCTAAGATTTTTAAAAGAGTAGAGTTCATATCTACCACTTGCTCTAATAAAAATATTTTAGCAAAGATCTTATTTAATGCTTGCTTCTCATCAATGTTTTCTTAGCGGTGTGTTTTATAGACACTTAGAGCAGAGATCTTATATATTACATGCCCTCAAGGGATTTCCAAATGAGAAACTAATCCAACACTAGCTTTCTATTGAGGGTTCTTTATTGCATGGTTTTAAAAGATTTATATTTTATATATTTTAAAATGTGCTCTGAAAATTATTAATTATATTTTGTGATGAGGAGGGTTTTAAAATTTATCATATTTGCAAGAAGTCTAAGAAAGATAAATGTCAATAGGGTTACTTTTAATGTATAAAAAATAATAAATGGAAAAATATTCTCAATTATAGCGTAAGATACAAACATGAACATTCATTTGAGATTGTAGCCAGTATTATCCCTCAATCTTGAGCTTCTTACAAAACTAGTAAACTATAGAATGATAAAAAGATGGACTTACTACAACTATGCTTGAGATGTGGAGATTATCCTTTTGAGATTGTATGAAGTGTTGGCTCCCCAAGTAATAATTATTTTACATGGACAATGCTAAATTATTATGTACTAAATATTCGCATGAATGAAGAGATATTATTTTCTTAGCCTTGTAAGAAGATGTTGTAAACACAAATTAAATAAGTTAAGAGTAGCTCATGGGAGACAAAGCTTTCATGTAGAACCCAAAAGAGAAAAAAAAACTATAGAGTGTAATTCTGTTAAAATTGTTCTACTATTGTATGTTATAGGTTATAGATGATGCCCTTCTTCGTAAGGTATTAATACAATTTAGTTAATATTAATCTTAAAGAATGACTTTCATGATGAAACTTAGAAGGTGTTTCATGGCACTGAAATTGTCTTCGTGGGATCGTCATGCTCATTAGAGAAGAAGAAAATATCGATCAAGTAATCTAATATAAGCCATTGTGTTAACATTGAGAGTTGTCGATGGTAGGCATTTGTTTTATTGTTGATCATATGTGTTGATATAAAATAAAAAAATTAAAAAAAAAAAAAAAAAAGAAAAAAAAGAAAAAAAATGTATTGATATTAATGTTGATAGCATGCATTATTCTTATTGGTGATGAGTAATATTTTGGTTGGTGTTAATAACATACATCGATGAAGTTGCTAGTGGCATATATCAATGTTATTGATAATAGCAAGCAATGAAATTGGGTGATTGTTTAGATGATGACAGTTGGATAATGATCGTTAAGTGATAGTGATTGGGTAATAGTAGTCGTTCAATAATGATCATGCAATAATAATTAGTTTACGATAATCAAATATTTGTGATTAGGCAATAGAAATTGAATAATTATGGTCAATTGACGATATAGACCATACACAATCTGGCAATGGTGGCACCGTGGTTCTAGTTAGGCAACTATATTCAGGTGATGGTGTCGAACATCAATGTCAATTATTGAGTAAAGCACTTTCTAACTCCATGTCCAGATCCAATCTCTCTCATTTTGAAGTGAAGAATGCAACCAATAAATTTTTTTTCAAATGTTATTTTGGTTATTTTAGTCAAATTTTAGAAGAAAATTTGTATCTAATAGTCTTTGTGATCTCTATGATCATATAATATTCTTTAAGCATACTTGTGCTCATTAGATTCCTCTCAAGACTCTCATTTTATTGTATATATATATGAGATTTGGTGATCTTTTCATCCCTCAAATAATTTCATAAAGTTATTAACTTTATATTAAACTCTTTATATCAAGTGCTATTTTTAGAATCATTTGAGCAAACATTAAGACAATTTTGGTGTTGATAAATTTATCTCATTAAAATATTCATTTTGACTATGAATTTATTAAAATAGGTGCTCAGATTGTCACAACTTTAGTTTTAATATTTTCTAATTCAAATATTATGTTAAAATTCATATTTGATTAAACATAAAATTTGGTGACATATTAATCTTAGTGTTTTATATTCTCTATCCTACTTTACATGAAGTCTCCAAATCTTTTTCTATTTTGTTCATCCACTCCAACCATCCTTTCAAGAGGATGATTGTTTTTAATTTCCCTTCATTGTCATCCTAATCAACATCTTCAATTTTTTTTCTCCAATATAAATAGGGGCTTTTTATTATCTAATGGGCTATTTGGGATCAATTTTGTTTTGTATTTTTAAGATTATGTTTGTTTGATGTATTTTTTTTCTATATTTGTATTTTATATGTTTTCAAAAATAAATAACATTATTTTTAAAAATACTCAAAAACACCCTTTAGATGTTTTGAGTATTTTTAAAAATAACAATTACTTCTAAACATATTTTACTTTGAAACAAAATATAAATAAAATAAAATAAAAATGTAAACAAAAAATAATAAATAAAAGTGATCCCGAACATCCCCTAAATATTTATATCGTTTTATCATTTTCTCCAAATTTAGGAAAGAGCAACTAATCTTGACTCCATAATTTTACTATAATTTTTTTATTTAAGCCAAATAATATAATTTTTATTTTTATTAAATATTTACATTAAAAAATCTTAGGGGCTGTTTGGGATCACTTTCTATTTTTTGTTTTCAATTTTTTTTTATGTGAAAACAAAAATATATTTGGTATTTTTTATGAATTATTTATTTAAAAAAATCATATTTAGTTGTTAATTTTTAAAATTTTTAATGGAAAAAAATAAAATAATAAAATTAATTATTACTCTAAGGGGCCGCTTGGGACCACTTTGCATTTTTAATTTTTAAAATTTTAAAATAATATAAAAATATGTTTGATATTTTCTTATTTTAATATAAAGCAAAAAAAAAAAATATTTGGGGATACAATGATGATGATGGATGTTGACATACATATAAGTTATATTATTCGAATTGAATCAAATGTAATGGAATCGATGATCGATGAAAGTGATGTACACAAATTAAATTTGAATCATCATCAAAATAATCCAAATAGTACTCGTTCATTAAAAGAATCACTTATAAAAATTCAAAATGTAAAATTCTATCAAAGCAATTTTTTCATAGTTGATTCTCGTAAAATAAATTGATAAATATGAAATCACATTTTGAGCGATATTATTTTGATTATCGTGATCTTCTTAAAAAATGCGCTTTGAGATAAACTACAATGCATTTCACTTGAAAATATAAAAAAAATATATATATATTTGTAAGAGTTGATGCATAAATATGAAATGTTAAACATCTATGCACATATTTAAATTCTCTGAGAAAGATAAAATTTATGAAAATATATAAATATATTTTAAATAATAATTATTGATGAACTAAGTTAAATTATTATTATATAATCAAACTAAATTTAATTAGAATTAATCAAAAATTAATATATAAATTTAATTTTATATTATATATATAAATACACAGGATATATTAAAATTAATCTACTATTATACTATATTCACGATAAATTTTATTAGATTAAATTAATTAAAATTAATAATATTATATAATATAATTTTAAAAAAATAAAAAAAAAATCAAATCCAATTTTTTAAAAATCTGAAAAGTATGATTGGGTGTTTTAAAACAAAAAAAAAAAAAAGTTTGACATATTTTTAGTATTTTTGAAAATAAGAAATAAATTTGTTTAAAAATAGAAAAACAAAAATAATAAAACAGATAGACAAACATTTTTTTTGTTTCTTAAAAATAAAAACAAAAATAGAAAACAAAAAGTGATTTCAAACAGGGCCTTATAATTTTCATTCTTTTTAATTTATGTGATTTTATTCTGGCAGCTGTTCAAAGCTAAGATACTACACTCCTCTCTTATTTTGTAACTTCTGGCATGCAACAATCATCATCAATCTTTCTTTAATCAAGACTTTATAAAATTACTATAGATTTATCATTTTTAATATGAGATGGTGCTACCATTGTGATATTAATATTTTAAGATGAATATTATTTATTTAATTAAATATTTATATAGTTCCAAGTTAAATATTGTCTAATTCCAGTGAAAACTAAATGCTATAACTAAAAAAAGAATATTTATATACATATCACATAATTCTTATATATTTATGTATGTAATACATAAATTTTAATATTTAAAATTTTAATATTATATCAAAAATATCATTAGCACTAATTTTTTGGGAGATTTATATACATATTACACAATTCTTATATATTTACATATCTAATACCTAAATTTTAATTTTTACATATATAATATCCCAATCTTTAATATCACATCAAAAATATCATCATCACTTACTTTTTAAAAGTGAAATGTACCTTCTTAAGTATAGAAAATATTAGATAAGTAAATATCTAACTTTATATAATACATAAGAATTATATATATATATATATATATATATATATATATATATATATATATATATATATATATATATATATATATATTCTTAAGAAAAAAATATTAGGTGTCAACAAAATATTAGGCTGCATTTTACGTAGATTCCACTCTGGTCCATTCAGAGAACTATTATCAATCTCATGGTTTCTAGATCTTTAGTCCATTCAGAAAACTATTATCAATCTCATGGTTTTTAGATCTTGATTCAAAGCAAACGAGGTGGACCAGAGAATTCAAGGATAGGCTTGGGAAAGCATGGAGCAGGGACGTAGTCCAGTTGAGGAATACGTCGTCGGTTCGCTGCCAACTCTAATCTATATCCCCAACTTCTTAACTGAAACGGAGCAATCCGAGCTTCTTCACCATGTTTGTCTTTCTTATTTCTCATATTTTTGTTTGATGGATATATTTTACAACTATTTCCAATCGGTTCTGCAGATTTATGTAAGTTCCGCAACAAGATGGAAGAATCTGAAGAAACGCAGACTGCAGAATTGGGGTGCGTGTGCGTCTTTCTTTCATGTTTTTGTTTCTGGATTTGAGATGTCGTCATCAAAATAAAAGGTGAGATGCTGATCTTCTTATTTTGGCAGGAGGGGTTGTTCATGAGAAGGGACTTTTGCCTCAAGAATGTGAGTCGAGATGATTTTCTCCTCTTTTCCATCATATACTTTATATATTATTTTAATTTCTGACTTGATAAGTGGTGTAATCTACGATTGCTAGGACGCTTTTGTGTTGGTATCATGCTTTGTTGTGTGGAAATATGTATGCACATTATGTGTTTGTGAAATTGCCTGTCATGTTATTTCTTTGTTCTGATATCTGATTGTTTTCTTTTTTTTTTTTTCTCTTTTGTGTGTGTGCGTGTCTGTGTGTGTGTGTGTGTGTGTCTGTGTGATGGGGCAATTGTTTTTTTTATTTGTTTGCGAAATTTGAAAGTTTTGCAATTAACTGCTTACTAATTCAAATAGTTTTTTTTTCTCCCACGTGTAGAAAGGAATTACCGTAGTGTTGCAATTTTCTTCATGATTAATACTATATAACAAATGGCATAGCTTTCTAAGAACTTTCAGAAGCTTTGTAGCACGCCTTCTCAAGGGGTCATTTGTTTGCTTGAAGTTCAAATGCATGCATTGAAAACGATGAAGTTTTTCAAATCCATTACTTGGTTAGAAATAGTTAGAAATAACATTGATTTCAAACATCACAAATTTTCGTAGGGCTTATTTGGGATCAATTTTATTTTGTGTTTTTTATTTTTATTTTTATTTGTATCTTATTTTTAAAAACATATTTTTAGTGTATTTTTATGTGTTTATGTTTTTTATTTTTAAAAATAATTCACATTGTTTTAAAAATACTCAAAATATTTTTTGGATGTTTTGAGTATTTTTAAAAATAACTATCATCACCAAATATAATTTTATTTTAAATCAAAACATAAATAAAGCAAAATAAAAATAAAAAATAGAAAATAAAAAACAAAAATGGTCTTAAACAGCCCCTTAAAGTTTTCACAAAATTGATGATTTCATTATCAACTCAAAATGATTGAAAGAAAAATCATCGTTTTCTATAACATGTTTTCTGTATACAAGCAGTCAAATTTGATTTGAGTAACATATAGTGACATGTTTTGAACATCATGAATTAGCATGGACATAGATGTAAAGCCTCTAGCTTATACTGCAGCCTACCAGTAGTGGTTGTGTTGATCCGTATAGATGGTTTTGTTTTGAGGGATTATAATGCCGGAAATTTTAAGCGTATTTCATGGTCATTTGACATTGAAAGATCAATGCATGTTACACCAAAGATTTCAGCTTCCGGTCTACAGCGTACATGTGACATCCTTAAGTTTCTTTCTTCTTCTTTTTTTCTGTTTTGCGCACCCAAGTCTGAAAGGTGGGATTTTATTATGGTATATGTGAGATTTGAATCGAACATCTTGATAATAATTTTCAAAATTCTTATCAACTAGACTAATTGGCACTCACTCCGCAAGCTCTTATATGATGCATCTGATGCATGAGGGATGAATGGTTGTTGAATTGCTTGTTATGCAAGTGTTGACTTCTTGTCAATCTAAGGTTGGGAAAGCAGTTCAATTTATCTAAATTTGAAAGTTATAAACTGTTATTTTAGACATTGGTGTTTAATTACTCTATGAAGGTTGAGCTTTAAAACACAAGATTTCAAAAAGGATAACATAATATGAGCCCATTTAATTGCCATGTCAAAGCAATCTGACAGTGTTTTGATGGGCAATTGGATTGTTAGAAACACAGTTCTTTTCTGAAGAAATTTCCTGAGAATAATTAGCTTGATTTGCAGGAGATGGGATATAAAAGATATGTGCAAAGTTTTCTCTTCTATAAAATGCAGGCAGCCCAAATTTTTTTGTATGAATTACTTTTAATTAAAAGCCGTCTCGCAGCCAATCAAATGGCCTCAAGATTTTATAAGTTTTTTGTGATACACGAATTAATGCAATCCTGAATTTAAAGCTTTTGATTATTTTTTCTGAGAATGATAGGACATGAAAATGATGACTCCCAGTGATGTAGAAAATCCATATCCAGCTTTTGCATCATTGTGTACCTCTATTAGGTTTGTATATCTGAAGTTTAGAATTTTATTATCATAAGATCTGCTCATTTTTCATGTCTCCAATAAATGTTATAGTTATGCATTTCGATGGCTTGCTGCAATTGCTTCTCGTGTGACAATGGTAGGAGTATATGATTAAACTAGGCACTTTGCCCTTGCAGTAACTGCCCAGGCATTACAGTAAGTGTGATCAAGGTTGCCCTATTTCATGCATCTCTTTCTATTCAACTTTTCTAGTTAATCAGATATTAAATTGAAGACTTATTGTAAGAATATGCACAAAAAAGAGATGAACATTCTATTTAATATATATAGAGTGCTTAGATTTCATTTGATAAAATTGTGTTAATTGGAATCCTACATGCCAAATGAATAGTTGAAAGAGTCTTGTCTGTTGGCTTAATTAGTCTCATATTCAATTCGATTAATTTTGATGATAACAAATAAATGCTTGGATGTTCTAAAAAAAATATTTTTATGTGTTTTTAGATATATCAATTGCTAATTATATCTAATACATTGAGGAAATTGCAGTAGAAGAATGAAAAAGTATAATGTGAAGCTCAGATACTGATATTTTGGATTATATGACTATTCATATGAGTTCATTGGCATGAATCAATTTGCTCACTTAACATATTATTTTAATGAGGTTAATTTATATAAATCTTTATTTAATTAACATTCAATTATATGTTTCATACATAACATTAAAATTGTTAAAGTAATAAATGATAAAAACTATTAAGTATAATTATTTTATTTACTTAATATAATTAAGTATTTTAATTTAATTTGTTGGTTATAAGATAACTAACATATTTATGATTATATATAAATTATATCATAATTTTTAAATGTCACATGTCAAAATTAACAAAATATATAAAATTTTGTATTTTAGCAAAGTCATTTTCTAATCAAAGAATTATCTCGATTTCATCTGGATTTTTTTTTTTTAATTTAAGAGGTTACATGACCCTTTTGATTAAAATTGAATTTATTATGATTTTCTAAACATTAGGCGATTTTTATAATAATGAATGCTACATGCTCTTTGAATATATTAAGAGCCATATTTGATTACTTTTGACTTACCCATGTGAATAATAAATTTGGCTCTAAATTTAATATTTATTTAATATAAATTACATTTTATTGAATATTAAATTATTAGATGATAATATGAGGTTTGCATGATATATTTTTAAAATATGATCTTCTTGTTTATAAATAGTCATTCTCTTCATGAAAGCATTCCTCATTCAAAATTCAAAATCTCCAGCAAATCTAAGAGAAAATTTCTTAGATTTTTCTTCAGTGTTCTCCAAATATTGCAAGATCAAATCTTTGGTTTGGAAGCTTCAACATCTTATTGTATACCAATTACTTGAGTTTGTTTTCTTGATTTTAATCACTCTTTAATTGTTCATCTTATTTTTAGTATATTTATTCTTTTCAGATTTATCTTTGGTGGATTAATTTTTTTGTGATAAATGGTTGTGATCTATTTCAACTCTTTGAAATTTTAACTTATAAATTTTGGTTTCTTTTCTAACTTATTTGAAAGATCATTTATTCTTGATCTATTTTAAGATATTTTTAAGCATTTAAAATAAATTATTATTGAATTTTTTATATTTGTTAGATCTTTTCTTTTAATTAAAATTTCTTAGATCTTGATATCATATTTCATTTTATTTAAGATTTTGATCATTAGCATTAATTGAAAGAATCTTTTTAGTAAAAATAAAATAAATTATTTTTTGAAATTTATTTTATTTTTAAAGAATATTATAATTATTTTGAATTATTTTTAACATCTTTAAGATTACAAGATATTTATATTAGTGAGCATATTATCTTTAAAAATTTTTTAAGTTGAAGTGATCATTTATAAGGTGAGATCATTTTAAATTCGAAAGTATATTTGTGAGATTTATTTTATCAAATTTATTATTTTTGTATTTTTCTTTTGTCTTTGTAAATTTATTTTGGGGTTTACTTTGTAAATCATATTATCAGATTGTATTTGTATATCTTTATAAGTTACTTTGCATTTAATATGGATTCTAGCGATTAAAAAAGATTTTGATTTAACGTAAAATTGATTAACTTATGCTCTTTCTTTCTGTGTTTTTTTATTTTGGCTTCTATAGTGTCTCACATTATCTTTGTTATATAATAGATTAAACTACGATTTATTCATTCACAGTCGGTTCATGAACAGCATCTGAATGCTGTAAGCTATAGTGATCTATATTATAGTTCCTAAATTTAAATTGCTTTTGATTGTGATTAATGTAATAACAATGGTGCTTCTCACTGCACATTGGCTTTGATTTTTGCAGTGCCTCCTTGGCTTATAAAGATTACCAGGAAAATTTATGAACATACGTCATTATTTCCTTCAGCTATCAACCATGTTCTCATAAATGAATATTTACCTGATCAGGGCATAATGGTCAGTATGAAGTGTTCGTAAATTCTCTGATTCTCCACGTTCTTTTTATTGTGCTTTCCAACCGTACTAATATTTATCGGCTTAAATCTCTGTATCTGCTACATTTATAGCCACACCAGGATGGTCCAGCCTACTTTCCTGTGGTTTCAATCTTGTCCCTTCAATCACCTGTTGTGATTGATTTCACTCCACACTCAAGAAGGAGAGAATGTAGTGAGGAGAGATTAAGGACTGATGATCAAATTATCTCAGGACACACATCAGATGTTGCTAAGGATGGTTTTTTGAATGAAGCTGTAGGCAGTTTGACAGATGATCGGTGCTCTCTTCTGTTGATGCCATGCAGCCTATTGATATTCAAAGATCAGGCTTACACAGGTAAATAGTATTGTTCCTTGATTGTTTGTTGAACTTTATGCTGGATTTTCACTTGAATTAGCTTTAATTGTTCATTATTGCAGATTATCTTCACGGGATACAAGATTCCACAGTGCACAGCCTAAGCAAGGTAAGATTTTGACTTCCAAATGTCGTAGATTAAGCAAGTTATAGCCATTTTTTTCATAATATTTGGAATTTTTTTATTTCATTTTCCTGTTTGATTTTTTTTTATTTTTTATTTTACCCTTGTTTTCGTTTACTGCAGGTTATAAATGTTTCTGAGTGTATGAAATTAGAAAAGTGGAAGGAAAGTCATCTTACAACCAATGGAAAAACTGAAGAGCATTACTTTAATCGAACTTCAACTAGGGTTTCACTGACATGCCGCCTGGTGCCGAAAGTGCGCAAACATCTGTTCAAGTTCTGATGTCTTCAACAAAGCATTTTAATGGAGGTTACTCTTTAAATAGAAATGAAGGAGATGAACTTAAAACCAGTTGATTTGGAGCTTCATTAAGAATATCTATTGCAGATTTTCAGCCTTTCCTCTATTTGCTTGTGACTCGGATTCCCACGTTGAAATCAGAGCCTTTAAGCAAGTTGGGCGTGGAGTCCAGGGGGCAGCCGAAGCTGGAATCATTTGGTCCCTTAATTGCAGTGGAACTTGCTTTTTTCGAGTTAAGCCATTTGATTAGTCATCATTTTTTTTTTTCGAGAAAATGAATAGCCATCATTGGTTACTGGAATGTGAGCGCTTTAAATTTGGTGTATTGTAAACTTATTGAAATTTTCTTTATGGATACCAATTTTGTTTGGAATTGATAGTGATTTTCTCTAGGAGCGTGCATACTTCGGTTTAAATCAAAAATTCAAATAAAATTGAACCAAATTTTTTATTTTGATTGGTTTAATGTTTTTATTTTAGATTTTGATTTTAATTTTATCCATTTTTGTTTTTCAGATTATGAATCGGTTCTGAAATTTTTTAATCCAAACAAACAGATTGAACCGAACTAAGAAATCAGTTTAAGCCGAATGCTCTGTGCGGACCGTGCCCTTGGTCCGTCGAGCTCGAGTCGAGTCTATTATATGCATGAGTCATGGCGGTAGGGGTGAGCATTTGGTCGGTTTGATTTATTCGGTTGGTGTTGTGATCAATTCAAATAAATCAAATCTTAGTTTTTAAAAAACTGAATTGACCAAATTAGTACAAAAAATTGTATAAACCGAACAGAATAAATCAAAATCTAATTCGATTTATTTGATTTTTTCATAAACCTAATAATATATAGACAAATTAAAAAAAAGATTTTAAAGTTACAAACAAAAAAAGGAAAAATTTGATTAACTCAACTAACCATATACATATTGTAAAGAGTTTTTTCAGGTAGATACAATTTAATATGTATCATATAAAAATAATAAACAACTAACAAAAAAAGAGAAAAAAAAAAGTACAAGTTTATTTAGCTTATATACCACAAAAGCAGCATCCTTTTGGTTGATTCTCAACTCCTCCTGGCTCCATCACTATAGCAACATCCTCTTGGTTGATCTTCCCATCTCCTTTACTTATCACAAACTTAGCGGCATTGTAAACAACCATTTGCATCGGTTAGGGATCGCCAACCAAGCAAACTCAAGTATTGTTCACTGTTAGCTCATTAAACAAAGGAACAAAGTTTTTAATAACATGAATGTATAATGTATTTAAGTTAAATATATTTTGATTCATGAGTTTACCTCACAACACCATCATCATTCAAATCAAACAACGAACTTGACCAAATGCTATCGAGAATCCGAAAATAGCAAAACTCAACCAAATCACGGCGACCAACAATAACTCGAAGCAACAACAAACTCCGGCCAACAACAACTCGGATGTGCTCGGTTGGTTAGAACAATGAACTCGGCCAACAACAAAATTAATTGGTTGCTTAACTCCAAAAGCGACAACAACTCGGTTAGAAACCATAAAGAGAAAACCCAACAAGCACTCAACCAAAACACTCCACAAAAAACCTCACCAAAAACAAAGTAAAATATCTTTATTTTTAGTAAAATGACAACTTCATCAGAAACTTTTAGGTCTAGAGAACTTAGCAAGCAATGCCATCAATTTACCATAACAACCACTCAATGCACCAACAAGATTCAAATATCATTTCAGTAAATGTAATAGAATAAATAAATATATATACATATGTATATTTATAGTTTGGGGCTCAAATCATATAAAATATTTTTTAGTAACTAGATTTAAGCGTAATATCTGAAAAATATGATCACCATATATATATATGGGGCATCAATAATTTTGAGAAATCACTATCTAAACCTTTAAGTCTTTGATAACACCAAAAAAATGTCACCAACCTATCATTGATCATTTCATCATTCTTTATTGCCCCTAAACCCTAAAAAGACTACATTCTTGAAAAGGTTGACTATGATAAAGCTAAAGCACCAAACCAAATTACAATCCAACAATAATATATAAGAGATGAAAGCAAAAACAACAACATAAAATAAACTAACTAATATTTTAAAATCATAACACATATCGAATCGACTTTGAATCATCATTGATTCATCATAACCCATGCCAAGAAGTTTGTATTTCACTTGTTGACTTTGTGAAATCTGTAAAATAAATGAAATGAATAATTAATTAGTCTAATTAAGATTAAAAAAGAATAAATAATTTTGAATTTAAGCATAAAAAATACCTTCATCAAATTTGTCAATATCAGTAATATTTTCTTCCACATTTACTTGATTAATGGTCCATTTCTTTGCATCCAATCGTGCACATATTAGAGCTTGTGCAATCTTTAGATAATGAACTTATGAATGCATCAAGAATACAACCATCGATCGAAACGATTACGAATAGAAATTGGAGCAGTTAAAACATCATGTGAAAGAATAGAAAATCTTGGTGCATTAACCTTCCACCAATTTAAAATATCAAAATGATCTTTCATGACTTCAGACTCCTCAGCCAAATACTTATCTAGATCTGATTTATTATCTACATTATCCTTTGCAAAATTAGATCTTTTGAATTTCTCTATCATTGAATATCTTATCCCAGAAGATTGCAGTTGTAAAATACTAGACTCTTTAGAAAAATTTTGTTTCTCAGGGAGATCACTTCCTACTCTTTCAGAACTTTTATTTTGTAATCATGAAACATATCATAGCATGATGATCTAATAAGTTGGGCTAGAGCAACACCATCAGGTCCCTGATACATATCCATAACAACAAACTCTACATAACGCAGCTTGAATCAGGGATCTAAAATAACAACAAGATATATATTCAAATTCATTTTCTCAAAAATATTTAGCAAATTTTGTCATCATTTTTTGAAGTCATATTTATCACATTTGGGTCACCATCCATTTGCCAATTTTGAAGAAGACATTTGAACCCTACAAAAAAAGTATTTGATGTCACATACAAAGAACCAAAAAATAAAGTGAGCTCATAAAATTTTTCTAAGAAAATGAGCAATCTTCTAACATTATTCCAATCATCATCACTTAATACACCATTTACATTATGACCTTCCTCATCATCTTTCTCTAGTTCTAGTTTAAATTGAGTATCAATCTCCTCATACCTTTCAAAAGCTCTCTCCAACTTAACTGCTGCACTTAACATTAAAAATGTGAAATTCCATCTAGTAGGAACATCTAAGCATAACACGTTTTTAGTTTTTATTTTTTCAATTTCAATGCATTCTTTAAATTTTTGTAGTCTCACAGGTGATTGACGAATGTATCTCACTGCTCTTCGAATATGACAAACAGATTCACAAATCTCTTTCAGTCCATCTTGCATAATTAAGTTAATAATGTGAGCAATGCATCTCATATATAAGAACCGACCATCTAGAATGCTACCTCCTCTCTTGCCAAATTTTTTTTTGCAAGTGTATGATAATGTCATTATTAGCATTATCAACTGTCACAGTAAAAATTGCATCAATCCCTCAATCTACAAGACAATTCTCAACTTGTTGCCCAAGTAATTCTCCCCTATGACTATAGATGGGACAAAAATCTATAACTCTTTTATTGAGTTTTCATCAATAAAATGTGCGATGACACATATAGTTAATTCGTTGAATGGATGTAATCGAGTAGTAAGACAAACTCTGTTGATTTTTGAATAGATGTTTTAAAATTGCTCTCTCTTCTTGATAAAATTTAAAAAACAATCACGTCTGTCCATCGTGAAAGTATTTGAAACATTGGACAACACGACATAAAATGTTTAAACTCTCAACCTTCATGCTTGAAAGGAAATTTCTGGTAATAACCATCATAAAGCTTTCCATTTTCTTGGTCAAATCTCCATGCCTTAAGAATTTAACACCAAATTGAAATGCTAGTTTAGTTTGATTTGGTTCATTGTTAAGAAGATTCTTACACAAAGATGTTCCCCCTTGAAGTGTCATTAATCTTTGGATCACTATGATATGACTTTCCACAATAATTGCATTTGCTCATTTTTTCTCCTTCCTCATTAATATACCTTACAAAGTGATCCCAAACTTCAAATCTAGGTCTAGGAGCTTTTCTTTTTTTTCTTTGAAATTGGTGGTTTCTCATCACTAACACTCACATCTCTTGTAACCTAAACTTGTTGAGTAGTAGTTATGACTTTGGAGGAACTAATAATGTTTGAACTATTTTCAACTTGTGACATGTTTCTACTAGTACTTGTAGACTCTAAAAAATAACAAAAAAAAAGAAAAAAAATAAAGCATGTTTTAATAAATTATATCAATAAAACTATGTAGAAAAAACAATGCATCCATATTACACTAAAACACTCATAAAGACATAACATCAAACATGATTTTGTGCCTATGAATGCAAATACACTTATCCATCTAAACTAAAACACTCATAACGGTATAATCTATGGTCGCGCAGATCTTACAAATGCAAATATTTTGTAAGAACTAAAAGTCTAAAAGCGAAAATAATACCGGTGGTCCACTAATTACAAATGAAAATACCACTAAAAAATATTCAATAGTCAATACAAGTATACAACTATATAAAACACAATTGAATTGGGTTATAATTGAAAGTAAGCATAACATTAACCATGCCCTAAGATCCAAATTTCCTTTGAAAATATTAATAAAATTGCATATATACCCATAAAAAAAGCGTCGACGGTCATGACTCATAAGTCATGAACATCAACTAAGCATCTTAATACTTGATGAAATATTGACATATTACACACAGGAATGCATGTGAGGTTCGTCCACAATTCCACATAACACAACCAATATTGAGATACATATAAGAATGCAGCACATATAGTCCACGACACAAAACTTGTAGGCCCTGTTTATAGAGGTCAGAAATAATGTCATAGAACATAGCACAACAAAGATTCAAAATATAAGGAAGCGGTCCAACCAACTTTAAGCCATACAGTCCACTACACAAAGCTCACATCATCAATTCATTAAACCATCAATAACCAACCAAAACAAAGAAAAATAATGGTGTGGCAGAGAGAGAGAGAGAGAGGAGTTGAGATAATGGGGATTTAGTTCTTACCTTTCAAAGAGAATTAAATTTGAAATCATAGGTGAGGTGAAGACAAAACCTGTATGTTATTAGGGCAAAAATTAAAAAGAAAGGAGTAGCCTCGAATAGGAAAGTGACAAAAGTCTCGACGTGGTTATGATTGAATCTCAAATCATACACCTATGCCCTAACTCCATCGCCTCCCAAGAATGAAGTGAGAGTTGAATCGAGTCGAGACTCGATTCTCGAAAGTGTATGGCATTGTGATACCATCGAGGAGACGACAAGGAAGTGAAAAGAACTAAAAGCATCGAGACAAGGAGTCTTACATAGGGTTTTACGATCTAAACTAACTCAAGGCAATCAAGCAACCGTAGAATCGTGAAGGCGTGAAGTCGAGTCCAACTCAAGGGCGAGACATAAGAATAAGATATAATGTTGATCTAACTGATTTTTTTTAAATTAAAACCAAACCAAAAACCAAAACCAAATAAATACACACTTTCAACCAAAAACCAAATAATAATCATAAAAACTGAACCAGATTAACCAAATATCATCGATTTGGTTCGATTTTTCAGTTTGAACCGACTAATGCACACCCCTACATGGTGGCGTAATAATAAAGCAATCCTTAATTAATCTTCATTCCACATGCTTCTTCTTCTTGTCCCCACTTATTTCTAAGTATTCTCTTCTCTTTGACTCTTCATTTTCATTCTTTTCTCGCGATTACGTGAAGCTCTCTGCCAATCCACAGGCCCGCCATAATCCAGTAATCCCTATTCTCTCAATCTCTTCTTTCTAATCTCTAAGTCCTCTTCTCGCCTCTTGTCTAGTGGTCTTTCGACTTCCTCGACTTCTCCCAAGCAAATCCCACTCCTGATTCGAACGTAAAGCTGACCCTATTCTCTTCTATTGGCTGCGGGTTATTTCATGTAGTAGACAATAATTTTCATTGAAAATGATAATATCATATGTTTAATATTTTTTTGTTGGATGATTGTTTCATCTTTACTTTTTGTGTGAGATAATAGTCAATAAGATTTAATTATTTGTCACTCTTAACTTCATTGTTTGCTTCTTAAGAAAAAAAAAAGATTTGTATACAAATCAATGGTTCCAAACTGATGTTGAATCCTTTGGGATAGTCCCCATTAAACAAATGAAGTCATTTTGGTTGGGATTTTGCTGCCTGCATTTTTGTTTTTGGAAGTAGTTATGTTTATGCCTCTAAGAAGATGAAATGTATTTCAGGTGCCACTAAAATCTTTCTTTGTTTGTAGCTGTAACGATAAAGAATTTAAAATGAACTGGCATATCCTTGTATTGTTGTATTTGCATGTAGTGCAATCAAAACAAATGCCTCAAGTTGCTCAAAGTTGAGGTAGGATCTTGCTTGCAAAGGCTCATGTTTCTCTTCTTATTTTGGAACACAGCACAAGGTTCCATAATACAACAATTGGATTTGCATTAGATTTGTACTTACAGTTTATTGTTAATAACAATCTTATCTCTCACATATCAATAATGTCTTAAGAAATTAAAAATTGTATTAATAGTTATCTTAATTGATGCATTTGGCTTTATTAGTGATGCAAGCATGTTTTTTCCATTTATGTATATGATTTGCTAAAAATAAGTAGGTTATATGCCTATATTCATGTTATCAATAGTTTTCATTGAAGTTTAATCTAAAATAATTCGAATTTATTTTTTTCTAATCTCATTTAACTTATTCTTTCTTGATCTCATCATAATTTAATTATATGTCTCATTGTGGAGATAATTTAAACATGATTGGTTCTTTCTAAAATTAAATATTTATCAACCAAGATAATGCTCATTATGTGTGTAAGTCCTTTAAGTAGCAAGTCATCTTTTGAAAAGAAAATAAGAAAGGCAGTCCGACCAAGATCTGATGTTTAGGATCATTTTATTAAATTTAATAGTTCCAGCAGAGAAAAGATGAGTAAATATAACTATTATGGGAAGATTTATCATAGTAATACAAAGCTTAATGATACTATAACTTTACAGACACATCTTTCTATATGTCAGAAGAATCCTCATAACATGAAAAAAAAAAACCAAACTTTACTAGTATTGTAACCTAGTGGTAAAGGTGAACAAAATACTGGAGGTCTCAAATCTTGGAGGTTTGATCAAGAAGCTGTTAAAAAATCTTTAGCAACCATGATAATTATGGATAAACTACTATTTAAATATGTTGAAGGATATGGGTTCAAATACTTTATGTCTTGATATTGCCCAGTGTTTAAAATACCTTTCCGTTAGACACTCACTCATGATTGCTTTCAATTTTACTTAGATGAGGAAAATGCTTTAAAAAAATATTACGAGATTCAACTAGAAAGGTTTGCTTGACAACTGACACATAGACATCAATTCAAAGAATTAATTATGTGTCTTACCATGCATTATATTGATGAAGATTGAAAGTTAAATAACAGAGTTATTAATTTTTGTCCTACATATAGCCATAGAGGTGAGATTATTGGGCAAGAGGTGGAGAGATGTTTGATCAATTGGGATATTGATGTAATATTTATAATCACAGTTGATAATGCTAGTTCTAATAATAGTATTATAAATCATTTGTAGAGGAAATTTTGAAACGAGAGGGAAGTGTTTTGGATTGTAAGTTCATACATATGAGATGTGTTGCACATATTATAAATATTATTGTCAAGATGGAATTAAGGAGGTTGATAAATTTATACAATGTGTAAGAGCATCAGTGAGGTACATTAGATAATTACCATCAAGACTTAAAAAATTCAAACAATGCATTGAAGTTGAAAAAAATACAAATCAAAAGCTTGTTGTGTTTAGATATACCTATAAGGTGGAATTCTACATATTTGATGTTAAACTCTGCGCTTCAGTTTCAAAGAACTTTTAAGAGATATGAGGAGGTTGATCCTCAATTTAGAGTTGAGTTGGAGAAGAAAGTGGATACAAATCAGGGTGAAGTTCCATGTGATAATGATTGGGAGAATGCGAGAAGACTTGTTACTTTCTTAAAAAGATTTTATGAATTGATTCTACGCATTTCAGGTTCCTTTTATGTCACTTACAATATATTCTTTTATGAGATTGCGGAGGTCCAATGTGTACTTCAAAGTTGATAAAAAAAATGAAATTAAAGTTTGATAAGTATTGGGGATGTATTGACAAAATGAATATGAATGTTTATCTTGCTGTTGTACTTGATCCTCGGTTCAAACTAAGATATATTGACTTTGTTGTAATGGATATGTATCCTGGTTTGGAGGGGGCTAATTTAGCACGGGCAATAATGTCTAGCTGTTATGATATGTATGTGATTATAAGATGAAGATGATTGATACAAATAGAGATAAAATTACTTTTGAGATACAATAAAAAATTGTTGAGTGTCATTATGATCTAAGGGACCGTGGGAGAAAATACATCATGGTTGAGAAGTTCAAGAGACATAACTATGGGAGAGACGATCTTGAGAGTAAAACAGATTTATAGAAATACTTGGCTGAAGACTCTAAAGTTATGCAAGAAGAATTTGAAATTTTAACATGGTGGAAGGTTAATGCTCTGAGATTTCCTATCTTTTCTCAGATGGATAGAGATATTTTAGTTGTTCCTATATCAACTGTAGCTTTTGAGTCTAGTTTTAGTACTGGTGGTCATGTTTTGGATGCTTTTAGTAGTTGCTTATCTCCAAAAATAGTACAAGCTCTTATATGTGCCCAAGATTTGATGAGCAAAGTAGCTAATCAATGTAGAGAACATTCATGATATTGATAAATTTGATGAAGGTGTCGTAATATTTTTAATGATTAATTACACCACTTTATTTTTTTCAAGCATATATTATTACCATACTTAATTATGCATTAATACTTTTTTAGATTTATCGAATGTTACAAATGATCCAACATTTTGGTAAAGTATTGGAATGATACAGTCATACAGATAATTGAAGCATTAATGCTATACTGGAATGATATATTTTGGTAGCTTCTTTTATGATTTCTATTTTTTGTTGCTTGGAAATTGGCATATGGGTTATGTAGTTTTGTGCTTTCCTTTCTTTTGTGTTGTCTGGTTTCTAGTGGCTGGCTTGTTGGTTGGTTGGTTCCCTCAGATTTCAAGTGGTAGTTTTATCACACACTTTTTTTTTTGGTTTCTCCCGGTATCATTTTTTATTTTGTTTCCTATTGGGTGGTTGAGTCTAATTGACTATTTGACGATTTTGTTTTATGGGCCTGTGTTTGCTGGTTGGTTGTTTGGTTGGTTTCTTGTGCTTTAGGGTGACTAGTTATGGTTGCCTGGTTAGTTCCTCAATTTCGGGTGGCAGTTTGTCATATTTTTTTGGCTAGTTTCTCCTGATTGTTAGTATCACTATTTCTTATTTTGTTTCCTGTTGGGTGGCTGGGTCTAGTTGACTATTTAAGGATTTTGTTTTGTGGGCCTATGTTTGCTGGTTGGTTTTTTGGCTGGTTTACTTTGGCTGGCTTATTAGTTGGTTGGTTCCCTCTATTTTAGGGTGATTAGTTCTGCTTACCTGGTTGGTTCCCTCAGATTTCGGGTGATAGTTTTATCACATTTTTTAATTTTTTGTCTAGTTTCTCCTGGTTGTTGGTATCACTATTTCTAGTTTTGTTTCTTATTAGGTGGTTGGGTCTAGTTGACTATTTAGGGATTTTGTTTAGGCTGTGTCTATTGGCTGGTTTCCTGTGGCTTGTTGGTTGGTTGGTTCCCTCTATTTTTGGGTGGTTAGTTCTAGTTGCCCGGTTGGTTCCCTCAAATTTTGGGTGGAAGTTTTATCACATTTTCCTATTTTTTGGTTAGTTTCTCCTGGCTGTTATCAATCTTTCTGGTTTTGTTTCCTATTGGGTGTTTGGGTTTAAAATTATTTGGGGCTTTTTTGTATTGTATTGGTGGTTTTTGGTTTCCATTTCCTGTGACTGGCTTGTTGATTGGTTGGTTCTCTTAGTTTTTGTTGACTGGATATGTTCTTATTTGTTTCATGGTGGCTGCTCTTAGGTGGCTTCTGTGTGATTATGTCGATTGGTTATTTGGGAGTTTGGGCTATGATGCCTTTGATGTTATATTTTACTTACTTTGGTATATATGATTGTAAACCCATCCTGAGTTTGGATACTTTACATATTCTCTTAATAATTTTTTGATTGAACTGAGTCTTTCTTTTCTTTACAATTTTACCTTTGCTTTTAATCTCTCTTTGTTTTAATCAATTAGTTTTTTTAAGGTTTTTTTTGTAATTTATCAGTTTATTATTTTGGACTCTTGGAATCTTTTATATTTTTTCCTCATGATTCATTCTTTGCTTTTTTGTTTATTGTACATTTGTTGTTGTTCTAAATTGAGAAACTAACGAACTATATATTTTTTTGAATTAGAATTATCAATAATTTCTATATTATCTATTAATGCAATAGATTGCTCGTTTAAATCATTTTTTTTAGTAACTTAATTTGTAGGCATTTAAAATTATTATGATCATAGTATTGTTACAAGTTTATAATATTTTTTAGAAAATCTCTTATTAGAAATTGACTTTATAAGTTCACATTATATATTTTTAATTTTTTTTAAATCGATCTGAAAATCTAAAATTTGTTTTCGGATTGAATTAGTTTAAATTATATTAAATATTATACAGATTGAATTTTCGGATTCTGAATTTCAAATCAGATTAATAAATTAGAAAATCGATTTGTCCAATCCGATCGAATGCACACTCTAATTTTCTCATATGGTGTTTTGTCAAGTTCTAATTCGATGCTTAGTCAAAATCCAACTTTTTCATAAATTCACTTTACAGATCTTTATCATATCTTTATTTGGTCATACTTTTCTTATTGCTTTTCACAAATCATGGTGTTGAGATGGTGCTTCTAATTAGAATATAATAGCTATATAAAAAGATTGAATATCAATTTTTCTTAAGTAAAAAATTTTATTATAATATTTGAAAATTGTATTTTTTTTCTTCTTGTAACAATTTTATAATTTAATTTTACAGATAATTATAACGCTTTTAAAATAGAACTTTAATAGAAAAGCTTTTTTTTTAGTTTGGCGTTCTTTTTCAATCAAAGCTTCTTTCTTTTTTCCTGTGCGGAATGGGAGTGTCTGTGAGTGCAAGTGTTATATACAAGTTAATTCTTTTAGGACCTTAATCTTATGATTTTTCAAAAATTAATATATTTTTGCAGTATCCGAGCTATCGTTATAATATTTTTGTGCTTTTATGCTAGTTTGAATATTATGTAGCACCAAACGGAACTTGAAATGTGCATGTGTCAAATAGCTTAAATTTCAATAGTTTATTTGAACTAATAATCACAACGCATTATCTTTACAACGAAATAACATGATTTCAATATAAGCCTCATTGGAGATAGATAAGGCATGACAGGATATATGTGGAAGATTTGGTAAAATAATATACCATTATTTGACTCGGAAAAGTTCAAGCAACAAAAGGTGAAAACTGAAACCAAAAGTTCAAGTAATTAAGAAAACAAAAACAAAAAAAAAAAGACAAAATTGCAAACATTTGAACCATATGATATACAATATGCACCAATAGATGGTAGGAGTAAAAAAACATTCCAGGACAAATAGAATGCAGGCAAAGTAATTGCTGCCTGGAGGCACCGATGGCTAAAATCACAGAGGAGAAGAGCTTCTGGATTCCTGCACATTGTCATCCTGAGAAGATGTACGAGTAAATCCGGAAGACGACATTGCTGAATGACATGATGAAGATACCAACTGCGCCAGAGCTGGTACAGCACCGCCTGCAAATGCCGGAAAAAACAAGTCGCGAAGGTGAATTGAGTCAAAAGAATAAAAAATCAAGGAACCCCCAAGGTCAGCTTATGAATTCTCTTATGGCTTATGTGCAGTCGATGCAAGGATAAAGCTTACAAGAATATTTGAATCCTTTTTTTAAGTCAAATTAGTCGATGCATGGAAATCTAAACTTTTCAATCCTAACATGTAGTCCAATTAGTCGTAGACACAGACATCCATGCCGCTAGAGTACGTACATATAAAACGAATTCTGATGAAAAAAAATCATTGGTCGTTGTATGCTAGAAATAAAAAATTGGTGTTTTAATTGTTATGGGGCATGAAAGCCATGGGTTTAATTCCATGTCAGATAGTTGAAAAATACGTAGAAATGCCTAGTGATTAACCTTCTTCACTTGGGTTAAAGACAAATTTGACCACTAGTGTATTTGAACCAACTTCAATTTTCACTCATCCTCCCGAACAGTGTGGTATTAGAGTTGATAGTAGAATAACAAGCGGTTCATATAGTTTGTGCCTACCATGAATCTTGGCCATATTGTACCATGGTCAAGTAGAGCTTGCATAATGAAACAATGTGGTTGATTGAGCCCTTAATGCATTATGCTTGACGTTTAAAATCTTTCATTTAAGAAGGTAGTGATAGCCAGTGTGGCTAGTTCTCCCATGACCAGAAGATTTTTAGAAATGTGAAAAACCTTAGATTTTAGACCAATATAAGATAGTTCAAAGATATGTTCGTGTATAAACATGTAATGGTTGGCCACCTATAATCTTACTAAACTTTGAACTGTAATGGAGCACAAGTATTGATGAAGTTGAGCACAACATAAACATGAATGTCATGAGTACTATAGCAGAATTTTAGCGAATACTGTTCAGATTTTAAATGGAAATAGAAAAGGGGGGAGGGGGACTAGGCCATTAAGCAAGGATAAATCAAAAACTACATTAAAGCTATTGTGAATGAATGAAGCATTTAACTTAACTGAACGCCGAAAGCAGAAACATATGACTAAGGAAACCTAGCACACAAATTAGTACGGATGCCATAACAAAATAAAATATCACTGCAATGCAACCATGTAGATATTAAAACAGAAAAAAGATTCCAGCATGTCCAAGAAAACAAGGAAACGTGCAGTAATCATCAGAAGGATGCTTGAGAAATCATGCCATAACACTGTAATTCAATGTTTTATCAAAAAGAGAAAATTTTGTTTTATGGAGATCAGAAAATCATAAAAATATCTACAGATTGCAAACTACATCTAGGATTTACAAATAAAAAAAAAGCAATTACAGACCTGCAAGTCCAGCACAAGCAGAAGAAAATACTATCACAGGTGGAGCCTGCACAAACGAAGTAACACAAATTCAAGTTGTAAGCCACATCAGACAGTGATTAAACAAAAATGCTACAACACAATATAATTTATTTATCATTGAAATATTACCTTTTATTCTCAAATTACATTTTAAATATAGACCAACTTTAAACTATAAACTTCACTGCACATACATGAAAGTCAAAATGGGGTACACATGTCTTCAACAGGATTTAGTACGACGTTTTCTTTTATCCTTTAAAAATGTACCTAGAATTATGCGTAAATTACAACCCAGGAGAAGCATAGAGAAATAGAATTAACCATAAAGAACATATACTTGCAAAACCACACGATACATAAAAAAAAACCCTTATTTTCCAAAGGCTGTGTTGAAATACAAATAATGAAATTCGTAAATATTAAAATCAATCGTATCAAAGATATACCTGCGCTAGACAGCATTTTGGTACCTGAACCACCTTAAAATAGAGGTAAATTCCCATGATACACTAGAAAAAATTTGATTATTGATAGAGTGCTAAATCTGGCATTTTTGGAATTCCCTTCTAATTCATAAAAGCATGACAAATTGTGTAATAGATAGTTTTTTCCATTAGCTTTCATTGATAATACACAGAATTTTCACTTTTTTGTTATATGAACAAATTCATGGGATGTCCTCCTCAAACAATAAACTTTATTAAAATTGAAATTGCTAGTCTAAGATCAACTCATGAATATTCATCAGATAGAAGCTTTATGCTTTCTCAAAAAACCGCTAAAAATATGAATGAAAAAGAAAAACAAACAAAAAGCTTGCATTCTAACAAAAATACACCCCCACCCCATTTCCACTCTTCCACTAGCACAACCAAACATAATCACACAAAACCTCTAAACAAATTCATAGCAAAAATATACTTTATAGCAATGGCTGCAGAGAAAAGGGAACATTTTAGATTTAATTTACACTGATGACTGGCATAAACCACCCACACCAAGATATCCCCTTCCACAAAGTTAATGAACATGGGTGGTGCTTTCAAATTTAGATGACATTTTCTTAAAGTGTAGTTGTCCAAAGAGAAACACTTAAATAAAAAGGTAGAGGCACCCCACCAGCAATGAGGTTAGAGGCCAATCCCTTGATACAGTATAACCAATTTGATTATTGATAGAGTAACTAGATTATGACATTTTTGAGGCCCCCCTTCTAATTTATGAAATCATGAGATATTGTGTATGAAAATTCTTTCATCAGCCATCATAAATAATGCATAAAATTTTCAACTTTTATTGAACAAATTTATGTTGATTTCCTTCCTGAGAACAAAAACTACTTTAAAATTAAGAGTGCTATTCTAACATCAAATCGTGAATATTCATCAGATAAAAGCTTTACGCCTTTCTCAACCCCTTGAGAAAATATAAGCAGAAAAAAGACAGTTTTGTACCCCAACAAGAGTAAATCCCCACCCCTTCCTACTCTTACACAGACAAAAAAACACACAATCACACAACATTTAAACTTCATAAAAAAAATACCCTTTATAGCAATGATTGCATAGAAAAAGTGACATCTTAGATTGAATTAACACCAACGACTGAAATAAACCACCCATATTAAGAAATCCCTTCTGCATAGCTTATGCCAGTCATCATTATGAAATGAATAACATTACCAACGTACTCTTTTTAGCTAAAATATCAGAGTGTAAGGGCCACTATTTCATTAATCAAGACTATTTTTAACAACAACAAGCCTTTATCCTAGTGGGGTATTCTAATCTTGTCCTTGTCTATTGTGTCAAATTCTCATTTAATTCAAGTATACTAAGGTCATTTTATACATCTTAATCATTTCTTTTAGGTCTACTCTACCTTTTTTAACATAAGACAAATCTAAAGTATCTCCTAACTGTCATTGGGCTGACGCTTTATGGCAACCATCAGGCGACTCTCTAATCTTATCTGCCACCGAGCTACTCCAACTTTTCCAACATACTCATTTTGCATTTTATCTCTAAGAGTAAAGCCACTCATCCACAGAACATCCTCATCTCACTTAACTTAATCTGTTTTCTTTTCATTCTGCACCATAAATCAAGGCTATTTTAAACAACTGAAAAATTATAATACTCAATAATTTAGATTGCAGAGTTTAGACTGCCAAAAACTCTATGCTTTTCTTAAACTCGGGTGAATCCAGAAGCCAAGGTGTCAAAAAAGTGTAGTCAAGGAATACTAATGATAAAACGTAAAGACATTGAAAATTGGAAGTTCAAAACCAGTAAAACCATTCAGATAAGAAAAGCAATAAGAAATTACATTATTAACCATGAATGATGATTGTGGGGTTCCACCTTTAAATGTTTAACTTTTCAAAAAATACCTACAAATTTATCATTTTGCATGTACATTTTCTCGATGACTTGATAAGCATATAGAAAAAGTTAGGGAGGGAGCAACTAGCATTTTTTTGTGAGAAAATGATAATTTTATCTCATATATCATGGTTTTTTTTATATCAAAAGGAGTAAAGCCAAACAAGTAAAAGAATTAAAAAGATAACCGGCCAATATCAGCATATTTAAAGTACAAAAAAAATCTAAAAGGGGATGCTCACCCACTATAACAATGAGTTTAAGATAATGAAATATTTTATGACTACCACACATCAGCTCAAAAAAATGGCGATGGAAACCATTGCATAGAACTTTCTAATTGAACTGCAAAGACGCACTTAGAAGAAAAACTATATGCTTCTAATAAAGTAAAACCCGCTATCATAAGATAAAACTAAAGGTAGAATAGAAAGTTCACGCTAAAAAAACAATAAGATACAACAATACAATAACAAGATGGAGTAAAAGGGATGGATAAGAAATTAAAACACTTACCCCAACAAGCAAATGCATCCACATAGGACCCTTTACCCATCTCCTGACCAAAGGCATAACTGCGTTGAAAGAAGTCTCATTAGCATGTGCATGGTGTAATTTTCACCGTAGCATGATTGAAGCAAATATATATATATATATATATATATATATTCAGGTTGATCAACCATGGAAACTTTATGATCATTAAACTTAAAAACTTGAGGCTATAGATCTGCATTAAAACAAAAAATAGTAAAATAGAAGGCACATGTTCTTCAAACCATAAAATTTAAGATAATGGAAACAATAACTCAAAATACAGGAGATGTAAAGATGTAATGAACCATCCCAGCTTAAAAGACATGAAGAAATTGAAAGATGTCGATGCAGTCAAGTGGCTTTAATTGGCAAGGACTTGTAGATTAAATGGCCACTAATATAAAATATTTTATGGAAACATTTTACTCGGTACAAACAAATAGGTTAGATTTACTAATATTTAGTTTACCTATAAAGTTGGAGACTTGGAATATAAAAAAATTAAGAATCTGAATTTGCCATATCTCACCTTGCATTGATGCTCCCATCATTGCTTCCAACAAAAAAAAAACGCAATGCAATAGGACAAAGAGGGTGAACGGGCTGAGTGAGAGGGAGACTTTGAGCAAAGAGAAGGCAAGAGCAAGATTGCAAGTGAGAAGTGATCAAGGGAAGGGAGGTATGAAAGAGCAAGGGAGATCAGGAGAGTTGGTATGGAGAGGAAGAAAGCGTCAGTGGACATCAGCCCAACAACATTGGAGCGGAAAAACTCAATTTTGCAGTTGGAGGCATATCTTGTTTATGCATAGTCTGGCCGTACAAAAGAAAATTTGAGGACATGCAACCAAGAGGAGGCTTTCATGACATGGAAGCAACATAGAGTAAGTAATGATTTGTATTTCTTCCCCCTAAATTTATTCTCCCTTTTTTAACTATGAAAGGAGAGTTGTCTTTCATGGCATGGAAGACATATAAGACAGGTATGGTGTGTATTTCTACCCCCCTTCAATTTGAACTATGTTCTTTGTTCTCCCTTTTCTGCTATGCATGTATTCATTTGTTTAAGCAACTTTAGAATTCCAATTATGTTCACTTGAGTTGATTATTTGATGGTGGTTGCTCTTCCTTTCCTGCAATGACTTAGTGCAGAATGTTGGCCAATAAAAGAGAAGCATAAGACTAAGTTAAGTGTTACTAGATGAGGATGCTCGGTGGATGAGTGGCTTTACTCTTAGAGATAAAATCTGAAATGAGTATGTTGGGAAAAAGTTGGAGTAACTCGGTGAGATAAGATTAGAGAGAGTAGATGGTTTGGCCACATAAAGCGTCGATCCAGATGACGGTTAGGAGAGTAGATGCATTAGTTTTCTTTATGTTAAGAAAGGTAGGGTAACCTAAAAGACTTAGTTAAGATGCAAAAAATGACCTTAGTATACTTGAATTAAATGAGAATTTGACACATAATAGGACAATGGAGCCATGATTCATATAGCGACCAATTGGGATAAAGGCTTGTTGTTGTGTTGTTGTTGTTGTTGGTTGCTCTTCCTTTCCTAATAAAAATTGATAATAATGGCACTTTTACTAATTTTAATTATAATAATAGAATTCCAAAATTTTCTAATATGAAATGATTTTTTGAACTAAAAAAGAAGACGTAAGTTTGTCTACTAACCAACTCAACTAGAGTATTTCCATACCAGCTTGAGAGAATACTTCTTAAAATATTCCAGGAAGAAAACACTACATTGCTTTAAAGAAAAGGCAACATTTTCATAATGATTTAGCAATCGATTGGACTGTCTTTTTATAATTGTTATAGTTCTTTAGCTGTAATTTTCTATAATGCCATTCCCCTCTTTTTTCACTATAATTTTTTACCTAGAACCATAAAGCAAAGCTAATACAAGATTTTTTTTTTCATGGCAGCATTCTTACTGCTTTGCTTTCCAAACAATAACAATAGTCCTATTTGGCTTTTTTTTTTCTTTTTCTTTTTAAAATTTTTTTGTGATTAGTTTTTTACAACAAGATCTACTAGAATATAGTAGATATAAGAAAATACTTGTTAAACCTTCAAAAAAAATTTTCATGATACCCACAATAGATTTTACAAAAGATATTTTGACATGAACAACTGTATAGGTAATTTACAAACAGCTGGATTTACCCCAAAGGAACCCACAATCATCTTGCTGATGGGCATTTTCTTTGTCTTTATGATTTGCTTGTCTGATTATCAAAGATAATACTCAATACTCTAATAATTTCAGAACATAGTAGATATAAGAAAATTCTTGTTAGACCTTTTAAAAAAAATTCATGATACCCATATTTTGACGTGAACAACTGTATAGGTAATTTACAAGCAGCTGGATTTATCCCAAAGGAACACGCACAATCATCTTGCTGATGGGCATTTTCTTTGTATTTATGATTTTCTTGTCTCATCATCAAAGATAATACTCAAAACTCTAATAATTTCTATTTGTGTTCAACTGCCTTAGAAATGGTGACATATATTATATAATTTTGAAAGCTCTAATTTTTTTCATGACTATGTGTAAAGTTGAGTAATTTTTTCTTACCAGTTGTGCATATTTCTACCAATGGTTAACAAGACTACAGTCAACTACAGAAGCTAAGACAAATTTGATTTGAAAAGTAATTAATATGTAAGACACAATTATTTCTTTATCTATGTTATGATGATATGGACCATTGTAAGACACATTGATCAGAGACATTGGCTTTCTTAGTAGGAGAAGGTAAGAACAAAGAACAAATTCTTTTTCTATGGCCATACTCCAACTTTTTTCATCATCCAACATTGTTTTCTTACCTTAACTTCTTGCTTCTCTCACATTAGCCACAAAAATGTTGGCTGCATGAACCCTGCTATAGATTAAATTTTCATGATCACCAATAACAACAACAACAACAAGCCTTTATCCCACTAAGTGGGGTAGGCTTTATATCCTTCTGCATTGTGTCCTATGTGTCAAATTCTCATTTAATTCAAGTATCTAAGATCATTTTTTATCTTAACCAAGTCTTTTAAGTCTACCCTGTCAACGTAAGGATCTAATCTCTCCTAACCAGTCATCTGGACGGTACGCTTTATGTGGCCAAACCATCTAAGGCAACTCTCTAATCTTATCTCAATTTACTCCAACTTTTTCTCGAACATACTCATTTAGCATTTTATCTCTAAGAGTAAAGCCACTCACACGAGCATCCTCATCTCTCGAAGCACTTAACTTAGTCTTATGCTCTTTATTAGCATTCTATGTCTTTGGTCTTATAATCAATTTTCCTTAAGTTTAAGTGGAACTTTTCTATCACACATGAGGATGCATTCCTCAACCATCCAACTTGAATTCTACTAATAATAACATCTCCATTTTTTGTTTTTTGAAAAATATCTCAATCTTCTTAATGACTTGTTCACCTAATATCACAACACTACTACTAGAAGTTCTACAACTAAAATTACAGTCTATATATTCAATTTTAGATCTACTTAAATGAAAATCTTTAGACTCTAATGTTGACCTCTATAATTCAAGTTTCTCTTGGACTCCCTCTCTAGTCTTATCAACAAGAAAAATGTCATCAACAAAAAGCATACACCAAGATACATCTTCCTGTAAATGCCTAGTAAGGACATCCATAACTAAATAAAAAAGATAAGGGCTTAAAGCTGATCCTTGATGTAATCCAACTGAAATAGGAAAATATTTTGTCAATCCTCCTTGTGTTTGGACAACTCTAGTATATATTCATATAACCAATATTAACGTTAGAACTCTCAAAGAACATCTCACTTTATCATAAATCAATAAATATCATTTGTAGATCCTTACTTTCTCTATACTTCTCCATCAAACCTCTTAACAAATGTATAACATCCATAGTAGACCAAATGATTGTGAGAAACTTTTGTATCACATCGTAACCTATGCTCATTACTCTCTCCCATAATTTTAATGTATGACACATTAACTTAATTCCTCTAATTTGCTCTTGTGCATCACCTTTATTCTTAAATATACCAACAAACTCTTTCTCCACTCATCTCATCTTTTAGACTTTAAAATAACATTAAAAAGATTTGTAAGCCAAGAAATTCTTTGATCTTCTAAACATTTCCACACTTCTATTGGAATATCATCAAGTCCTACTATTTTTCCACATTTCATTTTCTTTAAAGCTTCTCTAACTTCAGATTTACTAATACGACGATAAAAATAAAATTCGCTATTTTCATGATCCCAAATACAGCAAAGAATTTAATTTGATGGTTTCATTTGAGTTGTATGAATAAACAAGTTCTACCATCAAGGAATCAAATTGACATATGAAGATCAAGCCATAGAATAGAAATATTTTTATTTATTCATATGTAAGTCACATGAACAAAATCACAAAAATGGAAAGCAAAAAAACAAAACACCAAGCTGATTCAATCAATCACAACATTCATTCAATATTCCATTGAGTGACTATTCAAAGTTGTGTGAAAAAGAAAAATCAACAGTAAATAATTGGATTGGTAAGACATTCTTCATATTGTGGGATATACAAAACATATTTTTTTTAAGGTAAGGTTATTTATTATCTTGTTATTTTCATTCTTGAGCATAGAAAAAGCAGGACTCAAATGCATTTATGTAATTGTGACATTTATAAAGATTCACACACACACACACATGCATGATGCAAACAATGTGCACCATTCTGGTGTGCCACATTGCGCAATACAGATGGCGCTGAGGTGTGATACACTATGCAATGCCATACATTTTGGCATGCGCCATTGACATTTATGGGTATAGGGCAAAATTTTTCAACTCTACCCTACTAGTTGTTAATTTTGTTCCTAGTCTATAATTCCACCTCTTGTTGGTGATTTAAAGCAAAATGTTTTCAGGTTCTGCCTGTCATTACACTTAACAATCTTTTGTTTTACTATTTGAACTTCATTTTTTTTCCTACTCAAGCATTCCAATATTAAAAAATATTTAATCATTATAAAACAGTATTTTTATTTAGTTCTGGGTGAAACATAGTAGAAATGTGTTGTGATCATTCTATTTTTGCACAATAAAGAATAACAATTTGCAAATTCAAACTGATGTAAGAAAAGTAATAATCAAAGTCAGAGGAGGCATTGTAGTAGATTTTTCATATCAAATCACAAAAAAGCTGAACTTTAAGTCAAGTTTTTTAACACAGTTCCCTAAAAAATCTTTTCATATAAAACTTTGCTGAAAATATCCTCAACAAATATAAATAAGCAAGAATTTACATGGAATGAGATGTGGAAATCAAGTAACATTAGGTTTTGACGGTTAGTCAATGGGGCAATTATGATTTTCACAATAGATGAAGTTGAAATCAACTAAGCAACACTTTCTGATGGCTAATTAATGAAGTCAACTGCAATTCAAACTTACCAAAAAAAAGATGAAATTAAATAGAAAATCCAAACAAAGGCAATTTAGCACTGAATTGGAGAAAGTTGCAAACATACCATGGTTAAATCCATAAAAAGCACTTGTAGCACCTCCCACGGCAGTGCCAATCTGTCCATTAGCAACAGAACACAATACATTCAATAAAAGAGAAAAAATCAATAATTTTTGAATAAAAATCCATGTGGCACCAGAAATGTTATTTTAGAGGATTAATCCTTTCTGATCAATTGGAGATCAATAACCAAGGATTTCACTGGTAAATGAAACTGCAACAAGAGGAAAAACTACAGAATGAAATAAAGAAGAATCTGACCATGGAGAAACTATCTCGGACTAGTGGCCCGACCGTCCAACTACTTGTTTCCTTTCAAAATCCAAAGAAACATGAGAAAACTATCATATAAAAAAAATTTAAAAAAAAAAAAACTCGAGAGATGAACTAGAGGAGATAGAGATGATATGTCTACCAAGTCCTTGGATAGAGGTCCAGCACAGTGAGGGCATCGGACTGGAGGAGTATCGAGTTTCGACATGACTGGGTTTTCGGCTACTCAACTCGTCCGATAGCCTCCTCTCTCTGGATTAAACATAATCACTCGTTGTTATAACAACAAAGAATTTTAACTGGTGCAAGTATTCCTACATAGGAACTTTCTGCAAGTGTATTTTCTGCAAACTAAGCACCAAAAAAGAAAAAAACTATCCGCATAATTATGTAATTTGTGTACACTATTTCGTGTCAAGCCAAATGCCTAGTCGATCTAACTATGAGAACTTGAAGGGGATGTTTGGTTGCAGGATTTGAGCAGGATTTAACTTAAATCCATCCAAACGATATTTTTAGACAAGTTAAATCGACCGCTTTGTGTAATATGCTAAAGCCACTTTCGCTTGGTTAGATTCAAATTAACTTAATCCTGTCGGTAAGCGGATTTACGGGATTTAGACAGACTGATGAAACGCGCGAAGAGGGGGTTAAAGGAAAGAAGGGTTACCTTCACTGCGTGTTGCTTCTCTTGGTGATTTCGGGTAGAAAGAGAGCAGAAGGGGAAAAAGATGAGGGTTTCGAACGTCGAAATCCCGTCTATTCCTTCGCTGGCGAGCTGTCGTCTGTTCTTGATTTTCGAGGGTTCGGGTAGAAAAAAGGCGTCAGGGAAGAGACGGTTATGTAAATTTGGCATATCCCAAATTTTGAAGATACTAAAGTTACTTAAATTAATATTACTTATGGACTTAATTTAATTATACAATATTTTAATAACTAATTAAATTATTATATCATAATAATTTTAATTTTTGTAATTAGAATTTTTAAATTAAAATAATATTTTTTTCAATTAATGTAATTACTTTTTTATTTTAATAATTTTATATTATATTAAGTCATTATTATGCATGATATTATTAAATTGAAGTTAATTTAATTTAATTATTAACCAATGATCAATTAATATTTCATTGTCAAATATACTAAATAAATATAATAATATATATAACTTTTATGTATTTATTGTTAGAATATTATTTAGCTTAACTAATTTAAATCTTGAAGTAACTAAATAGTTCATCAAAATTTAACTGAATTTAGTCATTAGCTTATCAAACGCTTTTTAGGATTTAGCTTTTACAGGATCTGTTAAATTTAGATTTACAGGATTTTCTAGATCCTACTTGAATTAAATCCTACTTGCAGTCAAACAACTCCAAAAGGAAAGAAGATTATGACCAAAATTAATAATAATCGCAGCACATATTTAGAACTATAATTTATTAACTCATAGGATGAATGCAAGTAGAGATTCAAAAATGAGAAGAAAAAAAAAAAAGAAATCACTCTCAATTTGTCGACTAGCAATAATTTTTACACATCAATCTTAAATGGAGGACAAAGTGTTGAAAGACAGCAAAGAATTTGGCTTAATTTTTAAATTAGTCATAATTAATAATTTAATTAGGTAATTAATCCGCTTAAAAAAAATTTAAAATAATAGTCATCCAAATGTACTCAGTAAATGATTTTTTTTAAAAAAATTAAGTTAATACTCTTTTTGATATCAGCTCATGTCAGTTTTCTTTGGTATCGTTGGAAGGTAATAAAATTGACTTTATGTTGACAACTTGACTAATCTCGCTGATAGTTTTCAATGTATAAATTTTGAAGTTGTGAAAGTGAAAGTTATTCTGTTTACATTTTTTGTCATATCAAAATTGTTGAATACATATAATTTTTTGGTAATCAAACACATTGCTAACATTCTTTTTAAACACATTAAAACTAATGTGAATTTGACTCTAGATGTATTTTAATTTGACTCTTTACCATAATAAATATATATTGTTCAAATTTAATTTAAAAACTATTTGTAATATATGTATTTATTATGTTAAGTGTCAAATAAAATAAAAATATCTAGAGTTGATATTACCAAGAAATTATATGTATTAAACAATCCTTGTCAAAAAAAGCAGTATCTAATAACCTTCCTTTTTAAAATTTATACTCGCAAAACAGCTACGCGAGATTCTGAAATCTTTCAACATAAAAGTTGTAGAATTTTTATTATCTTTCCGATACCGCACGTAAAATCGACGATGAGCGATATGGCCAAACTATTAACTTAATTTTTTTTAAAAAAATGGTTTTGACCAATTAACGATCACGGGCGAGCGATGGCGCCCGACCACTGAGGCTATTTTTTTAATTTTTTTTAAGCGGATTAATTAGCTAATTAAGTTATTAATTAAGGCTAATTTAAAAATTAAGCCAAAGAATTTTAGCAGTATTGTTTGTGGTTAAGAGACGCTCCAATAAGAATTCTCCTAACCGTAGAATACATTTGAGGGTTCGCACCCTAGTTTTTTGATGAGAAGCCCTAGGTCATAGAAGGATTAGTACTCTTCAGTCATCCTTGCAAGTCATAGTCTTTTCTAATAATAGCAAGATCATAAGCTCTCAATTTCCAAATAAAAAAAACTTAAATATGAGAATTGTTAAAAATTATATTCAAAATAATTTTAGTTATATTCATTTTTTACATTAATTATAGTTCATTAGAGCAATTTATCAAAATAAAATTATTAAAATAAGAAAAAATTATCATCTTTTCATTTAACAAAAATCTCACCCATATGCTTAATTTTTTTTTTTTTTTTCAAGGTGTATGTTATGATAAGTTATTTAAGATAAGACTTTGATTATTCTTGTTGTAGGGATTCGTGAAAATGTGTTATGGTCTTTCAAGGTTAATAATAACTAGTGATTTGTGGGTCTACAATGTGTTGCTATTTTGAAAAAAGACCAATAGTATTTTCTCTTTTTTTTTAAAGGCTTTTGTTTATATAATAAAATAAATATTATAGCAATAAAGTAATTGTTCATGAAAGTGAGTTTGATTTTTAATACATATATCTCAATTTTATCTCTCCATTAGTTCATCCTATCAACAAGTGGTATTATAACTAATGATTTATCTAAGATTAACTAATCGTATAGTTTATGGCTCTTATGAGAATTTGGCCATTTACAATATTGTTAAAATAGTTGTCAAAATGGGTGACTCTCTTAATGCATCTATGTGATTGATAGATTATTAGTACATAATACTTGATATGCTTGAAATGGCTCGGTCTAAGAATGAGAGATGTAGGTGTGGAAATTACTTTACATAATAGAAAAATTATTAAAACATATTATACTTGAGGTTAGTCTCAAATTGTATATGTAAAAATGTGTTGGTAGTAAAAAAACTAAATGGTTGTCCATCACCTATAGATATAAACTTTTGGATTAAAATTTGATTTTTTTCCTTTAATGTATTTGGTCGAACCTAAGATTTCTTTTGGCTCATCCTCCATAGCAAGTAATACCATTGGTTTGATTGGAATCACATGATTAATACATTATGGGTCCCACATTTTCACCATTTCAAAAGGCACATATGAAACCTCTCCATTCAATATACCCACATTTATTGAATGGAGGTTTCATTTCTAATCAAAATCAAAAATAAATTCTCCAAAAGCACATATGAAACCTCTCCATTTAATCTATTGATGGAGTTTTCATTTTCAATCAAAATCAAAAAGGAACTTTCAAAAAGCACATATGAACATTTCCATTCAATATATCCAAATTTATTGAATGAAGATTTCATTTCCAAATAAAATGACATTATTTTGAAATGCCACTTAACATATTCCATATATGATTAGGTTGAAATTTTCTCTTTTAAAAAATAATAATCACACACGAATATACATCTTTGAAAAATGAAATATAATTGATTTCCATCTTTCCTACCCAAATTTGTTAAATGGAAATCCCTCTTTTCAAAATCAACAAAAAACAAAATTTTTTAAAACACTTTTGGAACTTCATTTTAGCATACCACATTTGCTAAAGTGAAGCCTCCATTTTCAAAACAAAATCCAAAACAAAATTTGAAACACATTTTGGAATCTCATTTAGCATACTCAAATTTGTGAAATCTCCATTTCACAAAATTTCAAAACACATTGGAACTTTTGGCTACCACATTTGCTAAAGTGAAGTCTCCAATTTTCAAAATAAAATCCAAAACAAAAGAAACACTTTTGGAACTTCATTCTAACATACCACATTTTCTATAGTGAAGTCTCCATTTTTAAAACAAAATCCGAAACAAAAGAAACACATTAGGATTTCCTTAGCATACCCAAATTTGCTAAGAATCCTATTTTCAAAATCAAATCAAAAAATAAAAAGAAACACATTAGGATTTCCTTAGCATATCCAAATTTGCTAAGGATCCTATTTTTTCAAAATCAAAATCTCTAAAAAACTAAAGAAACACATTAGGATTTTTTTAGCATACTCAAATTTGCTAAGACTCTTTTCAAAAAATTTCAAAAAAATAAATAAATAAAACACACTTGGATTCTTCATTTTAGCATACCCAAATTTGCTAAATAAGGATTCCATTTTTCAAAATCACAAATGATTCACAAAACAAAGCAAATAAAGAAAAAGAAGAAATTATTTTCAAACACTCCACTTAGCATACCAAAATTTGCTAAGTAAGTAAATCTAAAAAAATAAAATAAAAATCACAAATCAAAAATAAAATCAATTGACCCTTTGCTTTAACATACCCAAATTTGTTAAATAAAGGGTCCTCAGAATCAAAAATCAAAATTTAAATATGAACCTATGGAAGTATCTCTCCAAAAATATTTGAACCCATTTTCCAACATACCCAAATTTGTTGAAAGTGGATTCTACATTCAAAAATCCCTCTTTCCAATCAAATCTCAAAATCTCTTCTAAATCCATTTGAGCCTAACTTACCACTTTCAAGATGTTGATTATGGGTTCAAATTTGAAATTCGAATTCAAAATCAATAAAATAGGAATCTGATTCAAGTTTATTTTCAACATTGCAGTACCTTCAGTTAGCATTAGTTTCAGTTAATTATAATGGCGTGCAAAATTATGTGTCCTCGTTTCCTCATGGGATGGACTTGGCCCTGGATCAGGCCAGCCTTCCTCGATCTGACTATGCCCACCTCATCCACTTTGGTGAGAGGCTTGAGGGGCAGGATTACATGTGAGGTAGTCCCCTCACGCGCATTAACAAAAGGTGACGGCGGTCATCTAGATCGACATGCCATCTGACTTGGATATTCCCTCACTGAAGAGGAAGGCAGTGGTGGTCCCCGATGCGATGCTCGGTGCTAGTGTCGACACTCAGTTGTTCCCCATCTTTGGAGCTAGCACCCACTCACTAGCACCCTCAAGGGAACCATGCTCCCTTATCTCCCTACTTTTGAGGTTGGGTCTAGTTCTTACTATGCTCGCCCTACGAGGACCTAAAGAAGAAACAAGAACCACCTGATAAAGCGGTATCACACTCGCATTGCTAGGGAGATGGAGGCAGCTACTCAATCTGTTGTAGAGGAGTTGCCCACGATGGTTTCCCCGCTGGTTATAGCAAACCAGTTCCATCCTTTTGATAGAGAGGATGTCAGGAGGATTTCTGCTACATCTCCACCGGCGATTTAGTTCCAAGCATTAGTTAGTGAGAGGAGGATGTCATCGTGACTCTATTATTTACAGAACATATGATTGAGTCGGCTCCATTTGATTTGATCGGTCATTCCCCATAGTGTGGGCGGGTAGAGGAGAGTTAGAAAAGCCACAGGTTCATGCCTGCCACTCTGAGGGCGGAGGTATAGTTGGCAGTCAGTGGCCTCCACACTTGTGGATTTCCCAGATCAGTGTGCTATCCATGCCAACCATATATATATAATATCTTACTCATGGGGACCACACATCATGCGGAGGCGGTTCTATCAGAGATTCGGTGGTGCCTCCACCGTTCTTCTCCATCCTCCATCGGTACATGTTCCCCGCATCTCTGTTCAAGGCCATGAAGGTCACATCGAGAGGAAGAGGACCCTGGTGATCAGATTATGCTCCCATCTATCTACGCCCCTGCGTGGAAGGCAGGAGCTCTTAGCCTAGTAGTGGTGAAGAAGGAATGGCGACCTTGAAGCACCAGTAGTCATAGTAAGATATAGAAATGGTTGCAGCGTTTGCGATGGAGAGGGTGGCAGTTCAAGCACCTATGATAGATCCTAGGATGCTCCATATAGATTCAATGATAGGAGCATATTTTCTCCGGTAGTATAGCTCTCATGGGTTAACTCTTCATTAGGGGAGGTCGGTGTCATAGTACATGATATTGATCCCATCACGGTCATAGATCCTTTGTATTGGATAGACCATTCTTAGATGATATTGTAGCCAATTATCTCATGGAGAAGAAGGAGATCTTAGGATATGGTGCGATGGAGAAAGTCAACTTTGATCCCAATGAGGATGATCTATTGAAAGGTGGGGGTGCACATGGTAGATCTTGGAGGTTCTCTCTTCCATGGTGATGATGGAAGGTGCTAAGGCCGGGAAGAGACAACCTACTTGACACCTCCTTGATAGATGGCGAAAGATGATTAGATAGATAGGATGGGGAAGCAGCTCGAGGACTTGTTGGCAATAGTCTTAGCACTTCAAAAATAAATATTGGCAATCCATCCTACTATAACTGAGACTAGTCAGCCAGAGTTGGTGCATATCTTGGATCCAGACTTTACCTCCAGTAGAGAAAGGTAGCACTAGCATGTATAAGAAGGTAGTAGATAGTACCTCCATACAAGAAAAGGATATCAAGAACATGATTGAGCAGTAGGTGAGAGAAGCATTGGCTCAAGCCCGAGTAAGATCATCAGTTCCAAAGGATAAACCCTACATGGAGGAATTTAATGCCATCCAATAATCTGAGGGTTTCTTGCCTCCTTCTTTCAAAAGCTTCGATGGCAGTGGGAACCCGAGACATCATATTACGCACTTCAGGGCCAGTTGTTGCAATGCCAGTGGTAGTGATGCTTTACTCTTCCGTCTCTTTGTCAGTAGCTTAGCAGACATAACCTTTGATTGGCACGCTGAACTTTCCAACAGTTCAGTGAAGACTTTTGCTGAGTTAAAGCAATTTTTCATCAAGAGATTTGCTAGAGCTTAGTAAAGGGTGGCTGTAGGTGATCTCGTTGTGGCTCAACAAAACCCCGGTGAGTCTCTCATTGATTATATTCTCAGATGATGTAATTTGAGTTTGAAATGCAAACCATAATTGTCTAAACAGCACGTATTGAGATTCTTCTTAAGAATATCCATAGCCCGGTTGCCTTCATGCTCAAAGGTTTTACCATTAAAACTTTTGAGAAATTAATCAACAAGGTGCCTTCTAGGAGAAGTCAATCACTTTTCCGGACCAATCAACAAAGCAAAAGCCACAAAAGCTTTTGAGAAGAAGCGGCGAGTGATGATAGTAGTAGACAAGGGGAAGCAGTCGGCCAGTAGTTTGAGAGACCTGGTATCCATAGCCATCACTTTCACCTAATCACCGAGGTAGCCTGGGGTATAATAGCCTCCATGGCCTGCACCGCCTCCTCCTCAGCCACATCATTAATAACAGTGGTACACATACCCGCTAGTAGGTAGCTATGGTCCATCTACTCTTTTGGATAAACTTAACAAGCCTTATTCATTTAAGAGAGAGGTAATCAAGAAGATATTTAAGAATCTCTTAAAGAAGCTTGATTTTTAGCTAACAGGAACAGGAAGAGGATGAAGTGGGCAAACGATCTTAACTTTTGCCCTTACTAGGTCATATTTTGGAAGATTGCTTCACATTTAAGGATTGGCTTGAACATAGCTTTAAGACCGGTGCTATAGTCATCCTGAAAGAATATCTTGTGGAACAACTATCCAATTCCATTAGGGTAATCCTTAGAGATACTTGCAATCCTTCCAAAACCAAAGAAGGTTGGGATATCTTCTTATCTAAAATCTCTAAGAAAATTATCTTGAAAATCAAGAAACTTTCCTTTTTCTGACTCGCTCAAACCTCAACATCAATGAAGGTTTGCAGTTGCGAGAAACTGAGGGAAAGGGGAGTTCGAGCGGCGGCGACTATGCCATCACAGGATTGTCAGTAAGCGCAACCACCAAGTCGACCTCTAGTCCACCATTTGCGGCTACATGCAGTGACCTCCTCTACTTAAGCTAGCTCTTCTTATAGTAGACATCTTGTATCGATGGATAAGGGCATCAAATCCCTCACCCCTCTTACTTTACTTGATTTCTACTATATACCTCCTATTAAATCCTAGAAATTGAAGAATAAAGCTAGCTTGAATTATATCTGTGTCACTTCTGATGAGTTGTCTAAATCAATTCCTAATGATAACTCTTCAAGTCTAAACAACAATTATAATAATTCTGATCTTCCTCTTTTTGATTCAGAGTTAGATTTTCTTACTCACGTGATACTACAGGACACCTCTGAGATAGACTTGGAATCATCCAATTCGAGGGGTCCCATAGGAAAAGCTATAGGTGAGCTGATATGTGGTAGAATCTTCCATTACTCTTTGCCAAGAGATCACCCGAATCAAGCCTCCATAGTGGCAGGTTCTACCTCATAGAGCGCATCTCAAGATAGAGGAAAAAAAAACTCATTGGTTGAGGATCGAGAAGTCCTTCCACAAGATGCTCCACCCTTGGATATGCTTG
>CM038217.1:119179831-119284654 GCA_021442155.1 Cymbidium sinense
TAATTGCATTTATGTTTGATTAAGCTTAGGTTTAATATGATTAATTTGATTAACTTAATTAGAGTTTGTGATGTGATTAATTATTAAATTAATTAGAGATTTATTTAATTTTTAATTTGATTTCATATTTATTTAGGTTAATGATGTAATTAATGACTTAATGATTTAAGTTTAAATTATGATTTGATTAGCATTTAATTTCATTTTATGTTTGATTAAGCTTAAGTTTAATATGATTAATTTAATTGACTTAATTAGTTTAATTAAGAGGTGTGATTAAATTAATTAGTATATTAATTAAGTGTTTGATTTGAATTAATTTTAATGTGATTTATAAAATTAATTTGGTTCATAAAGATGATAGATTAATTCATTAAGTTTGCATTAATTAAATGTTTAATTAATTAAGTTTGATTAAGTGTAATTAAATTTTTTTAAATCATTAGAGTAATAAAAGATTTATTTAGTTAATGACTTAATTTCTCACAAGTGAGTGATTTAATTTAGTTAAGTGTTTTACTTTAGTTTGATTTGATTAAAGGATTATTGTTATTATCATTTGATTAGATTAAGTGATTTAATTAATTATTTTTATTTCAATTAAACTTGATTATTCATAATCATAGTTTGATTTTCTTTCATTTATTATGTTCATTAGATTTCATTCATGTTTGATTTAGTTGTTAGGTTTATGTATTAATGGCTAATTAATTATCTTATTCCAAATGGATGTGATTTAATCATATGTTAATTAAGTTTACTTTAACTTCATTTGATTTAATTTGATTAATATCAAACGATTATGTTGAATTAGTTTATTTATCAATTTGTTTTTTAGTTTATTAATTAATATTTAATTTGTTTTAATTTGTTAAGTAGTTTCATATAATTAAGATTCAATACTTGATGTTGGTTTAACAAGATTAGTTTGATTTTGCATTAAAGTTTCATTGATTTATTTAATCATGAGTTTAACTTAAAAAATATAATCATTTAATTGAATTTCATTAACTCAATTAGGTTCAATTATGATTAAATTCAATTTCATTTGAGGGATAGATGATGCTTTTTTGACTTAAGGTTTGATTACCAATCATTTGGGTATTACACCATTTCTGATTTTGATTTGGTATTTAAATTATTTTTAGATTATGTTTTAATTAATTCCTTAATTGATTAAACTTTAATCTTAAGTGTTTGTTTGGGGTTCATTAGGATTCAAAAAATCACATTATTTTCTTAAGAGTCCTAGATGTCAACTAAAATGATTTAAGCCATTTTGAAGATTTTTGTAAATTTGGATTTTATTTGATTTATTTTCTTAAAATGGACAATCTGAACTTCAAAATTTAATTTCTATAAATATAAAAGTTTTTTCATTTGAGATTTTTATGGTAGGTGTGTTTCAACTCTTATTTTAATCCCTAAAAATGTTAACTCAATCTAACTTATATGTTTTGAGTAATTAATGAAACTTTATTTTCACTAAAACCTAAATTAAGCTCAAACCATTCAGTCAAATTTGGAAATTTTTGGTTATTTGGATTTCCCTCAAAAATATGAATCCAATGAGTCCTTATTTTTAATTTTGTACTAAATATTTTATTTTTTCATGAATTTTCAAAGTTTCAGAATACTTAAATAATTTTTAAAATCAGAAAATAGGCATTTTCCCACTTAACCGCCAAGCCACATGGGCGATAACGTGTGGTGCCATGTCACACAATTGCCGATGGATGGCACGCCACACGGTTACGGTGGCGCCACGTAGTGCTTGAGCGGAAAACACGGATCAGGAAAATGATGTGGATCGATTATCTGATCGTGGATCGAACGGTCCATATCTGAATCATGGGATTAGAGAGTGGATCATGTGTTCTAGGCTAGGAAGGATGTGGGGGTCCAGCGATCGCCGATCCAATCAACGTGGGATCGAATGGTTGCCGCCATCGACAGTAAATTGACAAAAAAAAATGCAAAAAAATATGAAATGATGTCCGATTGAGCTCATTTTTCATCAATTTTCTCCAAAAAATTCTACTTTGTATTGGGATCAAATAAAAAAAAAATGTGGGGTTTATCTAAGGAAAATTCTAAAATTGTAAGAAAATTAACACAAAATGAGAAATCATAAGGCTGGCTAAAGTTTGCAAAATTTATCTACCTAGGGAAGGTTTTCGGTGGTGATGAAGATTCAAGTGAACTCCTAGGTATGTGAGGAAGCTTTAGAATTATTTTAACATGTGCCTCCCTTTGGAACGTCGTCTTCTCTAATATTCATCATCGCCTCTCTAGAAAAGCTTTTATTTATGTTTTTGAGCTCAAAAATGGCTCAAAAGTTGGGGGATGGGTTCCTTTTTTCTTTGGGGAGCTTTTCAAGGTTGAATGGTGGTAAGAGGAAGAGGAATGAAGCCTCATTTCCCCCTCCTTTAATAGTGGCCAAAAATCCATTCTTTTTTGAATTTTTTGGCTCCAAAATATTGTCATCTTGCTTGGGGTGGTTGGGATGGATGATGGATTGATTGAGGGCTTTCAAGTTTTTGCTCCAAAGTCCAATATTTCTGCCATATAATCATCTCTATTGAATGCAAATGTTGGGGAGGAGTTAAACGCATGTGATGGGGAGAATTAAATGAGGTTGGGTGGAATCCTATGTGGGGGAGGATCCATGAGGGATTTAATTGGGTTGGGTTGATTTTGGACTAATCCCAATTGGGTTTGGATCAAGTTTGATCAGGCCCTAATGGGTCATGGCTTGGTTTCAAGGGATTTGGCTCAATTTGGATCATTTGGGTCATATTGGGTCATGTTGACCAATTTTATCAAAATTGGCTAAATTGGCTTGGTAATGGGTTGATTCATGTTCAATTGGCTAATTGAAGATGAATGTGGTCTTTGGTTTGAATCAATTTGGATTTAATTTAGATTTAGGCCAAATTGACCCTTTAGGCCTATTTGGGCTTAATGGATTAATTGGGTTTAATTATGGCTTTAGTCAAGTTCAATAATCAATTTGGAATGAACTTGAGCCATTAGTAATCAATTTAGGAGATCATGATTTGACCCAATTTGGTCCTTCTAATTTGGGTCAACTTGAATCAAATGGCCAATTGGGCTTGGTTTGGCCCAATTGGTCAAGTCATATTTAAATATTAATTTTAGGTTGATTCAAATCATTGGTTTCAATCAATTTGATGTAGGGTGAGTTTTGGCTAGTTTTAGTTCATTTGGGCTAAGGGTTGACTTGGTCAAATTACTAAGTTGACTTAGTTTGACCTAATTGATTGTAATTGATTATCCTAGGGTGATCAACAATCATGATGGAAGGTTTTGGTGAGCTTGATTCAATCTAATTTGGGTAGATTGGAAGTTGGGTCAAATGAGTCCTTCAGGTCACTTTAGGTCAAGTAGACTTAAGTGGGTTAATTGGTTTTGTTTTGGTTTGATTTGAGTTTAGCTGAACTTATATATGAGGCTTCGATTGAAATATAAATTCAACGATAATCAATTTGGAGTCCAATAATTTTTGGCTCAATTGAAAGTTTTAAGTCAAAAGGGCTAAGTTAGGCTTGACTTGGGTTGACTTGAATTTGGTTTGATGATTATAGGTTTTATTTATATTTGGATAAATGATTGAATGAATGATTGATTTGAGAGAAAATTCATTAGTTTTGACTTGATTTGGATATAATTTGGCTAAGTCCAAAGAATTAGCTTAATGCGCTTAGATTGAGTTTGGATTTGACTTTTGATATAGTTTTGTTATTTGAATTTGGATTTCATTTATATTTATGGATATAAATGAAGGAATAATTGATTTATAAAGAGATCAATTGAATTTGATTTGATCTAAAGGGAGTTTTGTCTAAGCTTATGAATGTGGTTCATATGGCTTAGGAAGGGTCATGGGATTTGAATTTGATTTTGGGTTTCAATCATTTGGAGTCAAATTTAAAATTAGATTTGCAATTTGAATTTGAATTTGAGATTTGGTTTGAGATATGAATCTGGGTTTGCTTTGAGAAAGTGTATCTTGATTGGGTTTAGGCTATAGGATATGTAATTTCCTTAAGCCCTAAGGCATAGCCTAATTTTATGATTAACACTTCTAAGTCTCTAAGCTTAGGTTAAGTGTTCACCTAATCACTAGATGTATCTTATGACTAAGGAAATCTTAGTGTCTAGAAGATTCTAAGTCTAAGAGGATGGGGTTGAGAGCTCACTCCAAAAGTGAGGTCAACACTATATACCCATTAACATTCTTACTTACATAAATCAATATATGAATGAAAGAAAAGAAACTTCATTTCATACACTTAAGCTATAATCACATACATCTCCTATGTATTTATAACTAGCATTCATAACATATATAATCATTCATTTATAAGTTTTGATAAATAGATTTGGATTTAATAATGATAATAGCCACACATATATTAATTTAAATCAACATGCAAATTTGACATAGAGGAAATAATTTCATTTAATTATTTTTTTTTGAAAAGATGAATGCATGAATCAACTGACATACAACATTTAATATGATTGGAAAGAAATAAAGAGACATAAGCACATAATTTCATTCAATGCATTTAATTCCTAAGGACAATCATATTAAATAAGCTCATTTAAAATAAACCAAAGTTTCTTAATGTCATTTTTAATTTTATGTTTGATTTGATTTAAGAAATATGAGAGAAGATTTACTAATCCTAATCCCATTCCCCATGTGTGAGTTAATTTGATTTAATGAGAAGAAATTAGGTTAATTTTATGGGTCATTTAGGTTATGGTATGAATTAAATCAATTAATTAAACCCTTCAGATAATTAATTAAATGATTGTGAGCCAATGTAATATGCAAATGAATGAAAAGTAAATAGCAATGCTCCTATGAAATGAAAGGGGCCTAATGCAATTAGCTCATAATCATTAATTAATTAAGCTTAAGGAACTCACTTAATTACTTTTATTGTTTTCTCACACATGTGAGCTAACCATAAATCCATTAACTCTCTTTAGGCTATTAAACACCTAAAGCTCTACCCATAGATCAATTAAGGAAAATCAGAAGTAATTACCCTTCTAATTAGGTTAATCAATACATTAATCCATTAATCCATTTCTCCTTAATTAAATTACCAAATTTAATTGATTATCCTCTCAAATGAGATGGGCTTAAGGGGAAAAGGTTGAGAAAGAGGTCCCAAGGTTATTCCATAAGCCTCTCATTTAATTAAACATGATTTGTATGATTTGAGTTTCAATTTAACTAATTAAGTCATTAATTAGTTAATTAACTTTTACTTAGTATTTTTGTTAAAAAAGAGAAGGAAACTTAGGGGAAAGATTAGGAGGGAGGTTCCAATCCAATTCCCTAAGTCTCCCCACTGTTATACAACGATTAAAAGGTCCAATTTATTGATTAATTATTGCTCAAATGCTTAATTATTACTTAATTAAGTTAAAAGAGTAATTAAGGCTTAAGTAATCAATTTTCCTAATTAATCAACCAATAAATTCCAAGAAAAATAGGGGAAGCAGAGGTTATCCTCCTAAACATTCTTAAAAAGTTTGAAATTAATTGGTTAATTAATTAGAGAGTAATTAGGATAATTAAAGATTTAATTAAAGCCTAATTAAGCAAAAATTACTATTCAAAAGTAATTATGAATAATTTTAATTGATTCCCCTCTAAACTACCTTTAAAATGAGCCTAAGTTTATATTTTTAGGATTTTTTTATAATTAGTTATGAATTATTAAAGTTTTAGCATTTAAAATATATTAATTAACCCAATTAAGCCTTAATCCTATCAGCGCCACATGGCGTGCTGATGCGGCGTGCTTTTCACATGGTACCACAGGATTGGCTATTTAAGTAGTCACATTCGTGCATTGAGTCAGCTGGCGACAAACGTAGTGATCTCTGCCGTCTGATCTCAGAACGAATGATGCCGATCAAACTCGTGGTGTAAAGGGAGAAAATAGGGGAGATCTAATGTGATTTGATCAGAGCCATCCATTCCAATCATGCGGAATGGATGGCCCGTGATACTTCTTCTCGTGAGCGATGAACGATAGCATCCGTCCACCATGGATCATTTGATCTGAGCTCATCCGAGCTCAGAAGAATTTCAAAATTAACCCACACCATTAGGGAAGGAATTCACACACATCCAACGGTTAAGATCAACTCACATATAAATTTCCTTCGAAAAGCTCCAACCAAAATTTTTTATTTCTACATTTTTGAGGAATTACCTTGCCAAAGCTCAAGACCGGTGGTGGGATTAATAGAGGTAGCTTCTTCTAGTAGAGACAAGGCCATGTTGAGTAACACGTAATCCAATTTCCCTTGGTTCACTTAATGGATCAACTTCTATCACTTTGGAGCTTGGTGGCGATCAAAGTCCATTCTTCGGTGGCTTGGGAGCTTGGAAAATGACTTGGGTGGCTTCCATGATGTGTGTGGAAGGTGTGTGTAAGAGGAATTTGATTGAGGTGGAGAAATGATAAAGCTTGGATCAGGATTGGAGTGCCCTATTTTGGTTTCACACTGGGAGGAGCAATGTCGAGAGAGGGAAGCTCAGGATTGCTCTAGGAATTGCAAGCAAGCTCAGAATTGCACTTGGAAGCTCTCACAAAATGAATTGATCCATTTCCCATGCAAAATGAGGGGGTATACCCCTTAGTTTTCAAAGTTGGATGGATGAGATTTCTTCCCATTTTTCAGTTGGCTAGCCATTGTCAGAGCGCCGGAGTGGTCTCCATCGAGTCTACGTGGCTCGGTTTAGTTGGAGGAACGAGTGGTAGAAGGCTCCAAGGTGGATTTGGGCAGAATATCATTCCTTGATCCATTAGGTGTTCAGTTTGTATGGGAGGTGAGTTGGGTCACCTCCCTTTGGTCGATGGCAAGTCCTACTCCTTTTAGGTGGGCTAAAGAGTTTAGGGATGCTCTATTTGGAAGTTTGATGGCTGCCAAGGTGAAAGGAAGAGTGAACTTTGCCATTTTTGGCAAATTCCCACATAGGGGAGAGGATCCATGGAGGATTTCCATTAGACTTGGCTCCAAATGGGTTTGGGCTAATTTTAGGTTGACCCATGATGGGTTTTAGTCGGGTTTGGTCAGCCTCCAATGGGACATGGGTTAGTTTCATGGGTTTTGGCATCATTTAGTCAAATGGGTTAATATTGGGTCATGTTAGGTTGGGTTGACCAAATTGGGTCAAACCCTAGGTTCAAATGTTGATTTGAAGAGTTTTGGTTCAAGTGGTTTCAATCAATTTGGCTTAGGTTTGATTTTGGCTCATTTGGATTCATATAGGTCAAATGAGCTAAGTTAACCAATTTGACCAAATTGGGTTGGGTTAGGTGTTGGTTTCAATTGGTCAAATGAAAATCATTGTAGGCTTTGGTTTGAATTAATTTGGATTTTGGCCAATTTAACCTTTTAGGTCAATTTGGGCTAGGTTGGGTCAAGTTGACCAATTGGTCAAATTGGTCTTAAATATGGCTTTAGTCAAGTTCAATAATGGATTTGAAATAAACTTGAGCCATTGGTTGCAATCAATTTGGGTTAGATCATAATTTGACTCATTTTGGCCTTTTAGGCCTATTTGGGCCAACTTGGGTCAAATGGCTAATTGGGTTTGGTTTGGCTCAATTGAGGGTCACGTCATGTTCAAACATTGATTATGGGTTGGTCTGAATCAATAGATTTAATTAATTTGGTGTATGGTGGGTTTTGGCTAGTTTAGGTTTCATTTGGGCTAAAGGTTGACTTGGTTTGACCTAATTCAAGGAAATTGATCACTTTAGGGTGATTGCTGATCATGATATGAGGCTTGGATGGGCTTGGTTCAATCCAATTTGGGTTGGATTAGAACTTGGCTCAAAAACATCCTTTAGGCCACTTTGGGTCAAGTGGACCTAAATGGGTTGATTGACTTGGTTTTGGATTGATTAAGGTTTAATTGGATATATATATATATATATATATATGAGTTTAGGATTGAAATATAAATCCAACTGCAATCAATTTGGGCTATAATAGGTTTTGGTTCATTTGGAATTTTCAAGTAAAAAGGGCTAACTTAGGCTTGACTTGGGTTGACTTGAGTTTAGCTTGATAATTATAGGTTTCATTTATATTTGGGTAGATGATTGAAGAAATGACTGATTCAAGCAAATCCATTTGTTTTGGCCTGGTTTAGGTGGATTTTGGTTAAGTCCAATAAATTGGCTTAAATGGTATAAATTGGATTTTGACTTGATTTTAGCCTTGATTTTGGTCATGTGAAATTATATTTAATTTATATTTGTGAATATAAATGAAGATATAAATGATTCATGAGAAAATCACCTCTGGAGTGATTTGAGGCAAAATTGACTAAGCTCATGGAGGTAGAACAAAAGGGCTTAAGAAGGAAATCAATTTAGTTTAATTTATTTTTGATCCTTTGAAGGTGTATTTTTTTTATATTTATGAATATAAATGAAGAATTAATTGATTTATAAAGAAACCAATTTATTTTGGGTTGGTTTAGGTTAAGATTTGGTTAAGGTCATGAAGAGAGGTCCATATGGCTTAAGAAGGGTCTTGGCTTGGTTTGATTTAGTCTGATTTAGTTTTGGTCATTTGAGTATGGGTTTCATTTATATTTGTGAATATAAATGAAGGAATAATTAATTTAGAAAGAAATCAATCATGTTTGGGATAACTCAGGTAGAGATTTGGCCAAGTTTATGAGAATGGGTCATATGGCTTAGGAAGAAATTTTGGAACTTGGGTTTGATTTTGGGATTTGATCATTTAAAGTTGAATTTGAATTTGGATTTGGATTTGGTATATGATGGAGGGATTGAACTGATCTTGGAGAAACTTAGTTGAATTTGGAATTGAATTGAATTTGGCTAAAGCTAAGTCCATAAGATAAAATCATAGGGCTTAGGAAGAATTTTGATTTTAGATTTGATTATGGGTTTCAATCATTTGATTTGGGATTTGGCTTTGAATTTGGTATTTAAATTTGAATTTTAGGTTTGGTTTGAGAAGGAATGAAAGGGTTGGGTTTAGGCTATAAGATGGACAAGTCTCCCTAAATCCCTAAGGCACAACCTACCCCTATGGCTAACTTTTCTAAGTCTCTAAGCTTAAGTTAAGTGTTCACCTAATCACTAGAAGTGTCTTAAGACTAATGAGCTCTTAGTGTCTATAATAGTCCCAGATCTATGATGAGGAAGTTGAGAACTCACTCAAAAAGTGAGGTCAACAAGCCACTATCCCCCTTGGCAGCCACTTCCAAACCTTCACCCACTCAAACTTATGGAGCACTAGAATGGGGGAAAAATATGGCACCACATAGAGTTTAGGAATGTTTTACTGAGGTGATAAAATACGACATTAAGGAATAAACATATTATCTCGAAAGATAAACATGCTTTCTTAAGGATTCGATCATTTCAATTAAAGACTCCTAAGGCTAATGGGTCTTTCGTGTACCAGAGAATTTTCCCCTGAACTACATAGAAAAGTAGAACAGGGTTTATTTTAAACTGTAATCATGGTTCCCTATAAAGGCAAGCCTTTATAATTAATTATATCTTAGGAAGGGTCTCTTCGTAAGACTACTCTCGATTAAAGAAATAAGTGGTTATTTCTAAAGACTACTAAGATAGCTTTCAAAGGAATGATTTTTTAGAAATTCAATTAGGAGAGGTCAAAATTAGAGAGAATTATTTTCATGAGTCAAATGGGAGAAAGTAGGAAATGTCTATTGATACTGGGTTGCCCAATAGACATTTCAACTATCCTATAATTGGGCTTCAAATTTAGGATTGAAGTTTAGATTTCAAGTTGTCATTTTCTTATAAATCTAGGACTTAGATTCTAGTAGCACAAGATTACAGAAATGCTTAGGGTTGAAGACTTTTTCCTGAAAAGGATGCTTTAAAACCTAGTCTACAGGTGCTTCTAACACATGTCAGATGCTCGACCTAATTCTATCCTTGGGAATCATTGGCCATTCTCTTCACTAGAGGGAACTAACCTATCCCCGCTCTTACGGACTACAACAACCAGAAGGCTACCAGCTAACACCACCTAAGCTCATTTTAAATTCATGAAGTTAAGTCATATGAATGCAATATGGCTGTGTTGTTGCATTTTTAAGAAAGAAATCTATGAACCTAGACTCACTCCCTAATCCCTAAGATTATGTAGGGTATGAAGATACATCTAACTAATGCATATTTTTCAGATTTTTATAAATGTTGACTCAGGATTCATTTTAGGCCATAGGTAAGAAATTTATGCCTAATGTCATGCAATTAGAAATGGTTATGGGCCAAATCAATATTTTAGAAGGCAGGCTTCCCCAAGAAGGTAGTCATCCTCATAGGATAGATGCTACTTATGTGCAATGGGTGAAGTTGCCCAATTCAAGAAGTAAAAGACAAAGTGGTTGCATGATTTCAAACCTAAATTGTTTCTAATAGATTTTTGTTGCATTATGCCTTAGGCTTTAATTTATGTGAGGTTTTGATTTATATTTTTTTTTATGTTTCAATTGATTTAGTTGGGTAAAAAATTTAGTTTATCATATGAGCCTACATCTAGGCTTTCATTCATAGAACAAACACAATCATAGAAAGAAACCTAGAAAAGCATGTTATTTCTATTGCGCACCCAAAATAAATCAAGCCAAATTAAATTAATAGAAATAGGCCAATGCGACCGAGTACCGTTGTACACCCCGTAAGAAAGAAAAATGGGTAGCCGAGTTCTGCCCTTATAATACCCGGCCTAGAATTAGAAGTTTAGTTCTATGGGTCTTCTTTCCAAAAAAATCTTCTTCTTTAGGGACATCCATCGGGCTCCACAGGGGACCACTGCACCATCTCCTGGCATTGTTAATCCTAAACCCCATAGATCCTAACCTAATTCTAAACTTAAATTTACATTTTAAAATTTTAAGAAGTCCTAAGCCCTGCAAAATAGATGTTAGGAAATACTAACAGCACACAACAATTATATTTCATAAAAATACGGGCTTAACATTAGTTGCTTGCCAAGCCCACCTATCATATGGACTATGTTAAGGGATTTTTCAGGTCCTGCAAGCAAACAATAATTTTATAATTTTTTATTTATGACAGCGATCCCTTTAACACTGTCCCCTATAGAAAAATAGTGTTAATTCTAAACAGAGTGCCTTACCATCCAGTCTATCGAGCAACCAAGCCTAAGCATCCACCACCACGATGTGAAGCAGACAACATATCATAGAAAATAAAAGAAAATATGAGCTAACTAGATCTAGAGTGACCTAAATGATCTAATGTGTGTAAAAGAGGGGTTTGTGTGGCAAGGCTTTGCTAGCTCCTTAAGTTTAAGTTCCAATTTGAAGTTTGAATTCATTTAATTTTTACCTTTGGTTGATTTCTTCAAATGATTTAGTAAGTTAATTCCCATTTTTATGTTCATTTTATTTGGTTAAAGTAATGCTTTAGGTTTTCAAGAATAAGAAATAGAATGAATTCCATTTTTAGGTGAAACTCACTTTATTCCACATCCTAAACCCTAATGAAGTTTTCAAAAGTTTAACTAAGATCCTTAAGTATCTTAATTAATCCTTTTGATGTTATTTATGTTCAAAATGGTTTTGATATTTCTTTTCTTTTGAAATTTAGACTTGATTTGATTCATTTAGTTTGTTCTTTTGATATGATTCAATTTATTTCATTTGATTTGATTTATTTTAGTTTAGGTTTATGTTGACTTTGTTTTATTTTAATTGATTTGATTCCAATTGTTTAATGAGTTTAAAAAGTTAAAGTTGAATTATTCTTAATGTTTCATCAACCTTTAAGTTCCTTAATTTAAGGTATTTAATATTTACTTTTCTTTAATGATATTTTATCTCATTTACTATAGTTATAATTTTATTAGCCTGAAGTTTAATTAAGGTTTTAGCTTAAATTATTTCATTTCTTTAAGTTGGTTCACTTTTACTTTGATTAGTTCAATTTGATTTATGTTGGTTCTATTTTATTTAGAATGATTCGTTTCTTTTGTTTGATTTATGTCTTGACTTCATATTATGTTTAATTATGTTGATTTGATTTGGTTTGGTTCATGTTCGCTTGAAAATGTTTAAGTTAAAGTTTATGTTTCATTGATTTAACTTGATTCATATTGTTTATTATGAATTCATGTATTAAGTTCATTAGTTCTTATGTATGTGATTATATTCTTTCATTTATGCTTATTAAATGTTTATGTTATTTTCTATTCATTTGATTTAATGATTTAAGTTATATGTTTATTAATCCTAAGGTTTGATCATATTTTCATTTGATTTAGTTTAAGTTGTATGTTTATTGATTTAGTTTTCTTGAAACCTAATCCTATGTTTATTAATTTCAAGTCTTAAGATAATGCTGGTTTGGTTTGATCCTTAACATAATATTATGTTAATTTGAATCATGTTATTTTGTTTCATTTGAATTAATTTACTTAAATTAATTTGATTTGTTTTATTTAGTTTATGTTAAAAGTTCATGTTATCCTTTTAGATTAAATTATTAAGTTGATTTAGTTCAGTTTATGTTAACCTAATGTCATTAGGTTAAGGTTTCATATTTATTCTTAGATTAAATTAATTTCAAGTGTTAGGATTCATTAGACATTTGATTAATTCCATTTATTTGATTTCTCTTTATATGGATTATTAAGTTTATTAATCCTTAAATGTGTAATTATTTAGTTTCTTTTTTAGACTTAAAAAACATTCCCTAAGAGTCCTTTAATATTTCATTAGAATTAGTTTAAGTTATCAAATGATTTAATGAATTAAAGGATTTCCTTAATCCATTATTTGATTAATATTGATCTATGTATTTAGAAATTCAACAACTCCTAATCCAGAGACCAATTGGGTTTGAAAGTTTTCCCAAGTGTGGTTACGTGCCAATTTCATGTATCTAAAGTTTCATCTTGATTAGTTTTGTACTTAGGGAGTTATTAGGGTTTTTATTATTTTATTAAAACTTAAATTAAGCTTAATTTAATTAGATTCAGTTAAGGATTTTATTTTTCATGGATTCCTTATTGAAATATCTTTCTAATGAGGGTTTAATCATAATTTTTAAATTATTGGTTTATTTATTATGATTTAATTAAGTTCTATTTAATTATTTAAATAATTTAACTTAATTAATTGGTTAATTAAGTCAATTTATGAATTATCCAAGTTTAACTGAGTTTTAATGGTGTTTTAATGTTCACTGAGATTTATTAAGTTGGTTTAAGGTTGTTTAGATCATTTCCATAAGTTAATTTCATTAATTTTAATTTATTTAATTAAATTAGTGGTTTAGGATTGAAAATTTCATTTCTCTTAAATACAGTGCATTAAATCATCAAAAAGTTTCAGAGAGTGTGTTTTAAGGTCAATTTCATTTCCCAAATTTCATATTAATTTGATTAGTTGAGAGTAATGGTTTAATTAAATCTAAATTAAGGCAAAAATACCCAATAAAAATGGGGATTTTAATTTTTATAGCTTCTTCATCAAGATGAATCCATAGAGCCTTTATTTACATTTTTCTATTTTTTATTTATTTTTCTATGATTTTTAGAAGTTTAGTTAATTTTTATTAATTTTTAATTTATTTTTAATGGATTTTAACAATTTTAAAGTGAGCAGGCTGATGTGGCAAGGCACGCATGCGCACGACGCCACATGCAGATCCATGGATCCCACATTAAAGTGGTGGTGATGCGCTTTAACCCCGCATCAAAGATGATTAACCGACGATTCCTAAAGGGTATAAATCGAATTGGTCTGCTTAGATCTAGAATATCAGTTCCTTTTAAAAGAAATAAACAGTCCTGATTGTGTCTCCTTCTCGAGATGATGGGAACCATGACCATCCATTGTTTTTGGCTAATATCTTTTGATCTAGGCAATGAAATTTGATGATTTGAATTGAAAAATGATCACTGGATGAAATCCTTACAATCCATACGACTTAATCTCATTTGAGATCAAGTTTGTTTCAAAAATGACCAAAGCTAAAAAGCTTGATAAAAATGAGGGGCGGTAATGGCAAACCTCTATTCAGGCGATCAATGGTGACAGGATCAACTCCAATAGCTTCAAAACCTTGAGGGAAGCTTGCTTGCCAAAGGAATTGGATCCACTCCTCGTGGATTGCCCCTAGACCAAGCTCTTTCTTCTACCCATTGGCCTTGGTGGTTCTCTGGCTTCCCGGTGGTGTGAGGAGTGAGGGAAGTTTCATTTTGCTTTAGTTTTGTCTTGTGAAGGTTATGGGATAGTTGGTTTTACTTGAGGTGAGGTGCTTGTGCAAAATTCCCATTTGGCCGACCCCCTTCCCCTCTTTTATTTCCATTTTTGTTCTTGGATTGGGTATATTGCTATCTTGGGAGTTTAGTTAGCTTGCTGCCTTCACCCTAAATCATGTATAAGGAATGGGGGTTTAGAAAATGAGAGTTCTCTTTTTGACTTTCTGCCCCCACTAAACCCCCTCCCCCGCCACACATTTGTCATTTGGATTTTAGTGTGGGGTGGTTATGTAGCTTAATTGGGATTTAATTAAAGTTATTTTATAGCCTTAATCAAATTTCATTAAGCTCAATAAGTTTCATTTCAAATTGAATCCAATTTGGTGATTAACTTAAGCATTGGAATTGATTTCAATGTAAGTATCTTAATCACCATTAATTGCTTTTAAATCTTATTTTTCATTATTCCTAATTGTTCATTGGATGATTGGTTTACTTTTGATTCACTTAATTTTGAATTGATTTGAATTCTTATTTCATTTTAACTTATTTGACCCAAATTGGGTTAAATGGGTTTAACTCGGATTCATTTGGGTCAAATGACCCATTTGACCAAATTAGATCCAATGGAGAATTGGATTATGTTCAATTATCACTTCCAAATGATTTTGATTGATCAATTTGAGTTTATTTTAATTTGATTTGGGTTTGAACCCAATATGACCCATTTAGGCTATTTTAGATCAAGCGATCTAATTAGCCTATTTTAGGTCTAAATAAGTTCAAATTACTTTATAATTGTGTTCTAGCATGATTATTTGATCATTTGGAATGTTTGGAATAATTTAGTTTTGGTCATATTTTGGGTGGGTTAACTTTTAACTAAGTGGGCCCCACTTGAGTCAAACCTATGTTGACTAAGTTTGACTTTAGATTAATTTTTGAATAGCCATTTCAATTTTCTTTTAATTTTAATTTTATTAATTTTGATCACTTTAGTTAATTTAAATTAATCATTTAGGTGAAGTCCGCCTAAGCCAATTCTAGTAAAAATTCTTTATGATACTAGGTGTAGCATCCTAAGCATTAAAGTAAGAAGTTCCTATTTTAAATTAGGAAATCTTAATTACTAGTTTTAAGATTCACATTAACCTCATTCAAAAATAAGGTCAATAAATGAACCCTCAATATGTGTAGCAGATCGATCAGAATACACTGCACATATTGGTGTTGACCATACTGATCAACATATAAGCATAAGCTTGGGGTTCAAGTTCAGGATTTTAATTTTGATTTGTAATTTTGTTTTGGTTTTTTATTATGAAAGATAGGTATATGTATACCTACCTTTGTTTTGGAGGGTGATTTATTCCTGGAGAGTTAACTTCATTAAGTTCTAGGATGTATAAGAATGCCATTAGGGCTGGACCCAAAGAATAGTCTAATCCTAATGCAATCACGATGCTCAAGGGAGATGCCTTTAGGGGACTTACTATTACTTGAGAATAGTAGTTGGAAAGGATGCCAATTTGGACACTTACTCTAATCCATACTACCGACAATGTAAAAACTGTGGAAGATAGGGGATTTATTTTACTGCTAGCTAAGGGGTCTATGGAGTCTTGATCCAACCTGAATAGCTTGTCCATTAGAAAATGGATCTTTGATGACTTATTCTTAATCTTCACATAATAATAGGATGCCTATAGGGGGACTTACTCTTAAGTGGTTTAGCTATTAAGATGGGGCCTTTGGTGGCTTAATCCATCATATATTTAAGAAAGATGAGAGGGCTCTTCTTGACTTGTTCTAATCCTCAAAAATTTGAATAGGAAGCCAACTGGGGGACTTACTCCTATATGTTTAGAAAGAATGCCTACTAGGAGACTTATTTCTTTCTAGCTATTAGGAATGGGTCTATGGAGACTTGATCTAACCTGAATAGCTTGTGTGAAAGAAAATGGACCTTGACTTCTTATTCTTAATCTTCACAATAATAGGATGCCTACAGGGGGACTTATTCTTATGTGGTTTAGCTATTAAGATGAAGCCTTCAGTGGCTTAATCCATCATATAGCTAAGAAATAGGAGAGGGGTCTTCTTGAATTATTCCAATCCTTAGAAATTTTAATAGGAAGCCAACTGGGGGGACTTACTCCTATATGTTTAGAAAGATTGCCAACTAGGGGACTTATTTCTTTCTATCTTTTAGGAAGGGGTCTATGGAGACTTGATCCAACCTGAATAGCTTGTGTGTTAGAAAATGGATCTTTGATGACTTATTCTTAATCTTCACATAATAATAGGATGTCTATAAGGGGACTTACTCCTATGTGATTTAGCTATTAAGATGGGGCCTTTGGTGGCTTAATCCATCATATATCTAAGAAATATGAGAGGGCTCTTCTTGACTTATTCTAATCCTCAAAAATTTGAATAGAGAACCAACTGGGAGACTTACTCCTATATGTTTAGAAAGAATGCCAACTAGGGGACTTATTTCTTTCTAGCTATTAGGAAGGGGTCTATGGAGACTTAATCCAACTTGAATAGCTTGTGTGACATGAAAGGGGTCTTCGATGACTTGATCCTAACATGTGCACAATAGGAATGGTGCTATAAAAGGCTTACTACATACCTATGGAAGTAGGAATGGTGCCACAAAGGGCTTACTCCAAACCTTTGGGAAAGGTGCACAAAGGTTTACTCCAAACCCAAAAGACATGAGAAAGGTTCAACAAAGGGCTTGCTCCTAACTCAATGCATATATAGGATAAGTTCCACAAAGTGCTTGATCCCATCATATGGAAAGTAGGAATGGTGCCATGAAGGCTTACTCCAAACCCAAAAGACATGAGAGAGGTGCCACAAAGGGCTTACTCCCATCTAAAGCTATGTATAGGAAAGGTTCCACAGAGGGCTTTCTCCTATCCTATGGAAAGTAGGAATGGTGCCACGAAGGGCTTACTCCAAACCTATGGGAATGGTGCACAAAGGCTTACTCCAAACCCAAAAAGACATGAGAAATGTGCCATAAAGGGCTTACTCCCATCTCAAGCTATGTATAAGAAATGTGCCACAAAGGGCTTACTCTTATCCTATAGAAAGAAGAGTTAAGCCATTAAAGACATGAGAAAGGTGCAACAAAGGCTTGTTCCCATCTCAAGCTATATATAGGAAATGTGCCACAAAGGGCTTGCTCCTAACCTATAGGTGGTATGGATGAGGAAAAGGGGTAAAAGTTACTTAATTCCTAATCTTCAAAGTTTTGACTAATAAGAAAGAGACTCATGGACTTAATCTTACTTGATTAGACTAACTTGTTGAAAGGGAAATGGAAGGTTTGCTTCCATTTCTTGATTTCACTATGACTTCATACATATGAAGAAGTTTAGTGAAGAATGTTTCTAAGAGTTTATGTTTGAAGGAGGATTTGGGTATATTTTGGACCCAATGCTTTACTATGCCATGAGCATAGAAGTTCATCATCATTCTTTTTTTTTATTCTCAAAGTTACATATAACCATCCTAGATGTCTAATTCACTGAAGGCAAGACATCATAGGGTACCAACCTGAGAATTCTATCTTTTTGAGCTTGCATGTGACTATGTAGTTCTTTAGGCAGTAAGAACCAAAGTTAACCAGTGCTTCTCAAATGAAATTATTTTTCTTTTTTGTTTGGACATGTATTTCATTTTATTTGTTAACATGAATCTCATTGTACTTCGTTCAGTTACGTATTGCTCTTAGATTAATAGATAGATTCCTTTGAAGCTTTCTAAAGTGAATGAGAATCAAGATAAACAAAGTTTTGGATTCTCATGGATACACAATTTTGTATTTTTTTTTTTTTTGCCCTTAATCAATAAGGGAATTGAAATGATTAACTTATTAGAGAAATTAAGATTCTCCTTATAGGTTTGAAATTGAATTTCTTCAGTTGATTTATTATTCTTTTAAAAGATTTATGAGATGATATTTCATAAATGTCTATGATTAAATTTTATTTTTGCATTTTTGATCCTTCTACATTTTACTACAAGGTCTTTGAAATCACCTCTACATTTTATTGATTTGGATTTGATTTGAGCTAAGTCCATAAGATGGAATCAAAGTGGCTTAGGAAGGATTTTTTAATTTGGAATTCAATCATGGGTTTCAATCATTTGGAATTGATTCATGATTTGAGAAAATCCATTGAAATTAATTTATGGTTAAAGAAAATCAATTTAGTTAGAATTGATTTGGAATTAAAGTTGATTTGAATTTGAAGTTGATTTGGATTTGAAGTTGATTTGAATTTGGAATTGGTTTGAATTTGAAGTTGACTTGGATTTGAAGTTGATTTGAATTTGGAATTGGTTTGAATTTGAAGTTGATTTAGATTTAAAGTTGCTTTGAATTTGGAGTTGGTTTGAATTTAGAGTTTGACTTGAAAGAAGGAAGTAAGGATTTGGTTCAAGCTATAGGGTAGGCAAGTTTTCCTAACACCTCTAAAGCATGACCTATTCTTATGGCTAATGATTCTAAGTCTTTAGGGTTAGGTTGAGTGTTCACCTAATCACTAGAAGTGTCTTAAAACTATGAAACTCTTAATGTCAAAGATGGAGAGGTTGAGTGATCATTCTAAAAATGAGGTCAACAAAGGGTGCCCAATAGGTGTGGTGTGACACACCATTGTGGACCGAAATGATCAACAACACCGAATGATCACAAGCACTAACAAACATGATCTACTCCTACCCAAGGTGTATAAAGAATCAAGAGCTTAGTGCAATGTGACTCTACTCATATCAAAAACATAAGAGAGTGAAGGAGGAATCCACTAGAGATAGAGTATGTGAACCTTCCACTAGAGAAACATGTTCAAGCCATCCACAGGGGGATAAGAGTTTTGATTTGATTTGAGTATCACTGGGGAGAAATTGATTTGATTTGTTTTTTGATTGCTCCATTAGGGATGAAAAGTGAACTCTCCATGAGTAAGTTCAAGTCATCCACTAGGGAGAAGAGGTTGTGAAGTCTGCTGAGGGATTAGAATGGGGAACTAGAAAGGTTTGCATCTCACTGAGGAGAAGTAGATTGATTTGATTTATTTATTTAATTATTTTTGTTTGATTATTTTGATTGTTTGATGGTTTGGTTTGACTCCACTGAGGGAGGTTTACTGGATTTATTTTGTTTATTTTGACTCCACTAAAGGAGAAGGGTTGAATTTATTTTAGATTTTTAAATTTTTAGATTTTGAGATGGACCTTGTTGGTTTGCGATAGATCGTACTGAGTAGGGCCATGTAGGCCTAGGCCAAACTCAGGTTTACCAATCTAAAGGAGGTAGTCTACCAAATACATAGTAGGAATAGCCAACCAAAAGGATTGCCTTTTTGTGTGTAGCAGTTGTATTAGGAAGAAAGCATAGTAGACTTACATCCTCCAAAGTAGGGATTAGTTGATGGGGTGATCCATTGGCGAGAAAATAGATTGAACCCAACCTTAGGCTGACTATTGAGTGAATGGCGCTAGGGGACTTGAATCAGCTCAAAGATAATCAAGATTAATTTCATTTTTTAGTTATTTTTGATGGATTTCATTGGTTTGCGATGGATTGCACTAAGTAGGGGCCATTGGCCTTAGTCTAACACAGATTTATCAATCCAAAGGGGTAGTCTACCAACCACACAGTAGGACTATCCAACCAAAGGGGTGTCTTTTAGTTTGCAATGTTAAAGTTTAAGAAGAAAGTGTGGGGACACACATCTTCCAAAATAAGGAACCACTGGGGTGATCAGTTGCTTGTGCAATAGATCGAACCTGACCTAGGGTTAACTATTGAGTGAATGTCACTGGGGGACTTAAATCAACTCAAAGAAAGTCAAGATTAATTTCATTTTTTAATTATTTTTGATGGATTTCATTGGTATGTGATGGACCACACTAAGAAAGAGCTTGTATAAGCCTAGACCTATCTTAGATTAATTGAACCAAAGGGAGTAGCTTCTCAATTGAGGGGTGAACTATCCAACCAAAGGAGTGCCTTTTGGTTTGCCATGGTCAATTCAGAGGAACAAAAAATGATGACTCACATCTTCCACTACAAAAGACCACTGGGGTGATCGGTTGCTTAGGCAACAAATTGAACCCAACCTAGAGCATCCTATCAGTTTGCAACAGTCGTGCTAGAAAGAATGCATAGTAGACTTATATCTTCCAAAGTAGAATGACTGCCGGGGCAACCTACTTGTAGTAGAAATTTAACTTTTGGGCACTATGAATGAGGCACCAGGGGACTTATCTTAACTCAAGCATAGTCGCAATTCCTATAGAGTTTTATTGACACTTCTAATAGATGTGCTTGGGGAAAAGGGGCCCTTTGGGGGCTTGAATTCCTAATCCACAAGCGATATTTTTGTTTGTTTATTTTTTTTGCTTATCATAGACCTTGTTGGTTTAAGGGATCATACTGAGATAGAGCTTATATTAGCCTAAACCTATCTTAAATTTACTGAACCAAAAGAAAATCTCCCCATCCGCTGAACATATTCTTCGACCATAGGAGTGACTACTAGGAAAGGGGGACTGTCTACTTAAAAGTAACTCGGGTAGTGTCTAAATGGGGTCACAAAAGACGTGATCCAAGTAGAGTTCCCACGGGGAGAGGGGCCACTAAGGGCTTTATTCAAAACCACAGAAGATAATAACATATGTATTCATGGCCAATTCAAGGAGAGTCTGGACTCACATCTGCCAAGAGTGGTGTATCCACCAGGTGAGTCGCTGTCAGCATAGCAAACATCAACCAACCTAAGGTGCCAGTCAGTTTGTAATGATCATCTTGGAAAGAAAGCTTGGGGACTCACATCCTCCTATGGCGACTGGTTGTGGGATAGTCATCTTTGACTCGACGGTGTTATCTCACGAAAGTGAATACCACTTGGGAACTTAAATTAGCTCAAACATAGTCAAGAGGAAAGGAGCCTCTGGGGGACTTACCCTAAACCTCAAATATAATCGACCTAGTTAGTATATGATGATTAGTTCAAGAAGAAAGCACGTGGAATCATATCTTCTTAAATAAAATCAACATGAGGTAGCTTACTAGCTGGGCAGTGAAGTCTACCAAACTAACAAGGCGCTCATTGGTTTGCAATGGACAAGTCAAGAAGAAAGTGTGGAGACTCACATCTGCCAGACAAATAACCACTGGGGTGATGTACTAACAAGGAAGTATGTCAGCTCGACCTAGAGCAACTAATGAGTGAGTGCCATAGGAGGCTTGCTCCCACATCAAAGTAGCCCTAGAAAAAAGATTTGTGTTTATTTTTATTTATGCTTGTGCTAGAAGGAATAGGATGTCTCTCAGGTTCTCGCACACCTATCCTAAAACGCACTTGGGAAATTTGATGAAATGGTGCCACGAATGGCAATTGGGATTCCCACCAAGACAGATGCCCCTTGGGTTCTCTCACACCTAACTTAGTTGTGCTAATTGAAATAGGATGCCTCTTTGGTTCTCTCACACCTATTCTAGTAGCACCGAGGATTGTGTTTGATTATGTTCATGTTGTGAAAGAGGGATAGGATGCCTCTTGGGATCTCTTACACCTATCATAAACATGTCATGATAGATTCAGAAGATAAGCAAATAATGCTTTGAAAGAAGACAAAATTTTGATGAATTATAATCAAATTTTGTTCTTTTAATGATAATTATTTTCAAACATGTTTTATGGGTAATATTTCTTCAAATAGAGCCCATTAATTGGAAGCATCGGGTGTTCCCCTTTATAATCAATGAGCTGAAAAGATCCTCCTTGGTAGGCCTTCTCTATGATAAAAGGGCCTTCCCAAGTGGGTTCAAACTTGCCTCCCATCTTTCTTGCTTTGATGTATGGCCTAGATGCAAGAGAATCATGGACCAATGTGCCAAACATCTAGATAGCATTGGTTGTGTCATGAGATACTACAGTGGATTGGTTCTGGAAATCATGTTCACCTTATGAGAAAGCATATAATGTAGTAACTTTTGGGATACAAAGATTAAAGCTAGAAAATATTTCTCAATAGGTGGGTAGTTCACTTCAGCATGGATCAGATGATGACTAAGGTAGTAGAGAGCACTCTCCTTCTCTTCGTCATTGGCTTAGGACAACAAAGCACTGAGGGAGTCCTCAATGTAGTAGTATAAAGGATGAGTGGCTTGCCCGGGATAGGGGTTGCTAGAACTGGGGGCTTCACCAAATACTGATTGATATCTTTAAAAGTATTCTAACACATGTCATCCCACTTGAACTTGGATTCCTTTTTGAGAAGTGTTGAAAATGGCTTGCATCTTCCTGATAGGTTAGAGATAAAGTATCTTAGATATCCAACCTCTATTGGAAAGATCTGAGTTGAGTTAAACTTTTAGGAGGTGGCATTTCTAAAATAGTTTGATCTTTTCTAGATCTATTTCTATTCCCTGATGTCAGACAACAAACCTAAGGAATTTCTCTAAAGCTACTCCGAATGCACACTTTAAAGGATTCATTTTTAGGTTAAATTATCTTAACTATTTAAAAACTACTCTCAAGCTAAAGAGATGGTCTTCCTTTTTTTTTCTTTTGACTACTAGATCATCAACATAGAACTCAACTTGATGATGAATGAGTTCATTGAAGATCTTTGTCATGGCCTATTGGTATGTAGGACCAGCATTTTTAAGGCCAAAAGACATAACCTTATAACAATAAATTCTAATTGGGGTTTGAAATGTAGTATTTCTTTCATCATCAGGAGCCATCTTGATTTGGTTGTGGCCAGATGTCCCATCCATGAAGAAGAATACTGCATGAGATGAGGCAATATCCACCATTAATTCTGGTATAAAAAGAGGAAACTCATCATAAGAACATGCCTTGTTTAAGTCCCTGAAATTGACACATATGCGAATTTGACCATTCTTCTTCTTAACTAGGATGATACTAGCTAACTAGGAAGGATATTTTTCTTCTCTGATGAAACCAACATTGATTAATTTATTGACTTCAAAAATGATCAATTGTGCAATTTTTAATCACATGCATCTAGGAGCTTGCTTGATAGGGTTAGCATTAGGGTCTATTGCTAGTTTGTGGATTGCTACATTTGGAGATAATCTGAGCATCTCTTCATAGCTCCATGAAAAGTAGTCCTTAAACTCAGTCAATAGCCTAATTAATTCATTGGTTTCTTCTTCATTCAACAATGAACTGATGTATGTCGGGCGTGGATTTTCTTCCATCCCGAGGTTAATTTATTTAAGCTTATCAATTGTTGAATGGATCTCCTCTTCAAATTCTGGTGGGGCATCTTTGATTTGGAGATCATCTGGATCATCTGAAGTTTTTAAACACATATCCTCATAAGAGCTAGTTTGGTGTGAAAAGAACCTATCAGACTCTAAATAATTAGTGACAACTAAGCAGTAATCATCATCATTGACTGGACCCACTGTATTGAATCCTAGTCCTAATCTTGATTGTGCATCCCTACCTCTATTATTCCAAGGATTTTTGAAGTAGTCTGATATGTTCTTGGACCATGTATAAGGAAACAACCCCTTCTTTCCAAGATTAAGAACACAAGGCGAGTACCAATCAAAAGGCAATTCCATTAATTCTTTATTTGAAATATCCTCGAGTCCTACATCAATTTTTGGACTTGAGGATGATGATCCCAATAGGAATCTCTTCAGCTTGACATCACTAGAAGATTGAGGGCCTTCCTTAACTACTAAACATTCAAGTGAGGTTCTAAGGTTCCAAGCATTGTCACGATAGTTTGGATAAAGTTGATTCGAATACATTCATGCTTTGTCTAGAGGCCTGGTCTTCATCATTATTCAGCTAGAGTGTTACCTCCAATGAAACCCTCTTAGAGAGGTTGGTTGGTATGCTAATCATATTAGACTCATCCTCTGAGCTAGATTCCAAATCTATGTGAATAGCAGGGGTACACCTGTGAACTAGAACATAACCCCTGTTGGCTGCCAACCAGAGGGTCTTCCACCTCTAGAACTACCTCTATGTCTATCTCTGCCTTTTCCTAGTGGAGGTCGAGTCATCCTACCCACATGTCCATATGATGAAATGAACTGTGGGTGGACTGTGATATGCAGCTCTACTTCTTCCTTGATATCCTTTTCTCGTTCACTTATATTTTTATATTTCTTTTCTTTTTCTTTCTTTTTTCTTTTTCTTATGTTTCCTTTTCTTTTGCATTTGAATTTTGACCAAGTTCATGGGAAAAGGAGTTTTGAGGAAGATAGTAGGTCATATCCTCATATATCTTAACCTCTCTGACTGAAAATGGATTTTCATCACCTTTGACACAGTACTCAATCCCATCCTTCCTGAACTTGATGCACTAATGGAGGGAGAATGGAATCATCTTATTTTGATGTATCCCAGGCCTACCAAGCAAAGCAGTGAATGAAGTATTTGAATCAATGATATAGAACTTGACTCCAGTATTCCATTTACCTATCTCCAAAAAAAACACTATAGAATCTAAAGTCTTCTCTCCTTATTCATTGAATCCTCTCAACATCATACGATCTCCTCAGAGTGTGGAGATGTCGATCCTCAAATAGGCAAGGGTTTTTAGACTCATAATGTTCACCGATGCACCTAGATCGATAAGAATCCTAGAAAGTCTAAATCTGGCCATATCCACTGTAATGTAGAGGGGACGGTTGTGCTCCATGTCCCCTAGAAGAAGGTTTTCATATATGAAAATGACTCCTTGGGCTTCTATGCAATAACGTGCCTCCTCTATAATAGTGGTCAGCTGAGCTAAGCATATCTCTGGATCAAGGAGAGCCTTGATTCATGATTCCCTCATCTCTTTGGATAAGATAAGGGCATCATATATGCTTAACTTAGATGATAACTTTCTTAGGTGAGAAAGGACATTGTAGTCCACCTTGGACTGATCCTCCATAAGCATATTTATGAGTAGTGCATCCTGTGGAGAGGCTTCTCAATCATCTGAATCAATGACTTATTTCTCCTTATCTTAAGGTGCTGTCCTAGGAGGTAGAACCTTGCCACTACAGAGGTTAACTTCAGTAATCTCTTGTGACAGGTTAGTGAAAGATTCTACCTGCTCATTAGGCTCACCTACAGCTTCTCCTATAGGACCCTCATAATCAAATGATTCCAAGTCTATCTCAAGAGGTGAACCTATAATATTCAGAGAAGGAAAGTCCAACTCAATCGTGAGAGGAAGATCGAGTTGTTATAATTATTGTTTAGATTTGAGAGTTTTGTAAGAGTAGAATTAGACAACCCATTAGAAGTGACACATTTCAAACTAGCTTTATTCCTTGATTTCTTGGGTTTTGAAGGAGGTACATAGTAAAAATCTAGTAAAGTAAGAGGGGTGAGGGATTTGAAGCCCTCATCAGCCGATACAAGATGTATATAATAGGAAGAGCTAGCTAAAGTAGAGGTGCTCGCTGATGTAGTTGCTGCAACTGTGGACTAGAGGCTAGGCTCGGTCGGTGGTTACTCTACTTGGCTATCTTGGGCTAGCATGGGCTGCTACTACTGCTAAGATCCTACCTTCCCCAAGTTTTCCTAGATAACTTGCAAACCTTCTTTGATGTTAGAGATTCGAGCTGCCTCAGGCACCTGCAAGGAAAGTTTCTTGATTTTGGACACAATCTTTCTAGAGGTTCGAGATAAGGCGCTATCCCAACCTTCTTTAGTTTTGGAAGGATTGCAGGTATCCCCAAGGATTACCCTAACGAAACTGGATGGTTATTCCACAAGGTATTCCTTTGGGATAACTATGACACCTATCTTGAAGCTATGCTCAAGCCAATCCTTGAATATAAAGCAATCCTCCAAAATATGACCTAACATGCGGTGGTAGGGGAAAAAATTTAGGATCATTGCTTTTGCCCACTTCCTCTGGCCTTTTAGGCTCGCGTAGTTGGAAATCAAGCTTCTTTAAGAAATTCTTAAAGATTTTCCTGATTACATCACTCTTAAATGAATATAGTTTGTTTAGTTTATCCATAAGAGTAGGTGGACCGTAGCTACCTGGTGGCGGGTATGTGTACCGTTGCTACTGTGGATATGTCTGAGGAGGAGGTGGCGAAGGCCATGGAGGCTGTTGTGGTGGCCAGTAGGATGGCATCGGTGGTGGTATAGGACATGGAAGTGATGGTTATGGAGCTTTAGGTCACTTATACTTCTCTCTAGCAGGTTGCTTTCCCTTGTCTACTACTATCACTGCCCCTGGCTTCTTCTCATAAGCTTTATGTGGCTTTGGATTTATTGATTGATCAGGAAAAGACAACTGTTTGGCTTCTCCTTGTAAGGTAGCTGCCTTGTTGATTAGCTTCTCAAATATTTTGAGGGTAAAACCTTTGAGCATGAAGGTGACCGGGCCATGAATATTCTTCAATAAAATTTCAATGGCATGCTTTTTAGACAGCTGTGATTTTCATTTCATATTGAAATTGGGCCATCTGAGAATATAATCAAAGAGGGACTAACCAAGGTGTTGTTGAGCCACAATGAGATCGCCTACAGTCCTTTGCTGAGCTACAGTAAATATCTTAATGAAGAGTTGCTCCAACTCAGTAAAAGTCTTCACTGAACTGTTGGGAAGTTTAACATACCAATCGAAGGCTATGCCTACTAAGCAATTGACAAGAAGTCAAAATAGGAGAGCATCACTTCCACCAGCGTTGCAACAGTTGGCTCTGAAGCGTGCAATGTGCTGCCTTGGGTTACCGTTGTCATCGAAGCTCTTGAAAGAAGGTGGCCCAAAACCCTTAGGATATTGGATGGCATCAAATTCATCTAGGTAGGGTCTACCCTTTGGAACTGATGATCCTCCTTATGCTTGAGCTAACGCTTCTCTCACTTTCTGCTCAACCATGATTTTAATATCCTTTTCCTGTATGGAGGTACTATCCACTACCTTTCTATACAAGTTGGTGCTGCCCTGCTCTACTAGAGGTAAAGTCTTGGCTGGATCCAAGACATGGAATAACTCGTGATTAGTCTTCTTGTAGTAGGATCTTAGCTGTTCAAGCTTCTTCCCCATCCTATCTATTTGTTCATCCTTTGCTTTAATTGTTGAAGGAGGTGTCTTCCTTTGTCCTTTTCCAAGGTCTATGATCATGAAGGATGGAACACCTGGTGTCCACCATGTGTACCCCCACTGAATCCTCAAATATATCATCTTCATTAGGTTTAAACCTAACCTTCTCATCCTCTAAATCGGACCAGGCATATCCTAATATCTCCTACTTTTCCACTATATACTGAGATATAATGTTATCTAGGGATTGTTCTAATTGAACATGTACAAAAGATCAAGGCTGATCGGTAGTATGATCACTGTCATGAATAGATAGACATCTAACCCTTACTGCTACTAGAGAGCTAACCTATAAGGGCTACGCTCACTAGAAGAAAGATGCTCCTGGCTATCACTGGATATAGATGGAGTGGTACTCCTAGGAGGATCTATAGGCATAGGGGTGGCTAAACTCTCTCCTCCTCCCTCTAGTGCTAACTTCATACACTATTGCAGTGGTGGTGGTGATGGAACAACTACTATACTCTGAGGTCACCATTCCTTCTTCACCACAACTAGGGAAGAAGGTCGAGTAGGAGAACTCGGCCTCACCTCAGTAGGTGTGTAGATGGGATGGGATCTTTTGGCCATAGTCAGATCACCAGTGGGGTTCTTTTTTCCCCGGATGTAGCCTTCGTGGCATTTGCAAGAACAATGGATGATGGAACATGTACTAGAGATGGTGGGCGTGGAGTAGAGTAGTGTGGTGGAGGTAGTACCAACTCTCTTTGAGTAGGAGCTCCTCCCCTATGATGGGTAGTACCCATCAGTAAGATGCTATCAGTATAATCGAAGCGAGTAGCTCACCGATCTCTCTTACCTGATTTGTCTACCCACACTATGGGGAATGGTGACACATAAATCAAATTGAGCCTGGATTACGATGGAGTAGGCTCCTACTAGGCATAGAATTGATCGAGTGATGACCTCCTCTCACTGATAAGAGCTTGAAATTGTACTACTGGCAGAGGTGAAACTAAATTCCTCCTAACATCCTTCTATTAATTCTAGAGAGAGGGTGGAACTTATTTTCTATGATCAGCGAGGAAACCATCTTAGGAAACTCTTCTACTACAGCTTGGAAATCTACCTCCAACTCCTTGGCTATGCGGGTATGATACTGCTTGATCATGCAATTCTTATTTCGGTGCTGAGTCCTTGTAGGTCGAGCAGTATGGGAACTAAACCCAATCTTAAAGGCAGAGGAGACAATCCCTGGAATCAGGGGAGCCTTCCCCTTGGAGGGAGCCAATAAGTGGGTGCTAGCCCATACTAGGGCAGCAAAGGGAACAACTGGGCACATTGGTGCTGGAATTGCTACTACTGTGGGAACTAGCACAGCCTTTCTCTTCAGTGAGGGGATCTCTGAATCAAATGGTAACGCAACCTAGATGACCAGCTTCTTCCCGGTCACCATGCTCCTACTGAATGTTGCGAGGGTGGTCTCCTCACATATGATCCTAGCCCCCTCAAAGCCTCGGTCATAATGGATGAAGTGGGCAAAGTCAGACTACGGGAGGCTGGCCCGATCTAAGGCCAAGTTCATCCCGAAAGGAAATGTAAAGACATACTTCTATCTTGCCATTGAGTTGAACTAATTGAACTGAATCTGATTGAAAACTGACTGAAACTCGGCAATGTTGAAAAATAAGTTTGAATCAGATTTATGCTATGTTGATTTTTGAATTTTGATTTAGAATTTGAACCCACACTCAACAACTTGAAAGTGTTAAGTGGGACTCAAATGAATTTAGAGAGATTTTTGAATTGATTGGAAAGGAGATTTTTTAATGTAGAATCCATTTTCAACAAATTTTTGTATGTTAAAAATGGGTTCAAAGATTTTTAGAGTTTGATGCTTACATAGGTTCATATTTGAATTTGATTTTTGATTGTTTGGAGACAAATTTGAGTATGCTAAAGTAAAGGGTCAATTGATTTGTGTTTTGATTGGTGATTTTGGAATTTACTCACTTAATAAATTTGGGTATGCTAGGTGAGCTGTTTGAAAACAATTTTCTTCTTTTGTTTGCTTGTTTGTAAATCATGTGTGAATTCAAAAATGGAATCCTCATTTAGCAAATTTTGGTATGCTAAATGAAGAATCTAAATGTGTTTTATTTTTGTTGATTTTTGAAAAGAGGATTCTTAGCAAATTTAGGTATGCTAAGAAAATCCAAATGTATTTTATTTTTGATGAATTTTGAAAAGAGGATTCTTAGCAAATTTAGGTATGCTAAGGAAATCCACATGTGTTTTATTTTTGATGATTTTTGAAAAGAGGATTCTTAACAAATTTAGTATGCTAAGGAAATCCAAATGTGCTTTGTTTTTGATGATTTTGAAAAGAGGATTCTTAGCAAATTTAGGTATGCTAAGGAAATCCACATGTGTTTTTTAATTTTTGATTTTGATTTTTAAAAAAGAGGACCTTCATTTAGCAAATTTGGGTATGCTAAATGAAAGATCCAAATGTTGTTTTGATTTCTGATTTTGATTTTGATTTTTGAAAAAAGAGGAGCCTCATTTAGCAAATTTGGGTATGCTAAATGAAAGATCCAAATGTTGTTTTTTATTTTTTATTTTGATTTTGATTTTTTGAAAATGAGGATCTTCATTTAGAAAATTTGGGTATGCCAAATGAAAGATCCAAATGTTTTTTTTTTTAAAAATTTTGACATTGATTTTGATTTTTGAAAAAGAGGACCTTCATTTAGCAAATTTGGGTATGCTAAATGAAAGGTCCAAATGTTGTTTTTGATTTTTGATTTTGATTTTTGATTTTTGAAAAAGAGGATCTTCATTTAGCAAATTTGGGTATGCTAAATCAAAGGTCCAAATGTTATTTCAATTTTGAAAAGATGGTTGTTAATTTTGATTTTTGAAAAAGAGGTTTGTTGATTTTATTTTTGAAAATGTGTTTGTTGATTTTTTTTTAAAATAAATTCTTCATTCAATAAGTTGAATGAAGATATTCAATTGTGCTTTTTGAAAATATGATTGTTGAGTTTTATTTTTGGAAAGATGATTGTTGATTTTGTTTTGAAAATGTGATCATTGATTTTGTTTTGGAAAATGAAATCTTCATTCAATAAATTGAATGAGGATATTCATTTGTGCTTTTGAAAATATGATTGTTGAATTTTATTTTTGGAAAGATGATTGTTGATTTTGTTTTGAAAATGTGATTGTTGATTTTTATTTGAAAATGAAATCTTCATTCAATAAATTGAATGAGGATATTCATTTTGTGCTTTTGGAAAATATGGTTTTGGATTTTATTTTTGAAAAGATCCTAAATATAACAATCATGAAGATTGTTAGATGAGGGTGATTTATAAAAAATTTTGTGCAAATATTTTATTATGTGCATTTTGGAAAAGTGGTTTTTGGAAATTGATATTTTTGTAAAGATTTATTTTTTTTATTTTGGAATGAACCTTTCTTTACCATAAAAAATGGTAAGGAGGAAGTCTTTAGTTATTTCTTTTTATTAAATTTTTATTTCACTTATTGGGGAACCCAACAGGGGTTTTAAGACCTTCACGGAGTGAAGTCCTAAAACCTAAAGGATGTTGGCTAACTTAGCTTAAGGATGAAATAAACTAAGTGCCAATGAAAAATAAAGATAGTCTCAGATTCATATATAATACAAACCCTTGGAGACGATTCATTTACCAAAGATGGAGAGAGGAACCTTCCCAGTGGAGTCACCAGAAAAATCTATGGTGAAATTTATTTTTTAATTCTTCATCTAATCTTTTGAAGAGAAAAAGAGATAAATGAATAACCAAAAAAATTCAAACACTTCTTGTGTTGGACACCATGCAGATCTGTAGATGTTCTTATTAGGGGTGATGCATTGAGGAATGATGTACTATCTCAGAGAAGTCACCATCCTATAATAGACCTAATCACCTTAAAGATAAGGACTATGGATCTTAAATACCAGAGATTCTACTTTACATGGAAAAGTAAAGTAGAGTTTATTTTAAATCGTTCGTTAAGTTCCCATGGAGGCGCCCCATAGTTAATTACATCTTAAGGAATGAGATTCTTAAGAATACTCTCAAGTAAAGTAAATGATCATTATCTCCAAAGATTTCAAAGATAGGACTATCAATCGATTGGTTTATTTTTAGAAGATCAAGTGAGATTGATCAAGAGGAGGGAGTTATTATCAAAGCTAAAGGAAGATAAGTAGAGGATGCTTATGACACTAGGAAGCCTAGTAAGCATCCCAAATTATCTTATGATTGGGATATTATTTTGAAATTGAAGTGATTTATTTATTTGAGTTGAGTTTTTATTAGAAATATAGAGCTTAAAATTTCATAACATAAGATCATGGAAATGCTAAGAGGTGAGGATTTATGCTTATAGCCCGCAAAGGAAGTAGCAACCTCTGAACCTTAATCTAGGGAGCTTTGGTGAGGGCCAAAGTATGACCTAGATCTAAGGCAAAAATGGGTATTTGGTTTACCTCCACAAGAGAGGATAAATCACCTGACTGTTGGGCTTACAATCGCCTAGGGGTGGCCTAACACTCTTACATGATTTTAAATACATGTAGGCTTATGCTTGCAAGATACCTAGGGTTATTTATTTAGAAAGAGACTAAGTCTTTAAACACACTCCCTAAGAGACTAGATCATGTAGGGCATGATTAATGACTTAAATCTAATGCAAATTTTTGTTATGTTTTATTTTCATTTTTGGACAATTCATTTGACATGGGCTATGGGATTTATATGACTGATGCATGAGAAGTTGGATTATGGGCCAAAATTAGCTAAAAAAAGGAGGTGTGTTTTCACCATGGCTCTCAAAGGTCAAGCTAAGTTCTGGCAAAGGTGGAAGCCCTCCATAATAAGAGTGAAATAAGATGCTTTTTATGCATGATGAGAAAACATATAACATCCAGGTAAGGGGTTGCTAAATCTTTTATCTTGTTTTACAACTTAGGCTTTAGGTGAGGTTATGAGTTATTAATTTTTAGTTTTAAGTTGATTAGTTAGATAGAAAATTTATTTTCTTATGAGCCTAATGGCATCCAGGCCATATATCAAAGCAAGGAAGAAACTAAGAAAACATGTCATCTTAATGCACAAGCTAAACAAATATCAACCAATTTATAAAGCTAGCGCAAAAGAATAAGAGGCCTTTTGTGGTCAGGCTCCACTGCACAAACCCAAAATTGGGCAGCTGAGCTCTACCTTTATACAACTCAGATTATAAATGAATTAATTACAATCAAGAAGGAATTCATGTTATGGGTGGGTATTTATTCTTCATTCTTCATTTCTTCTTTCTTTCTTCTTTCTTCTTTTGGTTAGTTGGATTGTGGTTGCACCAAAGGCTTCACATGGTCCATAAAATATAGTCTTATGACCAATGTTCATCCTAATCTCTCATAATAATCATTCCAAATCCTAATTGCAAAATTACATGAAAATGGGAAAAGTAAATCTAACTAAAACTTGTAAAATAGAGATTAGCTAAACAAACCACACAATCCCAAGCATGTATATGAATAAATTGGACTTAGCATCCCACACATGGGTAACCAAGTCCACCTGACCTATTTTAGATTATGCTTAGGGGTATAAGCAACCTACACAGCAAAAGCATTTATATTTTTATTATAGCACGCCTTAAGCACAATCCCCTACAAAATATAATGATTAGACTAAGATCATCCTGCCATTCAGTCTATGCACATAAACCCTAACATCTAGACTAAAACATCAATTATAAAATAAAAGCAAGCATCAAACCATGCACCGCCCTAACATAGGACTATAAATGGTGATTTAGCCTAATGTGTGTGTCATTTAAGGCTTTTGTGGTATGTCTTAGCTAGGCTTTAAGGTTAGAATTTTCTAAGTATGAAGGGTTCAACTTAGAGGGTGGTTTCATTTATGTGGTTTAGTTGATTTAGTTAAGTTTATTTCATGATTTGATTTGGTTTGAATGAACCTACAATTAATTACTAAGTATTGTAAAAAGAGAAAAAGAAAAGAGAACTTCTTTTTCCTCCCTACCTTAAGTAATTTCTAAGGTAGATTCATTATTGACTTTTTTTAGTGAATGTTTTGTTATGTGTTTTAATTAATCCTAAGTTTAGATTTTCCCTAAATAAACCTATTCAAAGAGAAAGATATTTTAAGATTAAATAAAGTGAATTACTATCACAAAATACACAACACTTTATTTCTTTCCAACATGTGTAACATGCACATGGATGAATCCTAAGCATATCTATGCATGTAAGTGGAAATGTTACCACACCTTCATGATGAATGCTAAGAGAGTTTGTTTAAGAAAAAAATGGAATGTTTCATGTATGAAAGTTTTTGTTAAGTAGAAAAGAGGGGTTCTTTTATTCATTATTCATATGCATATTTACATGTATGAAAGACATAAGTGAGTACAATGTCATTATTTTCTACACTAGGGGTGTAAGGTACAAGACCTACTTAGGGCTACTTAAAGCCTTGCAACCTTAAAGCCTTGCCCAGACTAATATACCACTTTTTATAAATACATGTGCATGTACAAAAAGAAATGAATGGAAAAAGAGTCATGCAAAAAGTTTATGTTTGTTTATTTGATTTGGTTATGCAATTTACATGTGTAAATGTGAAGGTCCCTCTTAAAGGATAATATAGGAATGAATAGGAATAAATTTAAGCAAGTGTTTGTGTTCTTTTTAAATGAACTATACACTTTGCAAATCCTATTCAAAACTATGTTAAAAGAGAAGAGAAGGAAAAGTCACATAATGCACATTTTATATTATACTCACATGCAAACTTATAAGTAATTATAAGTAGCATACCTTTCATTTGTAATATTTGATTTCTAAGTTTTGAAAATAATTTTGGATTTAATAGTGATAATAGCCATTAATATTCTTAATTTAGCCAAAACATGCAATTTGACATAAAGAAAATATTTCATTTTAATTTTATCTTTCAAAAGACATGAATGCATGATTTTCATTTTGTTAGTTTAAAATTTCTATAGAGGAGTCGCCTTCAAATCTATGGAGAGAAAGAAAAGGTAAGACACTATAAAAATTCATCTTTTTAGGATACCACATAGATCCGCGGATGTGCTTATTCAGGTGATCGAGTACGCCATCAAGAAAATAGTGTACTATCTCGAGAGATAGAAGTCACTACCCTTTAATGGACCTAGTCACCTCAATAAGGACTCCTAAAAATGATGGGTCTGTATTTGTACCAGAGATTCTTCCCCTACTTCACATGAGAAAGTAACGCAATATTTATTTTAAATCGGGTTCATTAAGTTTCCTACAGGCAAGCCCCATAGTTACATCCTGGGATGGATCCTTAAAAACTCTCGATTAAGGTAAATGATCGTTGTCTTTGAAGATTTTGATAGGAAGGACTATCAATCAATTGGTTTATGTTTGAAGATCAAATATGATTGAACAAAAGAGGGAGTTATTGTCAAAGCCAAAATGGAAGATAAGTAGGAGATACCCACGATGCTAGGAAACCTAGTGAGCATTTCAAACTATCCTATAGTTGGGCTTTTACATTTTAGAAATTGGTTTAGCTTGCTTGAGTTGTATTTTTATTAAAAATTTAGGACTTAAGATTCCTTAACATAAGATGAAAGAAATGCCTAAGAGGTGAGGAATTATGCTTATGGCCCGCAAAGGGGAGAAGCAACCTCGGAACCTAAATCTAGGGAGCTTCGGTGAGGGCCGATAGCATAACCTAAATCTAAGATGAAAATGGGTAATTGGTTTGTCTCCACAAGAGAGGAAAAACCACCTGATAGCTTGGACTTACAACTACATGAGGGTGGCTGCCAACTAACTCCTCCTACGATTTTAAACATGTGTAGGTAAGTCTTTATTCTTATGCAAGATAGCTAGGATATTATTTATTTATAAAGAGACTAAGTCTTTAAACTCACTCCCTAAAGAGGCTAGATCATGTAAAGGGACATGCTTTAAATGACCTAAATTTAATGCAATTCAAATTTCATTTTATTTTCATTTTTGGACAATTATTTTGACTTGGTATAATAGGATTCAAATGACTAATGCATGAGAAATAGAATTATTAGCCAAAATCAGTGAGAAGGGAGGAGGTGAGTTTCCACCATGGCACTCAAAGGTCAAGCTAAGTTTCTCTAGCAAAGGTGGAAGCCCTCCAATCAAGAGTGAAATAAGATGCAATTGTGCATGATATTATAAAAGAAATGATCATCCAGCTAATGGGTTACTAATTATTTTATCTTGATTTTTAACCTAAACTTTAGGTGAGGTTATGAGTTATTTAATTTTAATTTGAGTTATTAAGTTGGGTAAAGGATTTATTTGTCACTAAAGAGCCTAATCTGCATCTAGGCCATACATAAAGCAAGGAATAAACTAAGAAAATCACGCCACTTAATGCAAAAGCTAAACAAATCATCAATCAATTTATAAAGCTAATCACAAAAAGAATAAAAGGCCGTTGTGGTCGGGCACCACCACATAAACCCAAAAATATCAAATGTGTTGAGCTCTACCCTTATACAACCCAGATTATAAATGAATTAAATTACAATTAAGTAAGGAATTCATTATTATGGGGGTCTTCGAGCATCATTCTTCTTTTCTTCTTTCTTTTCTTCTTTCTTCTTTTGGTTCCTTCCTTTGGATGGTTAGATGGTAGATGCTCCAAAGCCTCCATTGGTACATAAGATATAATCTTATGACCAATGCTCATCCTAATCCCCATAACAATCATTCCAAAATCCTAATTACATAAATTTACATGAAAAGGAAAAGTCAAAATCTAATTAACACCTGCAAAATAAAGGTTAGCTAAAACAAACCACACAAATCCCAAGCATGTATATTGGACTTATCACCCCACATATGGGTGACTAACTCCACCTTGACTATGGATTATTCTTAGGGGTATAAAGCACCTGTAAGCAAAATTATTTATATTTTTATTTATGATAGTGCCTCTTAAATACAATCCCCTACAGAAAATAATAGTTACACTAAGAATGTCCTACCATTCATTCTACGAGCATACACCCTAACTTTCAGTCTATAACATATATCACAAAATAAAACAAACATCAAACCATGCACCTTTAACCTAAAGCTAGAAGTGACTTAGCTAATGTGTGCTTTGAAGGTGTGGTATGCTTAGCTATGGTTTTAGGTTCAAATTTTCTAAGTGTGAAGAACATGTTGAACTTAGAGGTTCATTTAAGTTGTTTAATCATTTTGGGTTAATTTTATTTCATGTATTGATTTAGTTGATCCTATAATTAATTACTAAGTTATGAAGAGAGGAAAGAGAACTTCTCTTCCTTCCCTAACCTAAGTAATTTCTAAGGTAGATTCACATTTTAGTTTCATTTAGGTGAATGTTTTGATTAAATATTTTAATCAATCCTAAGTTTAGATAAACTCTAACCAAACCTATTCAAAAATAAAGGCATTTTAAGATTAAATAAAATGAATTAAAATTCACATAACACACATTACTTCATTTCTTTTCCAAAATATATAACATGCATATGGATGGATCCTAAGCATATCTATACATGCAAATGAGAGTATTTAACAAAATTTATGATGCATGCTAAGTAATCCATTTAATGAAATTTAGAAGTTGAATATGTGTGATTTTTCTTAAGTAGAAAAGGTTTTTCTTATCCAAAATTTTACATACACACATGAAAGTAAGGAAGGCATAAGTGAGTACAGCACCATTGTTAACCAGAGGTATAAGGTACAAGACCTACTTAGGGCTACTTAAAGCCTCACAATCTTAGGGTTGTCCAGAATAATATGCCACTTTCTTTAAATACAAACATATGTATAAAAGAAATGAAATGGAAAAGAAGAATGCAAAAAAATTTGTTTAATAGATTCAATTTTTTTTGTTTATGCAATCTATGCATGAAAATATAGGTAAACCTTCTTAGGTGATAGCATAGGGATGAATAGGGTATGGAATTAAATAAGTGTTGGGTTCTTTTCAAATGAACCCTACATCTTACCAACTTCTATTCAAAGCTATGCTAACATAAGAATGAAAGGAAACTAATGCTAAGCATACCTTTAAAATCTATCACATGCAAATTCATAAGTAAAGTATAAGTAGCACACTTTTAGATTTGGTATTTGATTCATATGTTTGGAAAATAATTTGGATTTAGTAGTGATAATAGCCATTCGTATTTCTACTTTAGCCAACACATGCAAATTTGATAGAAAGTAAAGAATTTCATTTTAAAATTTGATTTCAAAATTATGAATGCATGACATCACATGACAACTTAACATGTTGGGAAAGATTCAAAGTAATGAAAGCATGTAAACAAACTCACTTCACTTAAATCAAAGACATTCTTATAGAATAAGAAAATTTAGAATAAATCAAAGTGAATTCAAAGTGATTTTATTTAGTTTGAAGTTTGATTTAATTTTGAAAAGGTGAGATGAGTTTGTCCTAACCCATTCCCACATGTGTTTGATATTTTGTTTAATTTTAGATAATTAAATTTATTTTATGATTAGGTTAAGGTATGAATTAAGTAACTTAATTAACCCTTACCTACACCACCTTAGAAGAATTAACTAAATAATTATGAGCCAATGAGATGACATAAAACCCACAAGAAATTTAAATTTGTAATGCACCTAATAATGAAAAGACCTAATACAATTTGGCTCACAATTAAAAGTGAATTAAGCTATGAGGTTTAGCTTAAGTAATTTCAAAATACCCTTTCACACATGTGAATTAAGTTTTCATTTCCTTAATTGAACTTAAGCTATTAAACACTTAAGCATCTACCCAAAGTATATTAATTAAGTTCTGGAACTTTTTAGAATTTTTGGAAATTGATTAATGGGATATTTAATGAATTAACCCTTAATTAAGAGGAGATTAAGGAGAGAAGAGGGGGTTTGGGGAATAGCTTAGAGGAAAATGCCCCAAAAATATTTCATAAACCTTCTACTTACTGGATCTGACCTTGATCAACCCTAATCATATGTTAAAATCACTAATCATACCCTAATTATGCTTAATTACATAAGAAGGGTAATTAAAAAAACCACATGCAATTCTTCTAATCCAGCCTTCAATAAATCATAATAAAATTAGGGGAGGTATAAGTCATTACCTAAAACTTACCCAAGAAATTTGGGATTAATCAGAACCTAATTAAAGAGTAATTAGCAAAATACACTTTCTAATAAAACCTAAATTTAGAGGAAATCACAACTTAAAATTCATCAAAATTAATTTTAAAATGTTTAAGATTTAATTATTTATCCATAGGATTTTAATTTACATTTTTCTAAATTTTCTAGCAAGAGTAATGAATTTTGGAAGATCTCTAAGTGAATTATGAATTAATTAAAGCATTTCATTAATCCTAACTAATCCCTAGCTCGCAGCACGATGCATGGCGGTAGCGATCAGTGCACTTTACACACATCACTCTATGAGGGGATTACTTAAACATCATATCATGGGCGGACGGCACGCGATCTTTATCGTCCATCGATCACGCGGGATCTCCTTGCATTTTAAAATGAGTAATAGGAAATCTAAATGTGTTGAATAATCTTAATCGTCCATTTAAAATGTGTGGATGGATGGCTGAGATCATCCAAGTTCTTTCCCTTGATCAACAGAGATCGTCCATGATCAAGGGGAAGATCTAAGCTCGATCTAGCATAAAATCAAACCAAATTCAACCCACACCATCTAAAGATAGAGAGCGGCAAATCCAAGAAAAAATCAATGTAAAATTTCTTTCAAAAGCTCCACACCACATTGAGTTTAATGTTCAAAAAATCCCATACCTCACCAGGTGGCACCGATTTCCTTGGAGAAGCTTCATGGTGAGAATGCCTTGTTGAGAGTGTGCACACTTGAGGTTGAGTAGATCAATGAACCAACCTCCTTGCTTGAGCTTCACTTTGATCCAATTCTCCCTTGCCTTTAGAACTTGGAAATCAACTTAGGTGAGCTTGACTTGGTCACCAAGTGTGCTGCAAAGGAATTGGAAGGAAAAGTGTGGAAGAAGTTGGAATTTAATTATTTCCTATTTTCATTGAAAAGAAATGGAGATTGGAATGAGCTCTGGGATGCTTTCTATCACTCTCTGATGGCTCCTAGGTCTCACTAGCACTCAATTAAATTAGGGAATTATCCATTTAAGTTTATTTAGGGGGAGTATATATCCCCCTTGAAGGATCGGATAGAATGGATATTTGATCCAATTGATCGATCGAGGGTGTTTGATAGGGAGTGTGCACATGATCGTTGAGCTAAGGAGTGGATTTCCAACCTCCCATGTGCTTGAATTTGAGCAAGAGGAGTTGAAAATTTTGACCCATGGGGTCGGGTTTGGTCTAGGGACCTAATGGGCTGACCCAAACACATTGGGTTGGGTGCACCACTCATCACTAAGTCCCCTTTAGCTTTTAGGAATGCCTCAAGTGAATGCGAAGAGGGTCTTACCAAATTACCCATGAATTAAGCCAAAATTTATTCTATGGCCTAGGACTATGATGGTTATTTTGCTATTTTTCCACTTTGGATATGTTGGGTATGTGGAGAAACTAGGTTTGGCCAAGCTTCATGAGGTTTGGAATTCATTTGATAGAGTTTGGCTCATGGTGACCCATTTAGGTCAAAATGGGTCAACTTGGGTCAAGTTGACCAATAGGTAAAATTGGTCAAACCAAGGGTCAAGTTCATATGACCATTTGAAATGTTTTGGTTTTTGGTTTGATTCAATATAGTTTTAATTTGGCTCATATGACTTCATTTAGGATAAATGGTTCAAGTTGACCTATTTGACCCATTTGACCTATTTAAGGTAGGTCAAGGGTAGGTTTAGGTTAGGTTAGTCATATGGAGGATTGGTATCTTTGTTTCCAATCAATTTGGGCTAAGTTCAATTTGGCTCAACATGACCCCTTAGTCATCTTAAAGTCAATTAGCAGCTAGTTGGCCAATTGAGGCTTTGGTCAAGTTCCACAAGTGATTTGGAATGGACTTGACCCATTGGTTTCAATCAATTTGGCTTAGATCAAGTTTTGACATATTTGACCCTTTAGGTCAAAATGTTAACCAAGTTGACCAATTGGGCTAGGTTAGCTCAAATGTTGGCTTGGTCAAGTTCAAACAAGTCATGAGTGAACTTAGATCAATGGTTTCAATCAATTTAGCCTATGGTGAAATTTCTGGGTTTCATTTTGGTTAAGTGTTGACTTGGTCAACCCTAGGTTTAAATTTAACCCATATTGATTAATCATCCCAATGATCATGATCATGATGAGAGGATATAGAGTTTGGTTCATGCATTCCTTATTGACATATCTTTCCAATAAGGGTTCAATCATAATGTTTGGATTATTGGTAGATTTATTATGATTTAATTAAGTTATAGTTAATTATTTGAATTATTTAATTCATTTAATTAGTTAATTAAGTCAATTTATGGATTATCACATTTAATCGAGTTTTAATGATATTTTAATGTTCACTGAGGTTTATTAAGTTGGTTTAAGGTTGTTTAGATCATTTCCATAAGTTAATTTCATTAATTTTAATTTATTTAATTAAATTAAGGATTTAGGATTAAAATTTCATTTCTTTAAAAATACTGATTAAATCATCAAAAATTTAGAAAGTGTGTTAAAATTTCATTTCAAGTTTCATTAATTGGATTAGTGGTTGAATTTATATTTAATTTTAAATTAAACCCAAATTAAGGCAAAAATATCCTATAAAAATTAGGGATTTAATTTTTATGGATTTCTCTCATCAAGATGAATCCATAGAGCCTTTATTTACATTTTTCTAATTTTTCTTTATTTTTATATTATATTTAGAATTTTCTGCTAATTTTTATTAATTCTTAATTAATTTTAACATTTTAGAGTTTTAAGTGAGTGAGATGTGATGAGGAAGGAATTGGTCCAACATGCACGTGGATTATTAAAGTGGCATGGGAAGTGCTTGATGATCGATCAAAGATATGGTTCTATTGATTGGTTTAAAGGTTATACATTGATTTTAGAACCATTGCCTTTAAAAGGAATGGAATTGATTATGTTCCTTCTGGATGATGAGAATCGAGATCATCCATTGATTTTGAATATCTTTTGATTTAGAATGAAATATGATTTGAATTCAAAATGATTAGTGGATGAAATTTTCAATCCATATGGTTTGATCTCATGAGATCAAGTTTGTTTCAAAATGACCAAAGCCAAAAAGCATGATAAAATTATGGTTAATGGAAAACCCTATTCAAGCAATAAATGAGGATTGACTAATAAATTTCAAAACTGAGGAAGCTTGTTTGGTTAATGGAATTGGATCACTTTGTGATTGTTCCCTAGGCCAAACTCTTCCATCTACCCATGATGGTTCTTTGGCTTCTTAATGTATGAGGGAAGTTTCGTTTGCTTTGATTTTGGCTTATGGGATGGTTATTTTACTTGAGGTGAGGTGCTTGTACAAAATTTCCATTTGGCCGACCCCCTTCCCCTCTTTTATTTCCATTTTTCTTCTTGGATTTTGTAGATTGTTGTCTTTGTAGTTAAGCTAGCTTCCTTCACTTGAAGGCAACCTTCACCCTAAATGGTGGATAAGAAATGGGGGTTTAGCAAATGAGTTCTCTTTGACTAATACACACATACCTTTGTCATTTGGATTTTAGTGAATTATATACTTAACTCAATTTAATAAAGTTATTTTAGCCTTAATCAAATTTCATTAAGCTCAATAAGTTTTATTTCAAATTGAATCCAATTTGGTGATTAACTTAAACATTGATTTGATTTCAATGTGGTCTTAATCACCATTAATTGCTTTTAAATCTTATTTTGCATTATTCCTAATTGTTCATTGGATGATTGGTTTACTTTTGATTCATTTAATTTGAATTAATTTGAATTCTTATTTCATTTTTTGACCCAAATTTGGTTAAATGCATTTAACTCGGATTCATTTGGGTCAAATGACCCATTTGACCAAATTAGATCCAATGGAGAATTGGATTATGTTTAATTATCACTTCTAAGTGATTTTGAGTGATCAATTGGAGTTTATTTTATTTTGATTTGGGTTTGAACCCAATATTACCCATTTAGTTTATTTTAGATCAAGCGATCTAATTATCCTATTTTAGGTCTAAATAAGTTCAAATTCATTTATAATTGTGTTCTAGTATGCGTATTTGATCATTTGGAATGTTTGGAATAATTTAATTTTGGTCCTATTTTGGGTGGGTTGACTTTGACTAAGTGGGCCCCACTTGGGTCAAACCTATGTTGATTAGGTTTGACTTTGGATTAATTTTTGGATTGCCATTTCAATTTGCTCTTAATTTTGACTTTATTAATTTTAATCACTTTAGTTAATCCAAATTAATCATTTAGGTGAAATCCACCTAAGCCAATTCTAGTAAAAAATTCCTTAAGATACTAGGTTTAGCATTCTAAGCATTAAATTAAGAAGTTCCTATTTGAAATTAGAAAATCTTAATTACTAGTTTCATGATTCACATTAACCTCATTCAAAAATGAAGTCAACAAAATTGAGCCAGCTCATCTCCTCTCTGCCACCCATGACCCTCTGAGGTGGTCGAACAGCCACTAAAAGCCAAACCTGATCGGGTCATCTGATCAAGAGGAGGAGGGGGTATACCCCCCTAATTTTAACTCCAAATGATGAGCATTCTTAGAGCCCTTCCTACCCAAGATGAGCTTCCAGAGCCATTTCCCATGCTCCTAAGCTCATTCCCTCATTGAAAAATCCCATTCACATCCGTTCCGAAATAGGATAGCCCCTCCTTCGATCCAACTCCCTCATTTCTTTGCCAAACTCAAATTAATTTTGCTCACACCTTCCTTAGGCCTCATCGAGCAAGAGAGAGTTGCTTCCCAAGCTTTCTGACCACCGCAGGTAGGAGTTTGATCAAAACCAAGCTCCAAAGTGACGGATTTTGGCCTTCTGAGCGAACGAGGGAAATTGATCTAAGTGATGCTCAACAGGCCTTTGTCACCACTAGACGAAGCTTCCACAATTGATTGTGCCACCAGTCTTGAGCTTTGGTGAGGTATTTCTCCATAACTGAGCTATCGGTGAAACTTGGTTGGAGCTTTTTGAAGGAAACTTGCATGTCGTGTGATCTTAGCCATTGGATCCCTTTGAATCCTTCGCGCAAAGGTGTGGAATCCATTTGGAATTAATCCAAGCTCGGGTGAGCTCGGATCGAGTGAGGAATGGCAGACGGCCTCCGTCTCTCATCGGTCAGGGGATGATCGATCATGCACCATCTGTTACACATGATCAAAAGGGATGGTCGTGATTAGATCTGCTAGATTGATCTGATTAAGTCCTTAAGGAACCACGAGATCGATCAGCACCATCCGATCTGAGATCAGACGTGAAGATGAAAGTGTGTCCCCCGCCAGCCACATCAACGTTGAGTTAGATGTGTTTAAGTGACCAATATCATGAGGCCACGTTGAAAGCGCACCACATCAGTGGCCCACGTGGTGCCGACAGGATTTGGCTTAATTAGAGCTAATTAATTGATTTATGTGGTTGAATCTTCCATAATTTATAGCAAATTTAAAAAAATCCAAAAAATGCATATAAACATTCATTTTAAAGGTATTTTAGTGGAGAATCAGTTAAAATTATTCCCAATTGATTTTGAATAATAATTAGGGCTTAATTTAGATTTAATTGATGTGACCAATGAATAAGAATCATAATCAAATAAATTAAATATAACTTTTGCATAATATTTTCCTATCCTTGTAGTTGTTTATACATCTATATATCTAAGAAAAGCGATATATTAGTCTGGACACCCCGGGGCTGTGAGGCTTTAAGTAGCCCTAAGTAGGTCTTGTACCTTAAGCTCCTGGTGCAGAACAATGGCATTGTACTCACTTAAAATTTTTATACATGTGAATGTGTACTTAGCTAATGGATGAAAATCCTCTTTTCTATTAAAAAGATATGCATTCATAATTTAATCAAATAAAATATTTAAATTCCAAACGTATTTCTTTATATTCAACATTTAAGTGTGCTAAGATATACATTATATGTATAGGTATGATTAGGATTTAATCATATGCATGATATACATGATGGAAAGAAATGAATAAACATGTGTTATGTGATAGTAATTCATTCTAATTAATCTTAAGGCATCTTTCTTTTTGAATAAGGCCATTTAGAGTGAACCTAAACTTAGGATTGATTAAAACATATAATAAGCCATTCACTAAAAGAAATTGATTAATTAACTTGCTTTAGAAGTGACTTAAGTTAGGGATGAAATGCAGATTCCCTCTCTTTCTTCTCTTTATAACACTTAATTGTTAAGTGTGGACCATATGAAACTAAAGAAAACACTAAGTAAAATCTTCAAATCAATTAAAACACTTAAAGAGAAATCAACCCTTTATAAATTAAATCCCTCACACTTAGTAAATTATAACTCTAAAGCCTAGTTAAAACATACCACACAAGCTTTAATTCACAGACATTAGACTAAGTCACCATTTCTAGCTTTATGTTTGGGCAGTGTGTGGTTTGATGTATGCTTGTTTTGAGATGTCTTATTATAGAATGGATGTTAGGGTGTATGTGCATAGTCTAGATGTTAGGCTGATATTAGATTAATTATGCTTTCTGCATGAGGGTTGTGCTTAAGGGGCCATTGTAATAAAAATATATATGCTTTTTGTTATGCAAGCTGCTTAGCCCCTAAGCATAACCCAAATTAGGACAGGTGGGCTTGGTTACCCATGTGTGGAGTGCTAAGTCCAAATTATTCATATAATTGCTTAGGTTGTATGGTGTGTTTAGCTAACACTTGTTTTGCAAGTGTAGCTAGGTTTACTTACCTTCTTTTAATGTAATTTTGCATTAGGATTAGGATGAGCATTGGTAATAAGACCAAGTCTTATGTACCATGTGATGCCTTTAGAGCAAGCACATCCAAATCAAGACAAAAGAAAGAAAGAAATGGAGCAAATCAAATGAAGAAATGGAAGATGAGAGAATGTGAAAGCAAGAATGAAGAATGAACACCCCCATAACATTCATCAATTGTAATTGTAATTATTCTCTATGTCAGTTGTATAAGGGTTGGCTACCCATATTTTTTTGGGATACGCATTCGATCACATCAGCCTTTTATTCTTTTGCGAGAGCTTTATAAAATTATGTGATATTTTGTTTAACTTGTGTATTAAAAAAAGCATGCATTTTCATAATTTGTTTATGATTGGTGATTATTGTATGGCCTGGATGCAATTAGGATCCTAAGATAAAATTTAATTTTTCTACCCAAACTAATAACTCATAACTAAACCTCTAAAATAACTCAAAACATAATATAAAAGCCTAGGCATTAAATCAAGATAATAAAATATTTAACAATCTCTTAGCTGGATGTTGTATGTTTAATATCATACATAATCATCTCATTTCACTCTTGTTATGGAGGGCTTCCATGTTTTCCAAAAAGTGAGGGCTTAACCTTTGAGAGCCTATGATGGAAAAACACCTCTTTCCCTTTTGATTTGGCCCATAATCAACTTCTCATGCATTTAGGCATACGGAATCCCATAGCCTATGTCAAAATAAAGAGTCTCAAATTAAATAAAATTTGATAAAAACTTGCATTAGATTTAAGTCATTATTCATACCCCTCATGCTCTAGTCTCTTAGGGAGTGGGTTTAAGAACTTAGTTTTATTTTCTAAATAATAACAACCTAGCAAAACATTAGACCTGCCTATAGGGTTTTAAATTGTAGGAAGAGTTAGATGGCATCCACTCCAGGCGGTTATAAGTCCAGCAGTCGGGTGGTTTAATCTCTCTTGTGGGGTAAACTATATACCCACTTTCGCCTTAGATTTAAGTCGTGCTTTGGCCCTCATCAAAGCTCTCTAGATTTAAGATCTGAGGTTACTATTTTCTGCAGGCTACAAGCATAAATTCTCACCTCTTAGGTATTTCCACAATCTTGTATTATGGAATTATAAGTCCTAGATTTCTAATAAAATTTCAAATCAAATAAATAAATCTCTTCAATTTCAAATATATAAATCCCAATCATAAGATAGATTGGAGTGCTCACTAGGCTTTTTAGTATCATGAGCACTCCCTACTCATCTCCTTTGATTTTGATAATAACTCTTCCCTTTTAATCCATCCCACTTGATTTTCTAAAACACAACCAATTTACTGATAGTCCTATCTTTGAATTATTTGGAGACAACAATTGTCTACTTTTATCGAGAGTATTCTTAAGATGTAATTAACTATGGGGGCTTGCCCCATAGGGAACTTTAGAACCTGGTATAAATAAACCCAACTTTATTCATCCATGTAAAGTAGGGAAAAATCTCTAGTATATTCGAAGACCCATCATGCCTTAGGAGTCCTTATTAGGTGATTAGGTCCATTGTAGGGTAGTGACTTCTATCTTTCGAGATAGTACACTATCCCTCAATGTCATACCTAATCACCTCAATAAGTACACTGATCTGTGTAGTGTCCCCTTACAAATGAATAAAAATAAACACCGATTTTTCTAGACTTCATGGGATAGGTTCCTCTTTGATCTCTAGTAGACGATTGCTGTCTCTAAGCATTGATAGCGGACTTGCATTTTATGTGAGTTCGAGACTATCTTTCCTTCTGTTGGCACTAAGCTTATTTCATTATTAAGCAAAGTTAGCCAACATCCTTTAGGTTTTCAAGACCTCATTCAGTGTAGGACTTGAAACCCCTATTGGGTTCCCTAACAGGTGTGAACAAAATTTATCAATGCTTGGAGAGATAATAAAAATTTAGAACCTCCTTACCATTAGCTTGGTGAGGCAATGTTCATCATAAAATTTAAGAAATTAAATTATTTCACAAAATCACACTTTCCAAAAACACTTTTTTAAAAAAAATAGCCACGTTCATTGAACATACTCAAATTTGTTGAACGAAGATTATATTTTCAAATCATAACATAAAATTGAAACTTCACTCAACATATTTCACATATGCTAGAGTTGAAGTTTCTCTCTTTCAAAATCAAGAAATCACATACATGGCATCAAAATATCATTGAAATCTATTTAACATACTTAAGATTTGTTAAATAAATTTCCCTCTATTGGAATCTTATTTGACATGCCATATTTGTCAAACAAAGACCCCTCTCTTTCCAAAAGAAAGAGAGCACATCAAATACATTTGATTCCTACTAAACATATCAAAGTTGTTAAGTGAGAATCTCATTTTCATATACATTTGATTCCCACTTAAACATATCAAAATTGTTAAGTGAAAATCTCATTTTCATGTGAATCTGATTCCCACTTAACATGTTAAGGTTGTTAAGTGAGAATCTTATTTTAATGTCACATTTGATTTTCACTTAACATATCGGAGTTGTTAAGTGAGAATCTTATTTTTTTTCATGTCATATTTGATTATACTGAACATATCAAAGTTGTTAATTGAGAATCTCACTTTCATATACATTGGATTCTCGCTTAATATATTAAAATTGTTAAGTGAGAATCTCATTTTCATGATACATTTGACTTTCAATTAACATATAAAACTTGCTAAGTGAGAGTCTCATTTTCATAAATCATATTTGATTTCACTTAACATATCAAATTTGTTAAGTGAGAATCTCATTTTCATGGCATATTTAACTCCCCACTTAACACACCAAATTTGTTAAGTGAGGGTCTCATTTTCATGTCACATTTGACTTCCACTTAACATACCAAATTTGTTTAGTAGGAGTCCCATTTTCAAAACATATATCAATCACATTTGAGTTTCGCTTAACATACCAAATTTATTAAGTGAGAGTCTCATTTTCAATACACATTTGATTCCCGCTAACATACCAAAATTGTTAAGTAATCTTTTTCAAATCACATCACACTTGGGCGTTCACTTAATATACAAAATTTGTTAAGTGAGAGTCCCATTTTCAAAGAAAAGTAGAACATAAATCACATCACACTTAGGCTTTCACTTAACATACCAAATTTGTTAAGTGAGAGTCCCATTTTTCAAATAAAAGTAAAATATATATCAATCACATATGGCTTTCATTTAACATACCAAATTTGTTAAGTGAAAGTCCAATTTTCAAGCATAAATAAAACATATGTGGCTTTTACTTGACATATCAAATTTCTTAAGTAAGAAGCCCCATTTTCAAATCAACATTTCACACATCAGAAGAAAAGACATTCTACAAAAATTTTAAACACACAATCACAACCTCTTCTTAGCATACTTAAGTTTGCTAAGTAGAGGTTCTTTCAGATCATCAATATTTTCAAACAAGATACACAAAATACAAATATCTCCAAGAAAATTTCTCCTGAAAATTTTGAACCCCACCCAACCTGCCTAAATTGGTTGAGTATGGGTTCCCAAATTAAAAAAAAATTAAATGGCAAAGACTCTCCTCAATATCAAAATCTCTCCAATTAACCCCACTTAACATATTTGAATTGTTGAGTATGGGTTCAAAACTCCAAATCTATATTACTCTCTTGGGATGAATATTAAAGCAGAAATCAACTGATTACATTTCAACACATGCAGATATAGTGCAACTGCATAGTTGGTTTTGCAGATTACATGGCTTCATAGAAGTTCATTTTTTCTTTCCCCTTCGGGATGGATTTGGCCTTGGATTAGGCCAGCCTCCTTTAGACCAACTCCACCAACCTGGTTTTCTTTGGCTGAGGATTCGAGAGAGCACATGTTACTTGTGAGGGGGCGACACTCACTATCTTGGATGAGGTGGTAGGCATCCATGATTACATGCCCTCGATGATTCCTCCATTGAAAAGGAAGGCCATAATAGTTCTCATTCCCCATTCTATGATAGTTTTAGCATCTGCCCATCCAGCTGTCCCTACCATTGCTCCAGAGAGAGCTGCTACCTCTTCATTGGTCACCCCGAAGGGGAAGGCTATCTTAGCCTCTAAGATAGTCTCCTCCACTTTTTAGGTAGGTACTAGTTCCTCGCCTTCTTTCACTGCACTGCCATAATAAAATTGAAAGATTAGAGTAATGAGCAGCCAAAGAGCTTGAGGTTGCATCCCATGTAGGAAGGGTTCTCCTGAGGACTCTCCACGACCGACAAGTTCCACCCCCTCGCCTCAAATGGAGGAAGATTACAGGATGCTTCTCCTCCACCATCACATATTATGAGAAATTAGGAGCATAAGAGGCCCTATGCTACCAGATTATCCTACACGCGTGAGATAACGCCGTTTGGTACCTTCATGATTTATGATCATGATCCCAGAGTTATGGGTCAAATCCATAGGGAGAGAGCCATGGAGGCTCGAACACCTACTCAAGTGGATAGAAGAGAGCGATGGAGGTATGCTGATTGGCTTATGCTCGATGGATTTTCGATCATCATCACGATCATTCAAATAGAGTGTTCTACCGCTACCCAGCAGTGATCTCCCTTGAGGGGTAGTGGTGTTGCCTTCACACTCCCCTCGCCGCCCACCATCACTGATAACTCACAGATCCACCACTCCATGATTCTAAACATCCGGGAGAGACCTTCTCAAGCCCCATTTGGGAGAGACCTTCCTCTCAGTGATCCACCATGGCCAGGATTCGCTCCCTCAATCCCATGTGAGAGATGATTCCTCCCCTCTACCTCACCGTGGTTGGAGAGTAGCGACCAGTATGACCACCACCACGACCATCAGAGTTAGTGGCAGTGGCAGTTGTAGAGGGTGAAGGTGATAATTTTATAGTTCCCATGGCAGTGGATCTCCCCAGGGACACCACTCCATCGATGAGCAGTAAAGAGCATATCTCTTCTAGTGAGCATGACCCTCCCAGAGCTAGCACTCCAGTGGCAGACAGTGTTAGATGTATCTTCATCAATGAGCATAGTCCCTCTACCAGTCAGCAACATGTGTTTGTACCAGCATAGTTAGATCACTCCTTAGATGAAATTTTAACACAGTACTTTGCTAAAGAGAGGGAATTCTTAGGAATTGATCACACAAACTCGGTGAATGAGAGTGTAGCCTTTGATCCTGCTAAGGATGACCTTCTTGAGGATTCAACCAAGGTCCATATGGTTGATACTAGGAAATCCCTCCATAGAGATCACCATAATCAGGAAGGTGTTGTAGTTGAAGAAGATGACGTTGTCCATCCAACCCAACACCTCCGTCAGTAGCTTAAATAGAAGGATGATCAAATAAATTGGATGGAGAAGAGGATGGAAGACTTGTTAGCAACCCTCCATGCACTTCAAAATAGCCTCTCCCAAAGCATATACCAATGAGATAGATCATTAGCCACATCTGATCATCCCAACAACACTTCTCCAGTAGATCAGGATAGTGGTAGCTTGCATAAGAAGGTGGTGGTCAGCTCCTCCATGCATGATAAAGACATTAAAAATATGGTGGAACAGTAGGTGAGGAATGTGTTGGCACAAGCCCGAGGTGGCTCATCCATTCCAAAGTGTAGACCCTACACGGAGAAATTTGATGTTGTCCAATATCCTAAGGGTTTTGTGCCTCCTTCCTTCAAAATCTTTTATGGTTATGGGAACTTTCGCTAGCACATCACACACTTCAAGGCTGACTGTTGCAACATCAGAGGCAGAGCATAGTAACATAGCCACTGACTAAGTCCATCACTACTTCCACAATTGCAGCTACAGTTCCTCCAGCCATCTCATCTTCTAGCAGCCATATTATACCAGCAGAGGGGATACCAAATCCCTCACTTCGCTTACTTTACTTGATTTCTATTTTGTACATTCATCTAAATCTAAGAAATTAATGAAGCAAGCTGATTTTGGTTATATCTATGTCACTTCTGATGATAGTCCAAAATTTATTCCTTTAGATAGCTCTCCAAGTCTAATCAATAATAACTCTAGTTCTGATCACTACTCTTCTTTTGATTTAGAAATGGATTTTCCATTCCTGAGTCATTTGGGTTTGCCCATTGAGATTGATTTAGAGTCTTCTAACTCTGATGATCCTATAAGAGAAGTTGTAGGTGAACCTGATGAGTAGGTAGAACTTTCCACTAAACTAACTCATGAAGTCACTAAAGTCAACCTCCGTAGTGGCAAAGTTCTACCTCCTAGGGTAGTACCTCAGGATAAGGGTAAACAAGCATGTGGTTCTAGTGATTAAGAAGCCCCTTCACAGGATGCTCCACCTATGAATATGCTTATGGATGACCAACCTAGAGTTGACTACAATGTCCTCACTCACCTAAGAAAGTTTTTTAGCTAAACTAAGCATATATGATGCCCTTGTCTTATCCAATGAGATGACGGAGTCATTGATCAAAGCCCTTCTTGATCTAGAAATATGCTTTAGCTTAGTTGATCGCTATTAGAGAGGAGGCATGTTATTCAAGAGAAGTCTATGGAGTTACATTTGCTGATGAAGATATTCTTTTGGGAATAACAGAGCACAACCATCCCCTCTACATCATAGTGGAAATGGATAGATTCAGACTCTCCAGGGTGTTAGTTAATCTAGATGCATTAGTGAACATTATGAGTCTAAAGACCCTTGCCTACTTGAGGATTGACATCTCTGAACTCCTAGGATATTGGATGATGTTGAGAGGATTCAATGAGCGAGGCGAGAAGGCTTTAGGCTCTATAGTGCCATATAGATGATGAAGAGAAGCCAAGTTCTATAATCAATTTAGATGCATCTTTCACTGCTTTGCTTGGTAGGCCTTGGATACATGGAAATAACATGATTTCATCCTCTTTACATCAGTGCATTAAATTTTGAAGAGGTGGAATTGAGTATTGTGTCAAAGGAGACTTGAAGCCATTTTTAGTTAGAGAGGTAGAGATATATGAGGGTGTGACCTACTATCTTCCTCCAAATCAAAAATTCTATTCTCGTGAACTTGATGAAAGCTCAAAAATAAAAGAAAAAGAAGAAAAAGAGAAATAGAATGAAGGAAAAGAAAAACAAAATGAAAATATAAGTGAGCAGAATCAAACACCGAGTAAGAAGTAGAGCCAGACATTAGAATCCACCCATAGTTTGTTCCTCTATATGAACACATGGGTAGGATGACTCGACCCCCACCAGGTAGAAGAAGAGGTAGATCTGCAAATAGTTTTAGAGGTGGAAGACCTCCTCCCTATTGGCCACCTAATGGAAGCTACATTCTGACTCACAAGAATACCACCGCTATCCACATAGACATAGAATCCAGTTCAGAGAATGAGTCTCATGGTTAGCAGCACCCTCTCCCGGGTCCCTTTGGAGGTCATTCGAGCAAAAGGATGAAGACTAGGCCTCCAAGCAAATCATGAATGTATATGAATCACTATTATGTAGAATAGTTAGACAGCGGTTGGGAATCTTAGCTCTAACCATACTTTCTTCCCATAAAGTTGAAGGTTTAGTAGTTAAGGAGGACCCCCAAGTCATCCACAGATGTCAAACTAAAGAGAATTTTTTTTGGGAGCATCATTCTCAAGTGAAGAAACAAATGTATACCTTGAGGATGATTCATATAAAGACTTAATACAATAGCCTTTTGATTGGTATTCATCTTATGTTCTTAACTTAGCAAAGAAGGGATTAATCCCACATACCTGGTTTAAATATAAGTGAGATTACTTTGAAAGGTTATGGGACAACCAAAGAAGATATTCTTAATCAAGATCGACCCTAAGATTTGACACAGTGGGTCCAATCGATGATGACAACCATTGCTTAATCATCACCACTCATTTGGGGTCTCATTAGTTCTTCTCAAATCATGCTAACTCTTATAAGGAGGCATATTTAGAAACTTCAGATGACCCAAATGAGCTTGAAGTCAAAGAGGCACTGCTAGAGTTCAAAGAAGAGATCAAATCAACCATCGATGAACTTAAAAAGATCAACTTAGGAACTGAATACAATCCATGTCCGATATATATCAGCTCCCTGTTGAATGAAGAAGAAAATAATGACTTAGTTAGGCTATTAGTTGAGTTTAAGGACTGCTTCACATGGACTTATGAAGAAATGCCTGGTTTATCTTCTGACATAGCAGTTCACAAACTAGCAATAGAACCTAATACTAACTTTATCAAGCAAGCTCCTAAATGCATGTGATTAGACATTGAACAGCAAGTCACTTTTGAAATGAAAAAACTGATCGATGCTAGCTTTATCATGGAAGAAAAATATCCTACCATGTAGTCCAATGTCGTCCTAGTTAAGAATGGCAAATTCAGATATGCATTGATTTTAGGATCTAAATAAGGCATGTCCTAAGATGAATTTCCACTTCCTATACCAATTAATGTGGACATCCTCATCTCAAGCAATATTCTCCTTTATGGATGGGTCATCCTACAACCAAATTAAGATGGCCTCGAGGATGAAAGAAACCGCTTTTGAACCTCGAATAATGTATTGTTACAAGGTCATGCCTTTCATCTTAAAATGTCGATACATACCCGCCATGACTCAAATTTTCAATGAACTCATTCATCATCAAGTTGAATGATGTTGATGATCTAGTAAAAAGTAAAGAAAAGAAAGACCATCTCTTTGACAGAGTATTTTGAATGATTATAATTTAACCTCAAAATGAATCCAAATGTGCATTGAGTAGCTTCACAAAATTCCTTGGGTTGTACATCGAATAGAGATCAATCTAGAGAAGATCAAGGCTATCTTAGAAATTCCACCCCCTAAATTTTTAATTCAACTTAGATCATTCCAAGGGTGATTGGTGTATCTAAGATGCTTCATATCTAACATATCAAAAAGATACCAACCATTCTCTACACTTAGCAAAAAGGATGCCAAGTACAAGTGAGATGATAAATGTCAGCATGCTTTTGAAGGCATCAAGCACTACTGAACTAGTTCTAGAACTCCTATCCCGCAAGATCCATCTCTACACCGCCGATTAGATGACTCCTTGGTGCTTGGTTAGCTCAAACCAACAAGGAAAGAAAATTCTCTCTACTACCTCGGCCATCAATTCCTACTAAGGCAACTACCTACCTATTGAAAGCACTACCTAGCTTTAATATTTGCATCCCAAAAGCTACGACACTACATGCTTTCTCATAAGGTGAATATGATCTCCAGGATCAATCCACTTCCTTTTAATTCCTCGCTTAGTGATGACCTCCTTGATGAAGAAATCATGAACTTAAGGGACACTAGCATTCACCTCTAGGATATGTATTTTGATGGTGAGGCTTCCTTTCAAAAAGGAAAAGAACCACGATCTACTCTTCCAGGAAAAGTATGGGTAGGAATAGTTCTCCTAACTCTGGACCATAATGTGATGAGATTCTCATATCATCTATCCAACCCATGTACCAACAATGAAGCTGAATATAAGGCTCTGATTTTTGGTCTAGAGTTATCATTACACTATACATCCAGAGTATCAACATATTCGGGGATTCTCAGCTCATCATCAACCAAATCCCTGGGTCCTACAAATTTATAAAGCCTAAGCTCTATCATTACCACAAGTATACTATAGAGTTGTTGGACCAAATCCCAGAGGTTACCATCTGCAAGATTTCTCAAGGAGAGAATGTAGTAGCAGATGTATTAGCCAAGCTTGCCAAAGAGTTAGCATGTCCAGAAGATGAGTCCATTCCAATAAGGGTCCAAAATTGACAAGCATTATCTCTTATTGATGCTGAACTCATTGAGAGTTTCTCTCTTAAAGGGGAGGTTTCCATTGCCAAAAAGGATGAGGAGTCAGATTGGAGGCAACCATTCATGGATTATTTAAATATAGGCAAACTACCTCAAGAGAAGTCACTAGCACTTTAGGTGAAGTAGAGAGCCCTTTCTTACACTCTCGTAAGTGGCACTTTGTATCGGCAATCTTTCGATCATATGTGGTTATGTTGTCTGGAAAAACATGAAGCCCATAGGATCATGACCGAGGTACACTTAGGTTTATGCGAAGTGCATCAATCTGGTCCGAAGATGAAATCCAAGATCAAAAGTCTAGGATACTACTGGCCTTCGATGATCATGACATATGGACATAGCTAGAGATGCCACCAATGTTAGGTACAGTGGTCCCAAACCAACCACCAACATTCTACATCCTACATTGGCCTCATGGCCATTTGAGTGTTGGGTACCGACATATCGATCCTCCTTCTTCCAAGGGTCATGGTTCATTCTAGCGCCAATCGACTACTTTTCCAAGTGAGGCAATCCCACTTAGAGGTCATACCAACATGTGCTCCAATTTTTTAAGAACCATATCATATATAGGTTCCGGTGCCTCGATGAATTATATCAAATAATGGTACTGCATTCAAAAGCACTAAAATCAATATCTTTGCTTAGAGACACAACATAGATTGGAGATATTCCACCATCTACTACCCGAGGGCAAATGGTCAAGCAAAAGCATTCAACAAAACCCTCATCCAAATATTGAAGAAGACACTCAACAATAACATGTGATAGTGGCATGAGTAATTAATTGAAGCCTTATGGGCTTACCGCACCACATACGTAACTCCAACTCAATCTACCCCTTTCTCAAGTTTAAGCATTCCACTAGAAATCCAACTCCCATCATTAAGGATAATCATGGGCAGTAAGATTATAATAGAGTAGAATGCCAAGTTATGGTTGGAAGAGCTCAAAGGTTTAGAGTAGAGATGCCTCTAGGCATGACAAAATCTTGAGTTGTACAAAGCCAAAATGATTCAAGCTCAGAACAAGTTGGTCCATCCTAGAGCTTTCTAGTAGGAGAGCTTGTTTTAGTTTTAAGGAGACCAATTATTAAATGTTAAAATACGGGAGGTAAGTTTGAACCCACTTGGGAAGATCCTTTTGCCAAAGAGAAGGCCTACCAAGGAGGATCTTATCAGCTTATAAATTGTAAGGGGAGTTCTCGATGCTTCCAATCAATGGGCTCCACTTAAAGAAATACTATCCATAAATCTTGTTCAAAAATAATCATCAATAAACTTTCTTTTCATATTAAATTCCATCTCTCATGTGTTAGAAATATCTTTCACTTGGGAATCTACCACGATGTGTTTGGGTTAGATGTAAGAGAACCCAGCATCATTCTATCCCTCCATAACACAAATATAAACTATAAATGATCCTCTAGTGCTACTAGGTTAGGTGTAAGAGAACCCAAGAGGCATCCTATTTTGACTAGTACAACTAAGTTAAGTGTAAGAAAACACAAGTAGCATCCTTTCTTGGTGGAGTCACAATTACCCCTACGATGTTGTTTCATCCATTCTTCTACGTGTTTAGGGTAGGTGTAAGAGAACTCAAGCGACATCTTATTCACTCATTCACAACACAAACAAATGCATATCTTTTGTCTCGAGCTATTTTGATGTGGGAGCAAGCCCCCCGTGGCACTCACTCAATAGTTACTCTAGGTCGGGCCAATATGCTACCTTATCAGTGTGTCACCCCCGTGGTCACTATTCTGGTGGATGCGAGTTCTTATGCTTTCTTCCTGACTTGACCATTACAAACCAATGAGTGTCATCTCAGTTTGGTAGGCCTTACTGTGTAGCTAGTAAGCTACCCCATGTTGACTTTATTTAAGAGGATGTAAGCCTAAATACTTTCTTCTTAGACTAGCCATCATGCACTGACTAGGTCGAATAAATTTGAGGTTTAGGATAAGTCCTCTAGTGGCTCTTTTCCTCCAGACTACTTCAAGCTTGGGTTTAGTCCTTACACAGGACTCCTCACTTAGTAGTCATCTTAGGTCGGATAGCCCCTATCGAGCTGAAGATAAACTATCCCGGTAATCAGTTCCGCTTTAGTGAGATGTAAGTCTACACGCCTTTTCTCTAGGCTGATTGTCGCACACCAACGGGCACCTTAGGTTGGTTGGTTATTGCCATGCTGACGATGACCCACCCGGTGGATACACCACTCTTGGTAGATGTGAGTCCCCACGCTTTCTGCTTGAGTTAGCCATTGTATACCTATAAACTTTCTTTTACAGGGTTTTGGATAACACCCCTAATGGCACCTCCCCTATGGGCACTCTATTTGGATCACATCCTTAGTGATCCCATTTAGACACTACTCTGGTTACTCTTGGATTGGATAGTTTCCCTTTCCTAGTATCCACCTCTATGATTGGATAATTTGCCTTGCGGATATATAAAATCTCCCTTGGTCTAGTAAGTTTGAGATAGGACTAAGCTGATATGAGCTCCTTCTTAGTGTGGTATCTCACAAGCTAATAGGGTCCATGATAGCATAAAATAAATAAAATATATATTCGTTTGTTGGTTAGGAATTTAAGCCCTCAATGGACCCTTTCCTAAGCGGGCGTCCTATCTTTAGGGTAGTGTCAGCGAAACTCTCTATAGGAATTGTCTGACTACTTTGAGTTGAGATAAGTCCTTGGGTTGGCACTCTCTCAGTAGTCACCCTTAGGTTACGTTCAACTTATTGTGCCACCAATGAGTCACCCGTACGGTCGACTTTGCTTTGAAAGATATAAGTTTATTATGCATTCTTTCCAGCATGACCATTCTACACTAAATGGCAGCCTTAGGTCGGGTTCGATTTATTGTGCAAGCAACCAATCACCATAATGGTTCCTTGTGTAGGAGGATGTGAGTCCCTGCACTTTGTTCCTTACTTGACCATTGCATAATGAAAGGCACCCCTTAAGTTGGTTAGCTCTATCCCGTGGTTGGTAGACTATCCCTTTGGATTTGTAAATCTAAGATAGGTCTAGGCTAATATTATACCCTTCTTAGTGGATCCATCGCACACTTATGGGATCCATCAAATTGAAGTAAATGAAATGAAAATGAATGCAATTCAATCAAATAATATTATCCTGACAACTTCTGAGCTGATATAAGTCCCCTAGTGGCATTCATTCAGTAGTCACTTGAGGTTAGATTTAATTTGTTGCATCCAACAGATCACCCCAATGATTGTCCCTTACTTTTGGATATGTAAGTCTGCTACGCTTTCTCCCTAGCACAGCCATTGTAAGCCAAAAGGCAATCCCTTAGGTCGGATAGTTCTATCATGTGCCTAGTGGACTACCCCTTTGGATTGGTAAATCTAAGATAGGCCAAGGTCGACATGGCCTCTTCTCAGTGCGATCCATCGTAAACTGAGAGGGTCCATCTCAAAATGTAAACTTAAATAAATAATCAACCAACTTCTCCCCTGCTAGACATCCCAGTGGAGTCAATTAAATCCAATTCAAACCTGCATTCTTGAGCGATGCACCCTTAGAAGAAATCTCATCAAATCCTTATCCCTAGTGGATAAACTGAACCTGCTTCTTTTGTGGAAGGTTCATGCATCAATCTCTAGCAGGTTATACATTCTAATCCCCAGTGGATACTCTACCCAAATCATATCTTGTATTCAAATCCAAATCCTTTATCCCTAGTGGATAACCTGAACATGCTTCCCTAGTGGAAGGTTCACATGCTTGATCCCTTAGTGGATCCCTTCTTCCTCCCTTATGCCCTTAGCTTGAGTGGAGTTGCATTGCACTAAGATCTTGATTCCTTCTACATCTTGGGTTTAGGAGTAGATCATTTCTATTAGTGTTTGTGATCCTTTGGACGTCGTTAATCATCTCGGTCAACACCATACGTGCGGTGTGCCTTGTCAGTCACACCACACCTATTGTGCGTCCTTTGTTAACCTTACTTTCAGAGTGAGCTCTCAACATTCTTATCATAGATCTAGGACTATTATAAATATTAAGAGTTCCTTAGTCTTAAGATACTTCTTGTGATTAGGTGAACACTTAACCTAACCCTAGAGACTTGGAAGAGTTAACCATAGAGATAGGATGTGCCTTTAAGGATTTAGGAAGCATTGCCTACCCTATAGCCCGAACCAAATCCTTGCTTCCTTCTTCCAAAACAAATCTCAAATTTAAATCCAAATTCCAAAATCAAATCCAACTATCAAATAATTAAAACCCATGATTAAATTTAAACTCCAAATCCCTTCCTAAGCCCTTTGATTTTATCTTATGGACTTAGCCTTAACCAAATTCAAATCAACCCCAATCCAATTGGTTTTCTTAATTATCAAATTCATTCTCAAAACAAATTCCAAATCAAAAATCAATTCCAAACTCCAAATGATTGGAACCCAAATCAAATCAAATTCTCAATTTTAGCCCTTTTAGCCAAATTCTTGAACTTGGCTAAATGATACCCAAATGAATTCAAAACTCATGGATTTTCTCATGATTCAATCATTCCTACAATCATTGACCCAAATATAAACATATATCATCATTATCAAACCAAACCCAAGTCAACCCAAGTTAGGTCCATGATTGACTTTTTTGGCTTGAAATTATTGTATAAACCAAAACCCATTTGGCTTCAAACCAATTACAATTAAATTTATATGTCGATCTCAAATCCATATATAAACTCAACCAAACTAAACCCAACTCAAAATCAATCCAACTAAACCCAATTGGCTCACTTGGCCCAAAGTGACCAATTTAACCTACATGAACCAAGATCAAATTCAATTCAAATCAAAGTCAATTAAGCCAATCCAAACTTCATGTCATGATTGTTAATCATCCTAAGTTAGTCAATTATTATGAATTGGGTCAAATTAAGTCAACCAAGGTCATTGACCAAGTCAACCCTTTAACCCATATGAACCCAATCAAGTCCAAATTGAACTTAACCAAAGCCAATAATATATTCCAAATGATCTTCCAAACCCAAATCAAGCCATGATTCAAGCCAATTTGGTCAATTGGGTCAAATTGGTCAACTTAGCCCAAATTGACCTGGATGAGTTATTTGAATCGATTTAAATCTCACTAGGGAGAGACATGATTTGATTTGTTGATTATTTAGTTGGTTGTTTGTTTTGATTATTTTGATTTGATTGACTCCACTAGGGGAGGTTGATTGGATTTATTTTGTTTGTTATTTAACAACACTAAGGGAGGAGGGTTGAATTTGTTTCAGATTTTTAAATTTTGGATTTGGGAGGAACCCTATTGGTTTGTGATGGATCACACTGAGTAGGAGCCATAGAGGCCTAGACCTAACTTAGATTTACCAATCCAAAGGGGTAGTCTACTAAACACATAGTAGGACTAGCCAACCAAAGGAATGCCTTTTGGTGTACAATGGTCAAGTTAGGAAGAAAGGGTGGGGACTCACATCTTCTAAAACAAAGGACCACTGGGGTGATCAGATGGCATGGAAACAGATCGAATCCGACCTAGGGCTGACTATTGAGTGAATGCCACTACGGCACTTAAATCAGCTCAAAGATAGTCAAAGATTAATTTCATTTTTTTAATTTGTTTTGATCATGATGGATCCCATCAGTTTGTAATGGACTACACTAAGTAAGGGCCATGGTGGCCTAGACCTAACTCTCGTTTACCAATCCAAAGGGAGTATTCTACCAACCACAAGGAAGGACTATCCAACCAAAGGGGTGTCTTTTTGTTTGTAATGATCAAGTTAGGAAGAATGCACGGAGACTCACATCTTCCAAAATAAGGGACAACTAGTGATTGGCAAGGCAACCAACCCACCTAGGTGACATTTGTGAATGTCGCTGGGGAATGTTGACCTCTTTTTAGAATGAGCTCAACCCTCCATCTTAGACATAGGACTTCTCTTAGACTTTAAGAGTTCCTTAGTCTTAAGACACATCTAGTAAAAATTTTCCTACCCTTAGCTTGAACCGCTCCTCACCTTTCTTCCTTCAAGTAAAACTCCAAATCAATCTTATTTGATTTTCTCCAAACTCAAATCAATGCCACATGATTGAAATCCATGATTGAAACCCATGATTGAAACCCATGAATGAAATTCCTACTCCAAATCTTTCTTAAGTCCTTAATCTTCTTTAAGGACTTACTAAATCATGATCAAACCAATCCAAACTCATGAAATTTTCTCATAACTCATTTATATTCTCATTTATATTCATATATATAAATAAAATATAAATATAAATCAATCAAATTAAATTCCAAATTCAAATTCCTATTCCAAAAATTCCTAATTCCCTTAATTTCCTTCTTAAGGACTTATCCAAAATCAAATCTAAATCAAATCAAATCCTTGAAATATTCTCATAACTTATTTATATTATCATTTATATTCACATATATAAATGAAATATAAATATAAATCAATCAAATCCAATCCAAAAATTAAAATTTAAAATTTAAAATTCTTCTTAAGTCCTTAATTTCCCTCTTAAGGACTTAGCCTAAATTATAACCAAATCAATTCAAATTCATGAGATTTTCTCATAACCCATTTATATTGTCATTTATATTGTCATTTATATTGACATATATAAATGACATATAAATACAAATCAATCAAACTAAACTCAAATATCAAATCCAAAACTCTAAAATTTTCTAAGTCCTTTTAAATTTTCTCTTAAAAAACTTAGCCTAGATCATGATCAAATCACTTCAAATCCTTGAAATTTTCTCATGACCCATTTATATTCTCATTTATATTCACATTTATAAATGAAATACAAATTCAACTATTGACCTCATTTTTGGATGAGGTTAATTTAGTACTTAGGAAATCCTAATCTCAAATAGGATTTTTCTTAATTCAATGCTTAGTGACCTAGGGAAGTCACCTTGGGTTGGATTTAATCTGTCTGGCTCAGGTAGGATCAACTCAAGCATCCAAAATGAATCAATTCAAATAAATCAACAAAATAAAATGGAAATTCAAAATTAAATCTAAGGTCAAATATATTCAACCTAGGTTTGACTCAAGTGGGACCCACTTGGTCAAAAGTCAACCCACCAAAAATATGGCCAAATTAAATCATTCCAAACATTCCAAATGATTAAAGAAATATGCATGATCATAAATATAAAGAGATTTGAATTCATTTAGTACTAAAATGGGTGAATTAGACCACTTGGTTTAAAATAGCCTAAATGGGTCTTATTGGATTCAAACCTCAATTAAATTGAAATAAACTCAAATTAATCATTTAAAATCATTTGGGAATAACAATCAAACATAATTTAATTCACCATTAGATATGATAAAGCCAAATGGGTTATTTGACCCAATTAAAATCAAGCATAACCGATTAACCCCACTTTGGGTCAAATGAGTTTACATCAATATATAATTGAAATCAAATAAAAATACCCACTCCAATTCATCCCATGCCAATGATCAAGCATGATTGGAGTTCAAACCTATTCCAACTAAGTCAAATTGGTCATTTGACTTTAATTGGAACCAAATTTAATCCATTTATGTTAAATGGGTTAATATGAAATGCAATTCACATCCAATCAAAAAAATGAAATGGGAAATGCAATTCACCATTAAATCAAAAAGCAAATCAGCAAATTAAAAAATTAAAAAAATTAAAAAAGAAATGAAGAAAAGAGGGAAGAAGGGAAATTGAATTTTTCCTCTTCCCACATCAAGCCAAACTCCACCCCTTAACAAGGGTGGTGCCTTCAAAGCAATTAAGGCAATCAAGAAAGCTTAAAAAGAGCTTGTCATCACTCTAAAAAAAAAGGAAGAGAAGAAAGAAAAAAAGTGGAGAGGAAATAAAGTGAATAGTGCTCAGCCAAAGTAAAGGAATAACATATACACAACCTCAAGCCAAATTGACTTCTCCAACACCTTCACCACTCAAAATTGAACTCAATCGAAGCTTTTCCCACTTCTTAAGCCATTGGAAATAGTGCAAACCACCAAAGCCATTATGTAGAGAAGTAGCTTGGTGGAGAGATCAAAAGACAAGGAATTGACTCAATTCCTTTAGCTCACAATCATCTTTCAAAGAATCAAAGCTCTGGGATCAATTGCAAGGCCAATCATCTAACGAATCGAGGTATGCCATTATTGACCTCAGGCTTTTCCGTAAAGAATTTGGTTTTGATTATTTTCATAGGAAATGTGATTTTAAAGTTGATCCAACCATATAGAATCATAGAATTTCTTTCCATAATCATGTAGCACTTAAAATCATGTGATTTTGTTACCTATATCAAAAGATATTAGCAAAATAAGTTGGACGATCCTCGGCTCCCGCAAGAAATGAAGGAGACAAGCTCTCTACCATCCGATCCATGTATTTGGATCGGATGGTCCAGATCTAGGTGCATGATCTGATTTAAATTCCTTAAGGACCATGGGGATGACCTTCCGACTGCAATCGACGATGTGATCGCATTTTCAACTGCATATCACTGACCGCCCTGTGTGACACGCGCCGCATCACAAGATCGCAAGATCAATATGGACCGTCCGATCTTTGATCGACTCGTAAGCTCCGCATGTTAACTTATGCCACATCCCAAACTTAAAACCGCTATGATTAGTTATTTAAAGTTTAATTAATTAAAAAAATCCTAAAAAATTCAAAAAATCATATAAGATCAAAGAAAAATCAGAAAAATAAAAGCTCTATGGATTTGTCTTGATGAGAGGAGTCCATAGAAATTAAAATCCCCAATATTTATTGGGTAATTTTCCCTTAATTTGGGTTTAACTAAAAAATATTAAACCCTAATTACCCTCAAATTAATAATCTAATTAATTTGAAACATTAGGAAAATGAAATTAAGCCTAAAACATATCTTAGAAAATTTTTTTGGGGATTTAATTATCTAAATTCAAGGGAAATTGTAATTTCATGTGTTTAACTGCTAAATTAATTCAATTAATTACCCTTTAATGAAATAATTAGAAAACTTTAATCTATTAACCTTAAATCAACATAATAAATATTAATGAGTATCATAATACTAATTAAACCTAATCAAACCTATATGAACCTAATAGATCACTAATTAACTCAATTAGGTAATTAAAAAAATTAAATAATTCGATTAAATGATCTGAACTTAATTAAATCATAATAAATCAACGAGTGAACCAAAAATTATGAATAAACCCTCATTGGAAAGTTATTTCAGTGAAGAATAAGATAAAAATAAAATCCCTTAATAAATCTTAATAAATTAGGCTTAATTTTGGTTTTAATAAAATAATTAAAATCTTAATTACACTATAATTACATCTCTAATCAAGCTGAAATTTTAGGGATGTAAAATTGGCATGTAACCCTATTTGCTAGAAATATTTCAAGTCCAAATGATCTTTGAATTAGGAGTTTTCAAATTTTAATCTAATCTATATGAAACATCAGAAAACTATTCAAAAACATTTCTAAATATCTTAAGTCAATTAAAGTGATCAAAATTCAATCTTAGGTTAATGAAATAAAACATTAGGTTAATAAAATTATTACTTAACTTAAACCTTAACTTTTGAATCAAAAAATTTAATGAAACCACTCATCCTTAATGAATTTAAATAATGAACAAAAAACCTAGGTTAATCAAATCCGATCAAATAATTAACCTAAGTACTTTAGTTTAAGAATAATCTATGAACAAACCTAAGGTATTAATTCATATTAATGTACTTAAAACTTAAGCTTATAAATTCATAATTTAATAACTTAAGTTAAATTGAATAAAATCAAATTCTTTAAAATAACATAAGCCAAATCAAATGAAACCCATATAACTTAATTAAAAATCAAACAAATCATAACTTAAATAAATCAAATAAAAAAATTCAATCAAATGAAATAACATAAATCAAATCCAAACATAAATAACATCAAAAGGATTAATTAAGATACTTAAGGATTTTAGTTAGACTTTTGGAAACTTCATTAGGATTTAGGATGTTAAATGAAAGAGCTCCATCCAAAATGGAATCATTCAATTCTTCATTCTTGAAAATTTATACAACTTTAACCAAATAAAATGAACATAAAATAAGAATTAAATCACTAAATCATTTGAATTGAAATCACCCAAAGGTAAAAATTAAACAAATTCAAACTTCAAATTAAAATGTGGACTTAAAGGCCTAGGAAAGCCTTGCCACACAAACCCCACTTCTACACACATTAGATTACTTAGGTCATGGACTTTAAATCTAGGTTAGATCATTCTGTGATTTTCTTTTAATCTCCTGTGATATGATGTGTTGTGCTTCACATGTTTGTGTGGTGTATTGCTTTAGACTGGATGCCTAGGCTTGTTTGTTCGTTAGACTAGATGTTAGGGCATTCTTTCTAGATTTAACATTATTTTCTACAGGGGACTATGTTAAAGGGATCATTGTAATAAATAAGTCATAAAATTAATGTTTACTTGTAAGTGCTAAAAATCCCTTAACATAATCCATAGGACCGGTGGGCTTGGCAAGCAACTATGCTAAGCCTGTATGTTTATGAAATATAAAGTGCTTTGTGTGTTGTGTGTATTTCCTAACATATGTTTTGCAGGGCTTAGGATTTCTTTTGAATTTTAAATGTAAATTTGAGCTTAGAATTAGGTTAGGATCTATGAATTTTAGGATTAGCAGGTGACCCAACCAGAGATGGCAATGGTCCCTGGGAGCCCAATGGATGTCCCTAACAAGGAGACTTTTAAAGAAGACCCATAGATCTGAACTTGTAGTTCTAGGCCAGGTTGTATAAGGGCAGAACTCGGCTGCCCATTTTTCTTTCTTTCAGGGTGTACAGTAGTACCTGACTACATTGGCCATTTTCTTATATAATTTAAATTTGGCTTGATTTATTTTGGGTGTGAAATAGAAACAGCATGCTTTACTTAGGTTTTTTTCTGCGCTATGTTTGTGATGTGATGTATGACTGGACATAGGCTCATAGGAAAAACTAAATTTTTTACCCAACTAAATCAATTGAAACATAAAAATAAATATAACTCATAATCTTCATATAAAAGCCTAGATACTAAAGCAAGATAAAATATGTAGCAACCCCTTACCTGAATGTTTTAATATCATACATAAATCATATTATTTTACTCTTGATTAATGAAGGACTTCCTTCCTTACCAGAGAACTTAGGCTTGACCTTTGAGAGCCTATGATGGAAGTACACCTTCTTCTATTCTAATTTGTCCCATAATCTTTTTCTAATTGCATACATTAGACATAAATTGCATTCCTATGACCTAAGTGAATCTTGAGTCAAAATTCATAAAATTTGAAAAATATGCATTAGTTAGGTGCATCTTCATACCCTACATAATCTTAGGGATTGAGAAGTAAGTCTAGGTTCATAGATTTCTTTCCTTAAACTGCAACAACCCAACCATCTTGCATTCATATGACTTAACCTCATTATTTTAAAATGTGCTTAGGTGGTGTTAGTTGGCAGCCTTCTTCAGGCAAGTTGTAAGTCCAGAAGAGTCAAGGATAGATTAGTTCCCTCAAATGAGGAGAATGTCCAATGATTCTCAAGGATAGAACTAGGTCGAGCATCTGACATGTGTTAGAAGCACCTGTAGACTAGGTTCTGAAGTATTCTTTTTAGGAATAAGTCTTCAACCCTAGGCATTTCTACAATTTTGTGTTGCTAGAATCTAAGCCCTAAATTTCTAAGAAAATGATAACTTGAATTCTAAAATTAAATCCCAAATTTGAAGCCCAATCATAGGATAGATGAAATGTATATTGGGCATCCTAGTATCAATAGGCATTTCCTACTCTTTTCCATTTGACTCTTAAAAATAACTCTCTCCAATTTGGACCTCTCCCAATTGAATTTCTCAAAATCAATCCTTTGAAAATACTTTAGTAGTCTTTAGGAATAATCACTTGTTTCTTTAATCGAGAGTATTCTTAGGAAGAGACCCTTCTTAAGATGTAATAAACTATAAAGGTTTGCCTTTATAGGAACCATGATCCCAGGATAAAATAGACCATGTTTTACTTTTTCCATGTAGTTCAGGGGAAAATACTCTAGTACATGAAAGACTCATTAGCCTTAGGAGTCTTTTATTGAAATGATCGAATACATTACAGTAGAACATGTTTATCTTTCAAGATAATATTTTTATTCCTTAATACCATATTTGGCCATCTAAATAAAATATTCCTAAACTCTATGTGGTGTCATTTCTTTTATCGATTCCAAAGAAAACACCAACACAAATAATCAAAACCAATTCCAAAAATCAAACTCGAATCCACTCAAAATCCAACCTAAGCATTTCAAGTCAAAATCTTGAACTTAGCTAAATCAACTTCAAATCAAGCCAAACTCTTGATTTTCTTTCATGATTCAATCAACCCAACAATCATGAATCTAAATATAAATACAAACTTCAATCACCAAATCAAAAATCAATTCTAAAATCAAACCCCAAATCTAATCATGTTCTTCTTTTGAATATAAAATTGTCAAATGAATCGAAACTCATTTGACTTCAAACCACTTGCAAATGGATTTATATTTCAATCATAAGTCCATATACAAGTTCAATCAAACTCAAATCAAGTTTTGACTAAGCTATTTGACTACTTAGGCTCACTTGACCCAAAGTGACCTAAAGTTTTATGAGCCAAATTCTAATCCTAACTAAATTGGATTGAATCAAACTCACCCATGCCTCTCATCATGATCAACAATCATCATGAGATGATCAATCACCCAAATTGGGTCAAACCAAGTTAACACTTAGCCAAAATGAAACCTAACATAGCTAAAATCCACCATAGGCCAAATTGATTGAAACCATTGATCTAAGTTCATTCATGGACTATGTTTGAACTTGACCAAGTCAACATTTGAGCCTAACCCAATCAATCTTGACCTAAGTTGACCCAACTTGACCTAAAAGTCAAAATGTGTCAAAACTTGATCTAAGCTAAATTGATTAAAACCAATGGATCAAGCTCATTCCAAATCACTTGTTGAACTTGACCAAAGCCTCAATTGGCCAACTAGACCTAACCCCAGTTGACCTTGAACCCAACTTGACCTAAAGGGGTCATGTTGAGCCAAATTCAAACTTAACCAAAATTGATTGGAAATAAAGATACCAATCCACTTCATATGTCTAACCAAACCTAAACCTGCCCATGACCTAGCTCAAATAGGTCAAATGGGTCAAATTGATCAACTTGACCCATTTGACCTAAATGAAGTCATATGAGCCAAACTCAAAACTAAACCAAATTGAATCAAACCAAAGCCACCAAGACATTTCAAATGGTCATTTGAACTTGACTCAACCTTTGGTTTGACCCAATTTGACCAATTGGTCAACTTGAGCCAAGTTGACTAATTTGGACCTAAATGGTTCAACATGAGCCAAACCATATCAAATGAGCTCCAAATCTAATGAAACTTGGCCAAACCTATTTTCTCTACATACCCAACATATGCAAATTTAAAAATCAACCAAATGACCATTCTACCCCTAGGTCATAGAACAAATTTTGGTCAAATCCATGGGGAATTTAATCAAACCCTCTTCATACCAACTTGATACCTTCCTAATAGGTCAAGTAAACCCTATGGAGGGTGGTGCACCCAACCCAATGGGTTTGGGTCAGCTCAAATTAACCCAAGACTAAAATCGAGCACATGGCTCAAATTGGCCATACAGAAAACTTCCTTCCACTCAATTTGAAGCACATGGGAGGCTACAACACCACTCCTTAGCCCAAACCGACCATGTGCAAACTTCTAACAGCTCAAATAGCTCTTTCAATCTTGGTAATTGAATCAAAATGGTAAAAAATGCTTCGGTCATCCAATTGCCATAAAGGGAGATATACTCCCCCTAATTCCACTTGAATTGAAGATCCTCACTGTCGATTGAGTAAGAAAGATTCATAGGAACAATCTTAGAGTGATCATAAGCTTCCTATAAGGGATTGGAAATTTTCATTCTCAATTTTCATCCTTTAAAAACATGGGAGCTCCATAGAATATCAAATTTTCTCCACACTCCAAATCAATTCAATTCTCTTTGCACACTCCACTAGAGGGCCAAATCGAGCTTGCCTAAGCTCTCTCTCAAGTTCTAAAGGCAAGGAGAGGTCTAATTCCATCAAATCCACAAGAGAGCTAAGGAGGGGTTGGTCCATAGAGCAAGCTACTCAACCTCAAGAGCTAATACTTTCACCACGCTTCTCAACCAAATGAAGCCCCTCCAAGGGAATCGAGTGTCGGTGAGGTTAGGAATTTTTTGATCACTAAACTCTCTGGGTGTTGGTCCTTTGTAAAAAAAATTATAATGGCACGAGATTTCAACCATTGAATGTGATCTATATTACTTGATGATGGTGTGTGCAAGATTTTAGCCCAATCTGAGAAGGAGTTAGTTGGCGGCCACCCCCAGGTGATTGTAAGTCCAAGCAGTCAGATGATTTATCCTCTTTTATGGAGGCAAACCAAATACCCATTTTCACCTTAGATTTAGGTTGTGCTTTTGGCCCTCACCAAAGCTCTTTAGATTTATTTTTTGAGGTTGCTTCTCCCATTTGCGGGCCATAAGCTTAAATCCTCACCTCTTAGGCATTTCCTTAATCTTGTGTTAAGGAATCATAAGCCCTAAATTTCTAATGAAAAATTCAATTCAAACAAACTAAATCAATTTCAAAAATATAAAACCCAATCATAGGATAGTTTGAGATGCTCGCTAAGTTTCTTAACATCATGGGCATCTCCTACTTATCTTCCTTTTGGATTTGATAATAACTTCCTCTCTTTGATCAATTTTAATTGATCTTCCAAAATAAACTAATCGATAGTCCTACCTATCTTTAAAGACAATGATCATTTACCTTAATCGAGAGTATTGGGATCCCATCCTTGGATAATTAACTATGGGGCTTACCCCGTAGGGAACTTAACTAACCCGAGTTTAAAATAAAGCTTACTTTATTTTTCAATGTAAAGTAGGGGAAGAATCTTTGGTACATATGCAAAACCATTGTCCTTATGAGTCCTTATTGAGACGATTAGGTCCATTATAGGGTGGTGACTTCTATCTTTTGAGATAGAACACCTCTCCTCAATGTCATACCTGATCACCCTCAATAAGAACATCTATGGATCTACATGGTGTCCCAATAAGGCGTGTATATTCTTTTATATATTTTTTCTTTCATTTATCCTCTCTTTTTCGAAAGGACAAGGGGGATAGATAAAGGAAAGAAATGCAAAAGAAAATATAAATTTTTCACCACAGATTTTTCTGGCGACTCTGTTGGAGTGGTCCCTCTCTCCTTCTTTAGTAAATGATCATTATCTTCAAGTATAGATAGTGGGTTTGTACTTTGGTATGAATCCAAGACTATCCTTATTTTTGTTGGCACTTAGCTTATTTCATTCTTAAGTTGAATTAGCCAACATCTTTAGGTTTTAGGATATCACTTTGTGTTGGTCTTAAAACCCCCTTTGGGTTCTCCAATTAGTAAAAATAAAAAGATCTAAACAAAAATAAAAGATTTAAAGACTTCCTCCTTATCATTTTTATGATAAAGAAAGGTTCATTCTAAAATAACAAAGACAAAATAAATTTTTCATGAGAACCTTGCTTTTCAAAAAACAGTCATTCAAAAATGCACATAATAAAATATTATTCACAAAATTTTTTTAAATCACCCTCTTCTAACAATTCTCATAATTATTATATGTAGGAATCATCAAAAATAAAACTAACATTTTTTTAAAAGCATAAATGAACATCTTCCTTCAATGCATTTTGATGAAGACTTCATTTTCAAAATAAAATAAATAACTCATCTTTCCAAAAGTCAAAATCAAAATCAAAAAATAAAACTTTTAAAAAGCACACATGAACCTTTCCATTCAATACACTCACACCTATTGAATGAAAGTTTCATTTTCAAATAAAATTAAAATTTTCAAATGATATATGAACATCTCCATTCAATATACCCAAATTTATTGAATGAAGATTTCATTCCCAAATAAAAAATTAATTGGAAATCCCACTTAACCATATTCCATATATGATTAAGTTGGAATTACCTCTTTCAAAAAGCAATAATCACACACAAAATAAAAATTTTCACATTTGAAAAAATAAGATTAACTCCCATTCCTACATACCCAAATTTGTTGAAAGGAAGTCTCTTTTCAAAAAATCAAAACTTAACAATCATATTTTCAAAATTCAAAACACATTTGGAACTTCATTTAGCATAATCAAATTTGCTAAGTGAAGTCTCCAAATTCAAAATCAAAAATTTTCAAACACATTTGGAACATCATTTAGCATACTCAAATTTGCTAAGTGAAGTCTCAAAATTCAAAATCAATAAATTTCAAACACATTTGGAACATCATTTAGCAAACTCAAATTTGCTATGTGAAGTCTCCAAATTCAAAACCAAAAATTTTCAAACACATTTTGGGAACTTCATTTAGCATACTCAAATTTTCTAAGTGAAGTCTCCAAATTTAAAATCAAAAATTTTCAAACACATTTGGAACTTCATTTAGCATAATCAAATTTTCTAAGTGAAGCCTCCAAATTCAAAACCAAAAATTTTCAAGCACTTTTTGGAACTTCATTCTTTAACATACCAAATTTGCCAAAAGAATTTTCCATTTTCAAAATCAAATCAAAACACAAAATCTTCAAACACATCTTTTGGAATTTCATTTAGCATACCCAAATTTGCTAAGTGAAATTTCCATTAAGTGGGACTTCATCTTTAGCATATCATATTTGCTAAAATAAAGTCTCCACTTTAAATCAAAAAAACAAATCAAAACAAAAATGAAACACCTTACGATTTTCTTCGCATACTCAAATTACTGAGAATCCTATTTTTAAAAATCAAACAAAACATACTTGGGTTCTTCACTTAGCATACCTAAATTTGCTAAGTGGGAATTCCAATTTTCAAAAAATCAAAACAACAATCCACAAAAAAGAAACAATTATTTTCAAACACTTCACTTAGCATACCTAAATTTGCTAAGTAAAACACCAAATCAAAATAAAAATCAATTGACCCTTACTTTAACATACCCAAATTTGTTAAAGGAAATGGTTCTCAAATCAAAAATCCAAATTTAAACAAACATGAACCTATGGAAGCATCCATCTAAAAATATTTGAATCCACTTTTCAACATACCCAAATTTGTTGAAGTTGGATTCATATTCAAAATTTCTCTTTCAATCAAATTTCTAAATCTTCTCAAATCCATTTGAACCACACTTAACACTTCTAAGATGTTGGATGTGGGTTCAAATTTTCAATTCAAATTCAAAAATCAATATAAGACAGAAATCTGATCCAAGCTTGTTTCCTATTGCAAATTCTCACCATGGGTTACCATATAGCTACAGCTCAGTTTTTCAGTCTTTGCAGTTGATCTGAAATGGCAGCCTCGCAAAAATTTGTTCACTTTCCCTCATGGCATGGATTTACCTTTGGACCATGCCAACTTCCAATGATTGGATCATACACACCTTATACATTTTGATAGGGGATTTGAGGGAGTGAGGATTACATGTGAGGGCACCCCTCACAATGTAGGACCACTGGTCGGTGTCATCCATATTGATCTACCATCTAATTCTAACATCTCCTCATTGAAGAAGAAAGCAGTGGCAGTCCCACCAACTTCAATAGTGAGTACCAAAGACAAGCCCCGCCAGGTCTGTGTTTCGCCTCGGAGGGCTAGCAACCTCTCATCGCACTCTAAGGGTAAGGCTCCCCCGATCTCGTGATTTCCTCCCCTACTTTTGAGTATGGGTCTAGCTCTCACTCCTCCCATCCTACCAGAACATAGTGAAGGAACAAAAAATGCATGATCAAGCGGTATCACACTAGGATTGCTAGGGAGATGGTGGTAGCCACCCATTTAGCTATTAAGGAGTTTCCTATTTTGACTTCACCACTAGTTACAACAAACCAATTTCATCCTCTCTCTAGGTCAGACAGAGAGGATGTTAGGAGGATTTGCACATTACCTCCACCAATAGTCCATCATTAACCATCAATTACTCTAAGCAGGAGGTGGTACGTCAGCCTTCGATTAGTCTTGTGCCAGGTTGGCGGAGCTTACGGACATTCAGAGTCCATAGCTCAATTTGATCTAAGATCCATTATCCCCCATAGTGTGGGGAAACAATTCATCATGAGAGGGCCATAGAGGCCCATACATCTCATTATCAAGAGGAGAGGTGGATGGTTCGCTGCCGGTAGCTTCGCTTGTTGATTTTCTAGCTTCGCTACCGACCATACAAAGATCTTACTTTCTACCAGCCATCAAGAGGAGCTCTCATAGAGATTAGTGGTGTTTCCACCACACCACTCACATCCTCCTCCATCACCGCCTAGTCACAAAGATCTCCGCCATCAAAGGCCATGAAGGCCATATCGAGGAGAAGTGCACCCCATTGGTGATCCGCTATGGTCGGGGATCCTACCATCTACACTACTATTGTGGTGAGTCGAAGCTCGCTAACCTTCAATGGTGGTGCGGAGGAGTGACCCCAAAGCATAGTGGTCATCCTTCACCAATTCCATCAAGACACAGACATGGAGATGGTAGCCATTAGAGGTAGCATGATAGTCCCGCAAATGATAGTGGAACCTCCTAGGAATGTTACCCCTCTCATGGCTAGTGATAGTCAGGATTGTCTCTCCTCTAGTGAGTACAATCCTCATAGGATTGACTCCCTAGCAGTAGGCGAGGTCGGGTTCCTCTCATTACATGACAGTGATCACACCGATTTGCCAAAGATATTTGTACCCACTCAGATTGATCATTGTTTAGATGAGATAGTGGCTCATTATTTCATGGAAAAGAAGAAAATTCTAGGGTATGATTGGTCAGATGAGGAGAAGGTTAGCTTCGATCCCAATGAAGATGACTTATTGGGAGACTCCTGAGTCATATGGTAGATGTGAGGATCTCTCTTAAGAAGCAGCCATGGAAGGTGATGAGGTTGATCAGGAAGACACCGCCCAATCAGCCCAACACCTCTGATATCAGTTGAAATAGAAAAGATGAGCAGATAGATGATGGCACGAGTAGAAAACTTGTTAGAACAATTTCGAAAATAAGCCCCAGTTCATCCTCCTACACCGACATTAGTCACTGAGTTAGTGCATGTCTTGGACCCCAAGACCTTACCTCCCGCTGAGCAAGGTAGCACCATGTAGGAAGGTAGTGGAAAGTACCTTCCATATAAGAAAAAGACATAAAATCCACAAAGAATGAAGGAAGCTTGGCTCAAGCCCGGAGGATCATCGCTCAAAGGGCGACTACCCAAGAAATTTGATGTTATCCAATATCCCAAAGGTTTCATGCCACCTTCCTTCCAAAGCTTTGATGGTAGTGGAAACCCAAGGTAGCATATAGCATACTTTGTGCTAATATCAAGTAAGTGATTCTTTGTTATTCTCTTCTTGTTAGTAGCCTAGTGGATTGCTTTGATTGGTATGTTGAACCCCCAATGGTTTAGTAAAGACATTTGCTGAGTTAGCAACTCTTCATTAAGAGGTTTGTTGGAGCTCAGCAAAGGGTTATTGTAGGTGATCTCATTGTAGCATAACAACACCCAGGTGAGTCCCTTGTTGATTATATTCTCCAATGGCATAACCTGAGTATGAAATGTGAACTGTAGCTGTCTGAGTAGTATGCCATTGAGATTCTTTTGAAGAATATCCATGGCTTTATCACCTTCATGCTTAAGGGCTTCACTATCAAGATATTTGAGAAGCTAATCAACAAGGTGACTAGTCTACAAGGAGAGGCCAAATAGTTTCCTTTTCAAGATCAGTTGCCTAAAGAAAAGCCATAAAAGGTCTATGAGAAGAAGCTAGGAGCAATGACAGTGGTAGATAAAGGGAAGCAACCAGCTAGAGATCAGTCCAAGAGACCATTACCTTAGCAGCCTCCACCTCCTTTTCCACCACCAAGGAAGCTCTACCGACCTCCACAGTAGCCTCCACGGCCAGCACCATTACCTCCTCAGCCATACCACCACCACCATTAGCACACATACTCGTCATCAGGTAGCTATTGTTCACCTACTCTTTTAGATAAACTTAACAAACCTTATTCATTTAAGAGGGAGGTAATCAGGAAGATCTTTAAGAATCTCTTAAAAAAGCCTGATTTTTAGCTATTTGAGCCTAGGAGATCAGAGGAAGTAGGCAAAAGTCATGATCCAAACTTTTGCCCTACCACCGTATGTTAGGCCATATTTTGGAGGATTGCTTCACATTCAAGGACTGGCTTGAACATAGCTTCAAGATCGGTGTTGTAGTTATCCCAAAGGAATACCTTATGGAACAACCATCCGCCCATCGTGGTAATCCTTGGGATAAATGTGATCCTTCCAAAACAAAGAAGGTTGGGATATTTCTTTATCCAAAACCTCTAAGAAGATTGTCTAGAAGATCAAGATGGTTTCCTTGCAAGTGCCTGAGTCAGCTCAAACCTCCAAAATCAAGGAAGGTTTGTAAGTTGTCAATGCCAACTTGAGGAAAGGGGGAGCTCAATAGTAACAAGATGTGTCACCGAGATAGCCCAATAGCGCAACTAATCGACCACCAACCAACCTATATTGTAGCTTCCACCGTGACTTCTTCCACTTCGCCTAGTTCTTCTTTTTCTTCTACTAGTAGAACTCTTGTGGATAAGGGCATCAAATCCCTTACCCCACTCACTTTACTTGATTTCTACTTTGTACCTCCAAACAAATCCAAGAAATTGAAGAATAAAGCTAGTTTGAATTACATCTGTGTCACTTCTGATGGGTTGTATTCTTCTATTCCTAATGATAACTCTTCAAGTCAAAATAACTATAATAATTCTAATCTTCCTCTTTATAATTCAAGGTTGGACTTTCCTACTCTGAATACCAAGGGTTCACCTCTTGAGATAGACTTGGAATCATCCAATTCTGAGGGTCCCATAGGAGTTAGTGAGCCTAATGCGAAGAACCTTCCATTACCCTCACTGAAGTTAACATCTGTAGTGGTAAGGTTCTACCTCTTAGGGCAGAACCACAAGATAGAGGGAAATAATTCATTGGTACAAAGGATCAAGAAGCTCTTCCACAGGATGCTCCACCCTTAGATATACTTGTCGAGGACCAGCACAAGGTGGATTACAATGTCCTTTCTCATATAAAAAAGTTGTCATCTAAGCTAAGCATATATGATGCCCTTGTCTTATCCAAAGAAATGAGGGAATCACTAATCAAGGCCCTCCTTGATCTTGAAATATGCTTAGCTCAGCTGACCGCCATAAGTGAGGAGGCACATTACACTAAAGAAGCTCGGGGGGATCACCTTCACAAATGAAGACCTTCTTTTGGTGGACTTGGAGGACAACCATCCCATCTACATCATAGTTGACATGGATAGGTTCAGACTTGCCAGAGTTCTCGTGAATCCAGGTGCATCGGTGAACATTATGAGTCTAAAGACCCTTGCTTATTTGAGGATTGACATCTCTACACTCTGAGGAGATCAGATGATGTTGAGAGGATTCAATGAACAAGGTAAGTGGGCTTTAGGTTCTATATTGTTACCTTTGGAGATAGGTGATTGGAAGACTAAAGCCAAGTTTTACATCATTAATTTGAATACTCCATTCACTACTTTACTCGATAGGCCTTGGAAACATCAAAATAAGATCGTTTCATCCTCCCTCCATTAATTCATCAAGTTCAGAAAAGATGGGATTGAATATTGTGTTAATGGAGATAAAAAGCCATTTTTAGTTAAAGAGGTTGAGATTTATAAGGATGTGATCTACTATCTTCCTCAAAATACCCTTTCTCATGAACTTGGATAAAATTCAAATTCAAAAGCAAAAGAAAAGGAAATGAAGAAAAATAAAAGATAAATAAAAAATAAAAGTCTAAGTGAACAATAAAGGGAAATTGAAGAATAAATAGATCCGCATATTACATTCCACACCATTCCATCATATGGACATGTGGGTAGATGGCTCAACCTCCACCGCACAAAGGCAGGTAGAAATAGAGGTAGCTCAGGTGGAAGACCCCTAGTTGGCCATCACCACGAGATCATGGTCTAGTTCATAGGAGTACCCCTACTATTCACATAGACTTGGAATCCAATTTTGAGGATGAGTGTGATTAGTATACCGCCCAACCCCTCTCAACATTCCATTGGAGGTGACTTTCGATCCAAACAGATGAAGACTAGCCTCCAAGCAAAATATTCAAAAGTTTATGTGAAACTATTAGGCAGCAGCTGGGTACCATAGCTCTAACCTCACTTATATCTCAAAAAGTTAAAGGTTTAGTAGTTAAGGAAGTCCTTAAGTCTTCTAGTGATATGAAGCCAAAGAGATTATTTTGGGATCATCATCCTCAAGTCCTAAGTTGATGTAACTTGAGGAGGATTCATTTAAAGAATTAATGGAATTACCATTTGACTTTTACCTTGTTCATAATCTTATACAAAAAGGTTAGTTCCTCATACATGGTCCAAACACAGGTCAGAGTACTTTGAAAAGTTATGGAACAATATAAGTAGGGTAGCACAATCAAGAGCAGGACTAGGATTTGGTACAATGGGTCCAGTTGATGATGACGATTAATGCTTAGTTGTTATCAATCATTTGGAGTCTAATAGGTTCTTCTCACACAACACCAACTCTTATCTAGGTGATCTCCAAATTAAAGCGCACTACCAAAATTTGAAGAAGAGATCCATTCAACAATAGACAAGCTTAAATAAATCAACCTCAGGATAGAAGAAAATCATGCCCACATACATCGTTCATAAAATGAAGAAGAAACCAATGACTTAGTTAAGCTATTAACTGAGTTTAAAGATTATTTCGCATGGAGTTATGAAGAAATGATCGAATTATCTCCTGACGTAGCAGTCCACAAGCTAGCAATAGATACTAATGCTACCTTTATTAAGCAAGCTACTAGACGCGTGTCATTAGAAATTGAACAACAGGTCATTTCTAAAGTCAAGAAACTGATTGATACTGGTTTCATCAGGGAAGAGAAATATCCTACCTGGTTAGCCAATGTCATACCAATTATGAAAAAGAATGGCCAAATTCACATATGCATCGATTTCAAGGATTTAAACAAGGCATGTCCTAAGGATGAGTTTCCTCTTCTTATACCAAAATTAATGGTGGACATCGCCTCATCTCATGCAGTATTTTCTTTTATGGATGGATTATCTGGCTACAACCAAATCAAGATGTCTCTTGAAGATAAAAGAAACACTACTTTTTGAACCCCGATCAGTATCTTCTATTATATGATCATGCCTTTCGGCCTTAAAAATGTCGGTGCTACATACCAACAGGCCATGACTCAGATCTTCAACAAACTTATCCATCATCAGGTTGACTACTACATTGATGATCTAGTAGTCGAGAAAAGGAAGACCACCTCTTTGACTTGAGAGTAGTTTTCGAATGGTTAAGACAATATAACCTCAAAATAAATCCCCTAAAGTGTGCATTTAGTCGCTTTGGGAAAATTCCTCGGGTTTGTTGTTCGACATTGGGGAATAAAAATAGATCTTGAAAAGATTAAAGCTATCTTAGAAATGCCAACCTCCCTAGTGGAATCTAATCAAACAAATCAAAGAAATCCAATTAAATTCTTATCCCTAGTGGATACACACCCAAACAAATTATATACAATCAAACTCAAATCTATATAAATGAATCAACTGCTTTTAGGAAGGTTCATGTACTCAATCCCAGGATTCCTACTATTCTCTATGCCTTTGGCATAAAGATAGTGCATTTCAAGATCATGATTTCTATCTTCTGCAGTATAGATCACTTTCATTGATCATTGCACTGATGTTGTTGATCATTTCTCAACGCCATATGTGTGGTGCCTTGTCAATTACACCACACCTATTGGGTCCTTTGTTGACCTCACTTTGAGTGAGCTCTTAACCTCCTCTAGACTTAGAACTTTCTAGACACTAAGATTTTAAATAATAAGACATCTAGTGATTAGGTGAACACCAACCAAGCCTAGAGACTTAGAAGTGTTAATCATAAGATTAGGCTATGTCTGGTTTGAAATTACCTATCCCATAGCCTCAAATAACCTAGATACACTTTCAAATCCCAAACTCAATCTCAAATCATCAAATTCAAATTTAAATCTAATTTCAAATTTTGACTCCAAATGATGAAACCCAAAATCAAAATTAAAATTTTCGCCATATGAACCATATTCATAAGCTTAGCCAATATTTTCTTGAATCAAATCAAACTCAATTGATCTCTTCATAAATCAATTATTCCTTCATTTATGTTCACAAATATAAATGAAATCCAAATTCAAATGACCAAAACCATATTGAAAATCACCCAAACTCAATTTAAACCCTTTAAGCCAATTCTTTGACTAGCCAAATTCTATCCATATCAGTTAAAACTAACCAATATTCTCTTGAATCAATCATTTATTTAATTATCTACCCAAATATATTAAATCTACAATCATAAGTCAAATCAAAACTAAACTAACAATTAACTTAGGTGCACTTGACCTAAAGTGATTTTAAAGGACCCATTTGAGTCAACTCTAATCCAACCCAAATTGGATTGAACCAAGCTCACCAAAATCTTCCACCATGATTTTGATCACCCTAGATGATCAATTGCAATCAATTGGGTCAAACAAGCAATTGGCCATTTGATCCAAATTGACCCAAATTGGCCTAAAGAACTAAATCGGGTCAAATCATGATCTAACCCAAATTGATTGCAACCACGGCTCAATCTCATTCCAAATTGATTATTGAACTTGACCAGCAATAATTAAACCCAATTTGATCAATCAAATCTCTCAATATGACAACTTAGCCCAAATTGGCCTAAAGGATCAACTTGGCCTAAATTAAAATTAAATCCAAATTAATTCAAACCAAAGACCACATTCATCTTCAATTAGTCAATTGAACATTAATCAACCTTAACCCTAATTTGGCTAATTGGTCAATGGTCATTGGCAAAATGACTCATATGACCTAAATTGGGCCAAATCCCTTGAAACCAAGCCAAAACCATTAGGCTGATCACCCACCCAAACTCATTTGGGATCAGCCCAAACAAACTCACCCATTTTGAATCCTCAAATCATCCCCACATAGATTCCACCTAACCTCATTTTCTCCCATCACATACACTTAACCCCTCATCACATAGCCCCAATATTTCAATTAAATAAATCTCATCATATGGCAGCAAGAGAGGACTTTGGAACAAAAATTTATAGTCCTCAATCAATCTAGATCTAGCCCTAACCACCCCAACAAGATGGCATTCAATTTGGAGCCAAAATATTCAAAAAAATTTTAATTTTCATCCATTATAGAGGGAAATGAGACTTGAGCTCTCTTGCTCCCATCATCATCACTCCAAAATCTCTCCAAAGCCAAAAGTAACCCATCCCACTTTGTTTAGCCACTTTGAGCTAAAAATAATAAGAATTTGCTCTTATAGATGATGCAAACATCGGAGAAGGAGGCTGTAAGAGAAGCAAAGGCCAAAAAACTCAAGCTTTCACATACATAGAGCTCCCTCGGATCTTCATCACAAAATCATCCCTTGAGGTAACTTTCCAAACCAGTGCCTTAGATTTTGCATATTTTGTATTAAATTTCCATGATTCTAGGAATTTCTTTAGAAATCCAAAGACTTTATTTTAAATCATTCCAAATAGAAATAAATGTATTTTTTGGTGTGATAAGACAAAATGGGTCCATTTGGACAAGTTTCTAAAACTTTCATTTTTTCCAAAAATCAAAACAATCTTTTTCATACCGTCCGGATCTCAGTCATGATCGGACGTGACCGCAGGATCGGCGACCGCCTTCAGATCGCTGATGCGATTACCATCCGACAATGTCGCAGACGGATTCGAAAGTGATCCGAAGCCAGATCAAAATGAACTGACCGTCTGACGGATGGTTCGGACGGACGGCCAGACACGCATCGATCCGCCTTCGATAGCGATATCCAACCATTCGACTGCGGACGGTCTAGAGAAACACGCTGGTTCTTTTCCAAAACCACGCTGTATATGTATAAAAAAATAATAATAATAATAAAAATAATTTAAATCATCTAAAACTTCAAAATTCATCAAAAATAAAATACTTAACCAAAATTGCAAACAAGGGTCGCTGGATTTTTATCCGAGAAATCGAAAAAGCCAAAATACTCAAAATTGTAGTAACTGAGCATAATTTGAGTTTTAATAAAATCATATTTCATTAATTAAGCCAAAAATATAAGTTATTGTTGAAATTTTAGATATTAAAATTAATGTTATAATACATACAATAAAATTTCAAGTTAAAATAACTTAGATTGGTAGATATTAACATTTTAAATTCAGATTATCAACTTTGATAAAATAAATTAAATAAAAAATTCAGAATTTACAAAATCTTCAAGATAACCTAAATCACTTTAATCGACATCTGGACTCTAAGAAAATGATTCTATCTTCTAAATCTTAAGAAACCCAAATAAACACTTAAGATTAGATTTAAATAATTAAAAGTTAATTAAAATATAATCTAAAATAACTCAAATATTAAATCAAAAAAAATAAAATAAAAAATAAAATAATTAGAAATTGAATAGAATTCATTAAATCATTAATCAAACTTTAAATGAAATATCATCTTTAAAGGAGATTAAATTAAATATGATTAAATCTATTTAAGTTAATAAAATTCAATTGAATGATTAAATCTTAAATCAAACTCAAAATCCAAAAAAAACTTAGAAAACTTTAATAATTTGATACTAATCAACTAAACTAAATAAAATTAATGTGAACTTAATTAACCTATGATTAAATCACATCCATTTGGAATGAGATAATTAAATAACCATTAAATATTTGAACCTAATAATTAAATTGAACATGTTAATAAAATCAAACAAACATAACAAATCAAATCAAGTAAAACCCTAATCATAAATAATCAAACTCAATTAGTCAAACATTTAATTAATGAAAATTTAATAAATTAATCCATCATCTTAATTAATCAAATTAATTTAAATGAGTCACATAAGCTAACCTAAAATTAAGCTAAATCAAACCCATAATTAAATAATCATACTTAAATAAAATTAATTAAGTTAATTAAATTAATCATATGAAACCTAAACTTAATCAAACATAATTAAGACATTAAACACTAATCAAAGCTTAAATTAAACCTAAATCATTAAGTTATTAATCTCTAATAAAACCTATAATTAATCTAATAATTTTTTAATTGACCAATCAAATTTAATTAATCAAACATCTAATTATTGCAAACTTAATAAATTAATCCATTATTTTAATAAACCAAATTTAACTTTATAAATCAGATTAAAGTTAATTCAAATTAAATTCTAATTAATCTACTAAGTAATTTAATCACACCTAAATAAATTAATTAGAATTACATTAATCATATTAAACTTAAGCTTAATCAAATATAAAAAAATGCAATTAAATGATAATCAAACCCTAATTTAAACTTCAATCATTAATTCACCAATTACATCATTAACTCAAACAAACATGAAATCAAATTAAAAGTTAAACAAATCTTTATTTAATTTAATCATACTTCTTAAACTACTAATTAAGTTAATCAAATTAATTATATTAAACTTAATTAATTAAAATGCAATTAAATATTAATTAAAACATAAATTAAACCTAAACCATTAAGCCATTAATTACATCATTTCTCTAAACAAATATGAGACTAAATAAAAAAAAAATTTTAAACAAAACTTTATAATTAACATAAACACACTGATTAATTAAACAAATCACATAATCACATTGAACCTAAGCAAACCCATAGGCCAATAAAGATAATTAAATCAAATTGAATCAAATTAAGTTAGATCAAGAAAGATTCTCATCAATTTAATATAGAATCAAATCAAATCTCATTCGACTTACTTAAATAACATAAACTAATTAACTATCCAATATATGTAACAAAATGCAACCAAACATGAACATGACAAATGGATGTGATTAAAATAAGATCCCAATACAAAGAACCAAACCCAATTAAAATCAAAATAAAATCTCAATTAATCTAACTAATCAATATAAATAAATGAACCACAATCAATTAAATAAACATAAAGTTAAATCACATAACCATGATCAAGGAAAAGAATTAAATATTTAAAAGGATATTGAATTATCAAGATGCAATTAAACTAAAACATCTAATCAAAAAATCAATTAATCAAATACTTAAATAAATCAAATTCTAAATTCCAAATCAAATGAATTACTGGTTCAAATCTAATCAAGATACATAAGGACTTTAGTTGATTCCTTAATTAGGATGAATAGAGTGAGTCCTCCTATGATGGAATTCATCCTACTCTTCATTCTTGAGAACCTAAATATTATTTCAACCAAATAAAATTGAAATAAAAATGAAAATCAAATCATTAAATCATCTAGATTGAAATCACCCAACGATAAAATCTAAATTCAAACTTCAGATTGGAACTTAAACTAAAGAAGCAGTAAAGTCTTGCTACACAAGCCTTAAGCATACATATTAATACTAAGTCACTACTTCTGTGCCGTTACGTTGTATGTATGATGTTGTGTTTTATTTTGTGATGTAATTTTAGACTAGATGTTAGGTGTATGTTTCAAATCATGTTCATTATTAGCCTAATCATATTTTCTGCAGGGAGTTGTGCTTAAAAGGGCCGCTATAATAAATATATATATATATATGCTTTTACTATGTAGGTTGCTTAGCCCCTAAGTGTAACCCATGTTAGGACAGGTGGGCTTGGTTACCCATCTGTGGGTGCTAAGTCCAAATTATTCATATAACTGCTTGGGTTGTATGGTATGTTTTGTTGGTTTAATTAGCCTCATGTTCAATTTGATTAATTTTGATGATAACAAACAAATGCTTGGATGTTCTAATGAATATTTTTATGTGTTTCAGATATATCAATTGCTAATTACATATCCAATACATCTCACAAATTATTAAGAAATTGCAAGAAAAAGAATGAAAGGATAATGAAGCTCATGATTTTAGGTTATATGACTATTCATATGAGTTCTTTGGCATGAATCAATTTGCTCACAACCTAACATACTATTTTAATGAGGTTAATTTATATAAATCTTTATTTAATTAACATTCAATTATATGTTTTTTCTACATAGCAATAAAATTATCAAAGTAATAAATGATCATAACTATTAAGTATAATTATTTTATTTACTTAATATAATTAGGTATTTTAATTTAATTTGCTGGTTATATGATAACTAACATATTTATGATTATATATAAATTATATCATAATTTTAAATATCACATGTCAAAATTAACAAAATATATAAAATTTTGTATTTTAGCCAAAGTCATTGTTTAATCAAAGAATTTATATCTGATTTTATCTCCATGGATTCCTTGGATTTTTTCCTTTAAAAATAAGTTGTTACATGACCCACTTTGCATTAAAATTGAATTTATTATGATTTTTTAAACATTACTGATTTTAATAATGGATGTATGCTACATGCTTTGAATATATTAAGAGCTACATTTGATTACTTTTGACTTTCATGTGAATAGCCAAATTTTTGCTAAATTTAATATTTGTTTAATATAAATTATATTTTTATTGAATATTAAATTATCACATGATAGCATGAGGTTTGTATAATATATTTCTTTGAAATAATTTTTTTAAATGACCTTCTTGCCTATAAATAGCCCTCATTCTCATGAAAGCATCCCTCATTCAAAATTCAAAATCTCTCCAACAAATCTAAGAGAAAATCTCTTAAATGTTCCTTCCAAATGTTCTCCAAATATTGGAAGATCAAATCCTTGGTTTGGAAGCTTCAACATCTTCAACTAAGCAAACCTTTTAAATTACTTGAGTTTGTTTTCTTGATCTTAATACTCTAGTTGTTCATGCTATTTTCACCATCTATTTCTTCTTTCTAATTTATACTTTTTGTGGATTAGTCTTTGAACATTGGTTTTCACATCAAAGTTTCTCAATCATTTTTGGTGAAAACTCTTGTGATAATTTGATCTATTTCAACTTGGAAATTTTTAGCTTCCTACAAATTTATTTTGGTTTCTTGAAATATTTCTTCTTTGGTCTTATTTTGAAAGATCATTTATTCTTAGATCTATTTTAGAAGTATATTTTAAGCATTTTAAAATAAATTATTGTGCTGAAATTATTTTCATATTTGTTATATCTCTTTTTAATTGAAAGCTTACTAGCCAACTTAGATCATCATATACTTATTTTTTTATTTTGTGATCATTAGCATTAATTGAAAGAATCTTTTGGTTAAAATAAATTATTCCTTGCTGAAATTTATTTTATTATGAAAGAATATTGAATTTATTTTGAAATCATTTTATTATTCTACAAATTATAATAACATAAACATCCTAGTAAGATCACTTTAAGATATTTATTTTTTAAGTGAGCATTTTGCTTGCCAAATTTTTTTAAGTTGTAAAGTGATCATTTATAAGTTGTGAGATCACTTTGAATTTGATTGCTTGGTATATTTGTGAGAGATTTACTTTATCAAAATTTATTATTTTGTATTTTTTTGTTGTAAAATTTATTTGGGGTTGTACTCTACTCCCTTTAGAAAGTACATATTATTGTAGGGTTGTACTATCATAGAGAGTACTTTTGTAAACCATTTTATTTAGTGTTTCCCAGTGTGGGTGGCTAGCATGGACGAGTTTTGGGTTTAGAACCACGTAAAATTGTGCTCTTGTCCCTATTTACTTTATTGTATTTTATTTTTGTGCATTTAGAATTATATCTTATCATTATAAAATCAAAATCTTTTTTCAATTTAAAATTAAAATTTAAGTTTTGAAAATTTTAATATTACCCAATTCACACCCCCTCTTGGTGCTATAGTGTCTCAAATTATCTAGGCTCTTTATTGGCTTAACATCCAAGAGTAAATCTTTTCACTATGGCACAAGGTTTCACAAAGGGTTAATAGGGACAATCCACTCATAACTCCACTTTAGATAGTGTACCATTTGATTATTGGAAAATAGAATTAGTACATTCTTAAGAGGTCAAGATGCACGATTTATATGTTGACACATCAATATCATACACTTATAGAAGTAAATGGCATTAAAGTAGAAAAACCTTTTGAGGAATGTATAAATGAAAGAGAACTTGATGAATTAAATGCTTGGGCTTGTAATACTTTACATTGTGCTTTATTACCGATGATTACATGAAAATTTCTATGTTAAGTATAGCAAAAGAAATATGGGATAAACTTATTATAACTTATGAAGGAACTAGTAGAGATGCTCACATAAATAGACTTGTTCATGATATGAGTTATCATATGTCTCCTTCTCAATTTATTTCATATGTACAAATTCAAAATAATAATTATTATTCTCTTAAAACATATAGAATCAAGACTTAGTTTATAAGATTCTTAGATGTCTTCAAAAGAATGGAAGCTAAAGTAATTTTAAGTGAAGCTAAAGATTTATCTACTTATCCACTTGATCGCTTTTGGGTTCTTTGATAGCACATGAACAAAAACTCAAAGAGATAAGATGGATAACTCGAAAAAAGGAGAAGGAGAAAGGAAAGCCATTGCATACAAGTTGATGATAGTGATGAGCATAACACCTCAAGCTCGATGGTGATTGTGATGAGGTGGTCATGCTTTCCAAAAGGCTTGGGAACTTGCTAAGGAAGAAGAATCAAAGGTATAAAAAAATCTAAAAATTATAAATTTCAAACTAAGAAATTTCCTACAGGTGAAGGGATCATTTGCTATCATTGTAAAAAGTACATATAAGAGGTGATTGTCCGAACTTGTTGAATCAAAGAAAAAGAAATTGATGTAATCAAAAGAAAATATATGAGGAGAAAAAAGTACCATAAGAAGAAGAAGACTTTATAATCCATTCAAATGAAGTACTAGCTCATGATGAAGAGGTCAACATATGTCTTATATATGGAGAATCACTTAGATTCTCAAGAGGTATGTAATGATATATCTTATGATGAATTAGATGATGCTTTTAATGATTTAGTTGAATATAAAAAATTAAAAATAAAATACAAAACCTTAGAAAATGAACATAAAAAATTTAGATATGCATTTTTGTGATTTAAAAATGAAAGTGATAATTTAAAAAAGTAAAAATACTTTTCATTAAATTGTTCCTTAGTTGTAGGTAAACTTGAAAGAGAGAATATCTTATTAAAAGCAAGATTAGAATTATTAAAATCACAAGTTCATTATAATACTTCATCAAGAAAACATTTAAAAAATTATTTGCATCATACACATCCACTCATATACCTTATAATTATATTCTAAATCATATGCAAACACTAAGGTTTGGTGCAACTATTGCAATAAAAAAAGGGCATATTTCATTTGATTGCTATGCACGAAAATATAAAATACTAAGCAATCATCTTATGTATGGTACCAAAGGTACAAGCACTACATAAAACCATGCATGTTAAATATCTTCAAATGAATGTGGACCCAAACATGTTTGGGTTCCAAAAGTTAACATGTGAGTTTATTTTGTAGGAATGCCTTCAAAGCAAAATCAAAGAAGGCATGTGGTACTTGGACAAGTGGATGTTCAAGATATATGACGAGATAAAGATAAATTCACAACTTTGAATCAAGTGATGGAGGATTTGTTACATATGGAGATAATGCAAGGGAAAAATCATTGGCATTGGTTCTATTTGTAAGAATTCTATCACTTTAGATAAAGTTTTTCTAGTAGAAGGATTAAAACATAATTTAATTTCTATTAGTCAATTATGTGATAAAGGTTTGAATGTAGTATTCCATGCATCATATTGCATTATAAAAAAAATGAAAATGTTTTGCTAGTAGGAAAAGATACAAAATATTTATGTCATTGATTTAGATAGCTTTCATAATGTAATTTAAATTACTTTGTTTTAAAAGCACTCATGATGATATATGGTTATGGCATAGGAGACTATGTCATATTAACATACACACTTAATAAAATTGCTAAACTTGATTTAGTAGTTGGTTTGCCCAAATTAAATTTTCATTCAAACTATGTTGATGCATGTATTCATGGTAAAACATTCTAGAAGCTCATTTAAAAAAAAATATTGTTTCTACTTCTAGACCTCTAGAATTATTGCACATGGATTTATTTGGTCCTATTAGCACCATTACCAGGTGGAAAAAATTATGATTTTGTGATTGTTGATGATTTCTAGATATATGGGTTTTATTTGTAACTTACAAGGATGATATTTTTTGTGAGTTTAGAAAGTTTTCTAAATATATTCAAAGAGAACAAGGCTTTTGATTAATAGGGTTCAAAGATCATGGTGGCAATTTGAAAATAAATTATTTGAGGATTATCAGGATGAACATGGGATTAGACATAATTTTTGCACTAGAACTCCCCAACAAAATGGAGTAGTAGAGAAAAAATAGAATATTAATTGAATTAAGTAGATCTATGTTTGATGAGTATAAATTGCCAAAATATTTTTCGTAAGAAAATATCATGTTATGTAAATGAATAGGATCTATTTTAGACCAATTTTGAAGAAGACACCCTATGAATTTTTTGGAAAGAAGCCTAAGATTGAACACTTTCATGTATTTGGATGTAAATTTTATTTTGAATAATGGAAAAGATCATTTAGGTAATTTTGATTGCAAATCGATGATGGTATTTTCAGATACTTTTCTAGGATTTATGAGTTTACAATAAGAAAATGATTGTAGAATCAATACATGTTATTTTGATGAAAATTTGATTGATCCTATTAGAAATGAAGTGATTGATGAAGAGATTGATAACTTTAAGAAAATATCTTTAAAAGATAATATGGATGATTCATTGCCTAAAGAATGAAATATAATAAAATCATCCAAAGGAACTAATTATAGGAGATCCTTCAAAAGGAGTTATGACTAGACATAGTAGAGAAGTTGTAGATCATTCAGCATTTTTATCTGAGGTTGAACCTAAAAATTTAGAAGAAGCATTAAATGATAATTTTTGGATTATTGCTATGGAAGAGGAGTTGAATCAATTTGTAAGAAATGACTAGTCCCAAGACCCCAAGATCAAAATGTCATTGGAACAAAATGGATCTTTAGAATAAGCTATGATTCAAAGGTATTGTTAGAAATAAAGCTAGGTTAGTTGCACAATACACACAAGTTGAAGGTATAGATTTTGAAGAATCTTTGCATAGCAAGACTAGAAGCTATTAGTTACTCCTTGCTTATGCTTATTTTAGAAATTTTAAACTTTTTCAAATGGATGTCAAAAGTGCATTTTGAATGGATTTATTGACCAAAATATATTTGTAGAAAACCACCTGATTTGAGAGCCTTGATTTTCCAAATCATGTGTATAAATTAAAGAAAGTCTTATATGATTTAAAAAAAGTGCTTGGTATGATGTTAAGTAACTTTTGATAGATCATGGATTTAGAAAAGTAGATACCACCTTATTCCTTAAGAGCATAGATGATGATTTGATTGTGGTACAAGTGTATGTAGATGATATATTATTTGGAAGTACAAATGAATCTTTATGCCATGAGTTCTCATCTTTGATGTCTAAAGAGTTTGAAATGAGTATGATGGGAGAACTTAATTTTTCTTAGGTCTTCAAGCAACAAGAAAATGGCACATTCATCAAACTAAGTATATAAATGAATTGCTTGAGAGGTTTGACATGAAAAGATTTAAATCTAGTAAAACTCCTATGAGCCCATCTATAAAATTGGATTTAGATGAATTAAAAATCTATTGATCAAAACTTTATAGAGTATGATAGGTTCACTTTTATACCTTGTGCTAGTAGGCATATTATGTTTGCTATTTGTTTGTGTGCTCGTTGTGCCAACCCAAAGAATCTCATTTAATAGCTTTTATCTTCTACATTTGATAGCACTACTAAGTTATTTATGGTATCCTAAAAATTCTTTATCATGTGATTTGGTTTATTCGATAATTGACTTTGCGATGCAAAGTAGATAGAAAAAGTACATCACATGTCATTTTTAGGATCATCACTTGTGTCTTCATCTAGAAACAAAATTGTAGCTTTATCCACCAATGAGTACATACAAATTTGCTGTGTCCTTTGGTTAAAGCAACAATTAGAAGATTTTGGTAAAGATCACATTCTAGTTAGACAATACTAGTTATTAGTTTGACTAAAAATCCTATCCAAAGACTTAAACCAAGCATATAGAAATTAGATATCATTTTATTAGGGATCATGTTTTGAAAGGTGATGTTAATATTAATTTATTAGATCATTTACAAATTGCATATCTTACAAAACCCTTACTAGAAGAATATTTTTGTACTTTAAGACGATGCTTGGAATGTTAGATCCTAATATTTAAAATTGTATGTAGTTTGTTCTCACTTTTGATGTTGTCAAAAGGGGAGAAGAGTAAAATGTTGGTTAATATTAAGTCTATTTAATGCATACATTTAGAGCATTATTCATCATATGCATAAATTTTTTTAAAGAATTTCTTTCAAAAACTATGATGAAAGGTCAATTTGCACCTTCATCAAAATCAATACCAACATTAGTCATCATCAAAAGGGGAGATTGTTGGCTTAATTAGCTCATGTTCAATTTGATTAATTTTGATGATAACAAACAAATGTTTGATATTCTAATGAATATTTTATGTGTTTTATATATTAATTGCTAATTACATATCCAATACATCTCACAAATTGTTGAAGAAATTGCAAGAATAAAAGAATGAAAATAATGTGAAGCTCATTATGACTATTCATATGAGTTCTTTTGGCATGAATCAATTTGCTCACAACCTAACATATTATTTTAATGAGGTTAATTTATATAAATCTTTATTTAATTAACATTCAATTATATGTTTCACATAGCAATAAAATTAATCAAAGTAATAAATGATCATAACTATTAAGTATAATTATTTTATTTACTTAATGTAATTATATTTTAATTTAATTTGCTGGTTATATGATAACCAACATATTTATGATTATATATAAATTATATCATAATTTTAAATGTCACATGTCAAAATTAACAAAATATATATAAAATTTTGTATTTTAGCCAAAGTCATTCTTAATCAAAGAATTCATATCTGATTTTATCTCCATCTGATTCCTTGATTTTTCCTTTAATAAGTGGTTACATGACCCATTTTGATAAAATTGAATTTATTATGATTTTAAACATTAAAATAATGATCATGCTACATGCTTTGAATATATTAAGAGCTCATTTGATTACTTTGACTTTCCCATGTAATAGCCAATTTTGCTGCTAAATTTAATATTTGTTAATATAAATTATATTTTATTGAATATTAAATTATCACATGATACATGAGGTTTGTATAATATATTTTGAAATATAAATGATTTCTTGCCTATAAATAGCCCTCATTCTCTTCATGAAAGCATCCATCATTCAAAATTCAAAATCTCTCCAGCAAATCTAAGAGAAAATCTCTTAAATTTCCTTCCAAGTGTTCTCCAAATATTAAAAGATCAAATCCTTGGTTTAAGCTTCAACATCTTCAACTAAGCAATTTTAAATTACTTGAGTTTGTTTTCTTGATCTTAATATTCTTAGTTGTTCATGCTATTTTCACCATCTATTTCTTCTTTCTAATTTATACTTTTGGTGGATTAGTCTTTGAACATTGGTTTTCACATCAAAGTTTCAATCATTTTTTGGTGAAAACTCTTGTGATAATTTGTAGGATCTATTTCAACTTGCTGAAATTTTTAACTTCCTACAAATTTCTTTTGGTTTCTTGAAATATTTCTGGTCTTATTTTGAAAGATCATTTATTCTTAGATCTATTTTAGAAGTATATTTTAAGCATTTTAAAATAAATTATTGTGCTAAATTATTTTTATATTTGCTAGATCTCTTTTAATTAATTTACTAGCCAACTTAGATCTATCATACTTATTTTTTATTTTGTGATCATTAGCATTAATTGAAAGAATTGGTTAAAAAATAAATTACCTTGCTGAAATTTATTTTATTATGAAAAGAATATTGTAATTTATTTTGAAATCATTTTGAATTCTACAAATTATAATAACATAAACATCTAGTAAGATCACTTAAGATATTTATTTTCTTGTTACATTTTGCCTTGCCAAATTTTTTAGTTGTAAAGTGATCATTTAGTTGTGAGATCATTTTGAATTTGATTCTTGGTATATTTGTGAGATTTATTTATCAAAATTTATTATTTTGATTTTTTTTTTTTGTTGTAAAATTTATTTGGGGTTGTATTCCTTTAAGAGTATATTGTTTAGTGTACTCCTGCTATAGAGAGTACTTGTAAACCATTTTTCATTTATTTCCTAGAGGGTGTATGGACGAATTTTGGGGTTTGGTAAAAATATGTGTCTTGTCTCTTACTTTTATTGTATTTTTATTTTTGCTTGCATTAAATTAACTATCATTATAAAATCAAAATTAATTTTCTATTTAAAAAATTAAATTTAAGTTTTAAAATTATTATTACCCATATTCCCTTTGGGTGCTATATGTGTTTAGTTTAGCTAACATTTATTTTGCGTGTAGCTAGATTTATTTCTCCTATTTTGATATAATTTTGTATTGGAATTAGATTAGTGTTGGCATTAGTGAGAGAAGGCTTAGTCCCCTGGGTGCCATGATGCCTTTGGAGCAAATCAAATCAAAAGAAAGAAATGAAGGAATGAAGAAATGAAGAAAAGAAGACCCCATAGCATATATATTATTTTGTAATGGTTGTATAAGGGTAGAGTTGTACCCATCTTTTTTTTTTTTTCTCTTTGGGTGTAATGGAACCCGACCGCATCTGCCTTTTATTCTTTTACGTAAAAATTTGATGTTGTGTTTAGATTAGCATTAGACAACATGCTTTTCATAGTTTCTTTATGATGATGTTTGAATGTGTACATGCGGCTCTTAGGATAAAATTAATTTTTCTACCCCAATTAACAACTCATAACTAAAATTTTAAAAACAACTCATAACCTCACATAAAAGCCTAGATTAAATCAAGATAATAAAATTTTAGTAACCCTTTGGATGGATGAATGTATATCATGCATATTCTTTCACTCTAAGAGGAGCTTCCATCTTAAGAATCAAGGCTTAACCTATGAGAGCCTTTGGTGGAAGACACCTTTCTCTCTTGATTTGTCTATAATCAAATTCTCATGCATTTAGGCATACAAAATCCCATAACTGTGTCAAGACAAAAGTCAAAAGAATCAAAATAAATTTGATAAAATTTGCATTAGATTAAGTCATGGATTCATACCACTCATGCTCTAGCCTCTTAGGGAGTGAGTCTAAGGACTTAGTCTCTAAATGAACAACTAGCCATCTTGCAAAGCATAAGACTTGCTATATGGATTTAAAGCATAGGAGGAGTTAGTACACTGAGGTAATAAGTCCAAGTGGTGGTTTATTCTCTCTATGGAGGTAAACCATATACTCATTTTTGCTTTAGATTTAGGTTATGCTTTGTACCAAGGCTCCTTAGTTTAGAATGAGGTAGTTTCCTTTGTAAGTATAAACCCTCACCTCTTAGGCATTTCCACAATCTTATGTTGTGGAATTATAAGCCCTAGAATCTAATAAAATGTCAACTCAAATAATCAACTCTTTCAATTTAAAATATAAAGCCCAACTATAGGTAGATTGGAATACACTACTTAGTATCATGAGCATTTCTACTTTCTCCTTTGGATTCCAAAATAAATCTTCTCCTTGATCTATCCCATTTGATTTTCTAAAATAGCCAATCCTTTGATAGTCTTAACCTAAATCTTTGGAGACCCTAATTGTCTACTTTTTAATCAAGAGTATTCTAAAAAAATTCACTTAGATGTAATTAACTATGTGGGCTTGCCTCCATAGGGAACTTAAGAACTCTTAAAATAAACCCTACTTTACTTTTCCATGCAAAGTAAAGATCTCTTATATTTGAGACCCATCATGCTAGAGTCCTTTATGATTAGGTCCATTATAGGGTGGTGATTTCTATCTTTCAAGATAGTACATCATTCCTTAATGTCACTAATCATTCAATAAGTACCCTAAGATCGCATGGTGTCCCACATCAAAAATAAATACCACATTTTTTCACTCAGTTCCTCTCTCCATCTTTAGTAGAAATTATTGTTCCAAGCATCGATAGGACTTATGTTTTATATACTCAGACTATCATTCTTTCATTGGCACTTAGCTTATTTCATCCAAGCAAAGCTCACCAACATCCTTTAGGTTTTAGACCTCAGTAGGTCTTAAAATCCCTATTGTTAATAGGTGAAAAATTAAAATTAATCAAACGAGGAGATGACCAAAATTAAAATCTCTTCACCATTTGATGGTGAGGCAAGGTTCATCCCATGAACAATAAGAGAATAAAACTCTTCACAAAATAACATGTCTTTCCAAAAGCACTTTTTTAAAAAAAAAAATAAATCCACATAATAAGTTCAACACACAAAAGTTTATAAGAATTTTTTTTTTTTTCAAAACATATAACCAAACTCACTTAACATACCATGATTGTTACAAGGAGTTCTTTTAAAAAAAATATTTTCAATCAAAATCAAAATCATATTTTTTTTTTTTTTCAAAGCACATTTTCTTTAACTATATAAATGTTGGATGAGATTTCATTTTCAAATAAAACCATAAAAAAATTAAAAAAAATTGAACTCCACTAACATACTTCACATGTTAAAATTGAAGTTTCATTTTCAAAATCATAAACCATTTAACACACAAAAAGAGAAGTCACATATTTTCACACATACCAAATTTGTTAATGGGAGTTCTCAAATCATAAAAATTTGAATTTTATTTTTCCAAAATTCCTTCATGTAAGTGAACTTTTCAAAACACATTGACTTTTTTAGCTCAAATATGTTAAGTGAGAGTTTCATTTTCAAAATCATAAACAAATGACTTTCATTTAACATATACCATTAAATAAGTTCATTTAAAAAAAATCATAAACACATTTGACTTTCACTTAACATACCAAATTTGTTAAGTGAGAGTTTCAACAAAAAAAAAAAATCATGTCAAACCACACTTGAACTTCACTTAACATACCAAATTTGTTAAGTGAGAGTCTCATTCTCAAAGAAAAAAACATATCTCAAACAAATTTGGAGCTTTCACTTAACATATCAAATTTGTTAAGTATGACTCCCATCTTCAAAGAAAAGCAAATTTATCTCACATCACATTTAACTTTCACTTAACATACCAAATTTGTTAAGTGAAAGCCTCATCATCAAACACAAATCACACATGTGGCTCTACTTAACATACCAAATTTGTTAAGTAAGAAGCCCCATTTTCAAATCAAAATATCACACAATCAAATCTTCACAAGCAAAATATTTCAAACACAAATCACAACCTCTTCTTAGCATACCCAAATTTGCTAAGTAGAGGTCTTTCAAACTATCAATATTTTCAAACGAGATGCACAAAACAAATATCTCCAAGAAAATCTCTCCTCAAATTTTAGAACCCCGCCCAACATACCTAAATCGGTTGAGTATGGGTTCTAAATCAAATCAAATGGCAAAGACTCTCCTCAATATCCAAAATCTCTGAATTTGGATGAACCCCACTTAACATCCTTAAGATTGTTTAGTGTGGGTTCAAATTCAAAATCAAATCTTAAAATCAATGATTGAAGGTGAATATCAAGGCAAGTGTCAATAATATAATAATGCATTTCACAATCAATTATTTTTAGTCCTCGATCATGGCTCCCAACAAGCTCGTTTTCCTTCCCATTTCTAAACCTAGCCTTGATCAAGCTAGTCTCTACCTTGCTCCACCATCATCTACTTTGGCTGGTTTTGAGGAGTGAGGATTTCAGAGGGGACGACCACCACGCTTAACAAGGAGGAGGTGGCGTGACGCCACTCATTCGATTGATATTCCATCCGATTTTGAGTTTCCTCCACTAAAGGAAGGCCATGTTGTTCGCTACCCTGCCAAGATCAATTTCTGTGCCGCCGCACTGGGTCGGATCTTACTACTCTACCCCTCTTGGATTCTCAAGGGAAGACTGCTACTTTTAAATACTCTCCTCCACATTCAAGGTGGGTGCTAGCTCTCGCTCTGCCATACCTACATGTTCACAGCTCCGCAACAAGAATCGCAAGATTAAGCGACATCACAAGAGGGCAGAGAGAGAGATGGATGTCGCCTCCATGTGGTCAGGAGGGATCTCCTAGAGACCTCTCCACATTTGAGTGGTAGTAGTTTCACCCTTTCACTCATGGAGAGGAGACTACAGGGATTGCACCTCCACCACCAGACATTTCACACAGGCTAGGGATAAGGAAGCTATGCCGGGCTGAGTTTAGCCAGTTGGCCATGGACTGGGTAGCTTGATCGACGATCCTAGGAGAGTGTAAGTCCGATAAGTGGAGGAGCCTGGAGGCTCAAGAGCATGTAGAGAGAACGAGAGGTTTGTTAGGCAAGCGTGCCTCTCGCTCGATGGATTTTCTCATCGCTACCTCGATCGCTCAGACAAGATCATCCTTATGCTACATCATGAGGAGTAGCTATAGTCGAAGAGTTTGCCTACCTCCGCACCGCCAATTCACCACCATCGCCATCTAACTCACTCACATCCCCATTCCTACCAAGATCCGTAAGCCCATCAAAGAAAGCCATTGGTGATCCGGATGAAGGATCCCACTCCATCTACTCCACCCATGAGGTGAGGTCGAGCCTCCTATTCTGACCTCCCACCTCACTATGAAGAAGAAGGACACCAAGGCCATGGTCAAGTCACCACCGCACCACAGATCACAGTGGAAGGGATGAGGAGGGGATGTAGTGTCCATGGCGAGATCCTTCCATGATGGGTTCACCAAGGCAATGATCAATATACCTGTGAGCACGCCTCTTAGAGATAGAGTACAGCAAGAAATGTTGATGTATTTAGGAGCAGCCCTCCACCGTGAGTGTTTATCACAATAGATCGCCGATGAGATCGCTCAAGATTTCTTGTTGAGAAGAGAGAACTTGGGGATGATTGCTCGGAAGAGATGAAGGGTGTTTGATAGATGGGGATGATCTTTGGAGGACTCAGAAGTCCATATGGTTGACACTAGGGGTTCCTTAGGGATCAGATACCAGAGGGTGTTATAGTTGAGGAAGAGACACACTCATTCAACCCAACACCTTCAGAGGTAGAGATGAGCATATTAGCAAGATGGAGAAAAGAGTTGAAGACTTGTTCGTAGTAGTCCTAGCACTTCAAGGCCAAGCTCCATCAATATAGCCTACTCCCTTAGAGGCCACCCTGGGTTGTTGCATGTTCTGGATCAGCTCAAGAGTACATCTCCATGACCAGATAGTGTAGCATAGGGAAGGTGGTGCAAAGACCTCCATGCAAGAAAAAAGATATCAAACAGTTAGTGGAGCAAAGAAGTGAAGGATGCATTGGCACAGCCCGAGGTGGCTCATCTATTAAAGGGTAGACCCTACTTCGAGGAATTTGATGGTGTCCAATATCCTAAGGGTTTTGTGCCTCCTTCCTTCAAAATTTTTGATGGCAGTTGGAACCCTCAGCAGCACAGATACATTTCAGGGCTGGATGCTGCAATGCCGGTGGCAACGATGCACTTCTATTCCATCTCTTTGTCAGTAGTTTGACAGCATCATTTGATTTGAACTACCCAATGGTTCAAGAAGACTTTGTTGAGTTGGAGCACCTCTTCATCAAGAGGTTTTGGAGCCCTAAAGGGTAATCAGACCTCATTGGCCCAACAAAATCAAATGAGTCCCTTATTGATTATATTCTCGTGGCAAAACTAAGTATGAAATGTGAACCACGGTCAATAAGATACCATAGAAATTCTTCAAGAATATTCATGGCCCGGTTGCTTCATGCTCAAGGGATTTACGATCAAAACCTTTGAGAAGTTAATCAACAAGGCTAGCCTACAAGGGGAAGCCAAATAATTACCTTTTCATGACCAATCATTCAAGCCCAAGCCAAATAGCATTCGAGAAGAAGCCGTAGTGTAGTGTAGACAGGGAAGCAGCCTGAGCTATATGAGAGACCTCATGCACAACAGCCTCCATTGCCACCTCCCTACCACCACCTCGCCAAGATATCACACCACCCACAGCACCACCTCCTCCCATAATATAAGAATGGTACTCATATCCATCCCAGTAGCTATTACCCACCTACTTGTCGATAAATTGAATAAGCCATATTCATTCAAGAGGGAGGTAGTTAGGAAGATCTTTAAGAATCTCTTAAAGAAACTGACTTTCACCCCAAGAGGGAAGATGTGGGCAAGAGTGATGATCCTAACTATTGCCCCTACCACCGATGGTCGGCCATGTCGAGGATTATGTCACCTTTAAGGACCGGCTTGAGCCTACAAGTCGAGCTATTATCATCCCAAGGAATACTTATAGAACAACCCTCTAGTTCTATCGAGTAATTCTTGGGGATACTTATGATCCTCTTAAGACAAAAAAGAAGGTTGGGATATTCTTATCTCAACCTCTAAAAAAGTGGTCTCTAAGATCAAGAAGCTTTTTTTATAGGTGTCTGCCTGAAGTAACTCAAACCTCCAACACCAAGGAAGGTTTGCAAGTTGCCAAAGATAACTTGAAGAAGGTGTCAGAGAGTACACCTTACTTGCGGATAGCATAGAAGACAACCACCGAAGCCCAGACTCCATCCACTTGTGCCTACTTCTTCCTCCACTAGCTCCTCTTCTACCAATAGAAGCATTGTATCAGCGGACAAGGGCACTATACCCCTTTCCCTCGCTTACTTTATTAGATTTCTATCATGTACCTCCATCTAAGAAGAAATCAATGAAGAAAGCTTTCACTTACATCTTGTCCACTTCTGATACCCTAGATTTTATTCCTCTTGAAAACTCTTCAAGTCTACAAAATAATAATGACTCTAGTTCCGATCATTCCACCTTTGACTTAGAAATGGATTTTCCATTCTAATCAGTTCACCCATTGAGATTGATTTGGAGTCATCTGACTCGATGATCCCATAGGAGAAGTTGTAGGTACACCTGATGAGAAGGTAGAACTTCTACAAATTCATCATTCCAAGAGTCACCAAGTTAACCTTCAAGTGGCAAAGTTCTACCTCCTAGGGTGGCACCTCGTGATAAGGGTAAGCAAATCATTGGTTCTAAAGAGATAGCCTCCACAAGATGCTCCACCCATGGATATGCTTGTGGAGGATCAAGGTTGACTACAATGTCCTAGCACATCTTAGAAAGTCGCTAGTTAAGTATATATGATGCCTTATCTTATCCAAAGAGATGAGGGAATCTCTAATCAAGGCCCTCCTTGATCTGGAGATATGCTTAGCTTACCACCGCTACTAAAGAGGAGGCTCGTTTAGAGGACACTCAGAGTTACATTGATGAAGACTTGCTTCTAGAACCACCAAGCACAACCTCTTTACATTACTGGATGTGGAAGATACAGGATATCCAGTTCTTGTTGACCGTGCATTGGTGAATATTATGAGTCTAAAACCCTCGCTACTTAAAGGATTGACATCTCCAAACTTTCAAAAGAGAGAGGATGATGTTGAGAGGATTCAATGAACAAGGCGAGGGCTTTAGGCTCATAATGTGTATTAGAAGTGGATGATTGGAAGACTACGCCAAGTTTCATATTATAGACTCAGATACATCTTTCAATGCTTTGCTTGGGAGACCGTGGATATATAAGAACAATGTGGTTCCATCCTCTCTACATCAGTGCATGAAGTTCATGAGGCTTGGGATTGAATACTGCATCAAAGGAGATCTTAAGCCATTCACAGTTCATGAGGTCAGAATATATGAAGATGCAACCTACTATCTCCCTCAAAATCAACAAGTCTATTCTCATGAACTTGGTGAAAGTTCAAAAATAAAAGAAAAAGAAAAAGAAAAAGAAAAAGAAAAAGAAAAAGAAAAAGAAAAAGAAGAAGAAAAGAAAAAAGGAAATGAGAAAGAAAATAAAAGGGAGCGAGAAATAGACTTGGAGGAGAAAGTAGAGCCTAACATTAGATTCCACCCACAGTTCATTACTCCATTCGAACATATGGGTAGGATGACTGACCTCCACTGGTGAGGAAGAGGCATCCGAGACATGCCTAGAGATGGAAGACCTCCTTATTGGCCATCCAATAGAGTTATGTCCCTACTACCGTGACTACACCTACTATCATATAGACTTAGAATCTAGTTCGATGATGAGTCATATATGATTAGTGCTAGCAACTTCAAGAGATCCCCATGCAAGTGATAGCTGACAAATGAAGATGCCCTAAGCAAAGCATAAGTGTATCCAAGTCTATATGTGAAACAAATGAAGCATCTTGGGAACTTTAGCTCTAACCCCACTTTCCTCACAAAAGTTGAGGGTTTAGTAGTTAAGGAAGCCCCTAAGTCTTCCATAAAATGTAAAGTGCGAAGTTCTTGGAGCATCATCCTCAAGTCAAGATGATGTAGAACTTGAGGATGATTCATATAAAGATTTAATAGAATTACCTTTTGATTGGTATTTGCCTTGTGTTCTTAATTTAGCAAAGAAAGGATTAATTCCACATGCTTGGTCTAAACACAGGTCGGATTACTTTGAAAGGTTATGGGACAACAAATGCACATTCACAATCAAGACCGGACTAGGATTGATGGTCCGTTGATGATGATGATTACGCTAGTCATCACCAATCATTTGGAATCGATAGGTTCTTTTCAAATCATGCTAACTCATATGAGGAGGTGTGCTTAGAAACTTCGATGATCCAAATGACTTTGAAGTCAAAGATGCACCGCCGAGTTTGAAGAGGAGATCGATCAACTATCGATGAGCTCAAAGAAATCAACCTAGAATGAAGAAGATCCATGACCAACATATATTAGTTTTCTATTGAATGAAAAAGAAACCAATGATTTAGTGAAGCTATTGATTGAGTTTAAGGATTGCTTTGCATGAAGTTATGAAGAGATGCTCTTTATCTCGACATAGTCCATAAACTAGCAATAGAACTAATGCTAACCCTATCAAACAAGCTCCTAGATGCGCGATTAGACATTGAACAAAGTGTCACTTTTGAAATCAAGAAATTGATCGATGCGGCTTTATTAGGAAGAAAATATCCTACAGTTGGCTCATCCCAGTTAAGAAAAGAATGGCCGCATATGCTGATTTTAGGATCTAAATAAGGCATGTCCTAAGGATGAATTTTCACTTCCTATACCGTAATGGTGGACATTGCCTCATCTCATGCAGATTCTCCTTTATGGATGGGTCATCTAGCTACCAAATTAAGATGGCCCTGAGGATGAAAGAAACACCGCCTTTCAACCCCGACGAATATATTATAAGGTCATGCCTTTCACTTAAAATGCTGCCACATACCGGCCATGACTCAATCTTGATGAACTCATTCATCATCAAGTTGAATGCTACGCCGATGATCGTTGTCAAAAGTAAAGAAAAGGAAGACCATCTTTTGACTTGAGAGTAGTTTTGAATGGTTAAGAATACAACCTCAAAATGAACTCAAGTGTGCATTGAGTAGCTGAAAATTTCTTGGTTTGTTGTCGACACCGGAATTGAAATCGATCCGAAAAAGATCAAAGCGATATTAGAAATGCCACCCCCTAAAAGCCTAACACAACTCAGGTCATTCCAAGGGCAGTTGGTGTATATAAGACGCTTCATTTCCAACTTATCAGGAAGATGCCAACTATTCTTAGCACTTATTAAAAAAGATGCCAAGTTTAAATGGGATGACAAGTGCCGATTTCAAGACATCAAGCAATATCTCGATGACACCTCCATTCTAGCCCCCTATCTCGAAGCCGCCATATTATATACACGCATTAGATGACTTTGGTGCTTTGTTGGCTCAAACCAATGATGAAGGGAAGGAGAACTCTCTCTATTATCTCGCCGTAATCCCTCACGAGGCAAACTATCCACCTATTGAAAAGTACCGCTAGCTTTAATCTTTGTATCCTAAAAGCTACGTCACTACATGCTTTCTCATAAGGTGAACTTGATCTCTGGAGTCAATCCACTACAATATCTCATGACACGATACCTTATCGGTTGGCACGTTGGTCCATGATTTTGTCTTAGTTTGATATAACATTCGTATCCCTCCATGCCATAAAAGGACAAGCACTTGTGGATTTCTTAGCAGCACATCCACTCCTGATTCTCGCTTAATGATGATCTCCATGAACAAATCATGAACTTAGGGTACTAGTGCTCACAGGGAGATGTATTTTGATGGTGCGCCTTCCTCTCAAAGAGGAGAAGAACCATAATTATTATCCCGTGGAAGGGGGTAGAATAGTTCTCCTAACTCCGCATCGCATGTGATGAGATTCTCATATCATCTGTCCAATCCATGCACCAACAATGGTCAATATGAGGCTCGATTGTCGGCCGAGTTAGTCATTACACTATGCATCCAGTATCAACATCTTTGGGGATTCTCGCTAGTCATCAACCAAATCGATGGGTCCTACAAAGTTCTAAAGCCTAAGCTCCATCATTACCATAAGTACACTATGAATTTGTTGGCCCAAATCCCAAAGGTTATCATCTATAAAATTCTTCGAGGAGAGAACGCAATAGCAGACGCATTAGCCAAGCTTGCCAAAGAGTTGGCATGTCCGGAAGATGAGTCCATTCCAATAAGGGTCCAAAATAGACAAGTCTTATCCCTTATTGATGTTGAACTCATTGAGAGATTCTCTCTTGAAGGGGAGGTTGCCATTACAAGGATGAGGCGGAGGCAACCATTCATAGATTATTTAAATGTAGGCAAACTACCTCAAGAGAAATCACCGCACACCAGTGCAGAGAGCCCTTTCCTATACTCTTGTGGCGCACCTTGTCAAAATCTTTCGATCATATGTGGTTACGTTGTCTGGACAAACATGAAGCCCGTAGAATCGTGATCGAGGTACACTTAGGGTTATGTGGCGCACATCAATCTGGTCCGAAGATGAAAGCCAAGATTAAGAGACTAGATACTCCCTCGGCGATCATGATCGCATATAGGAGATGCCATCCAATGTTACCTGTGGTCCTACATCAACCTCCAACATTCTACATCCTACATTGGCCTCATGGCCATTCGAGTGTTGGGTAATACATTGTGGGTCATCGATCCTCCTTCTTCCAAAGGTCATCGATTCATTCTAGCTACTACTTACTTTTCCAAATGGGCGAGGCAATCCCACTTAGAGGTCACTCAACATGTGCTCCAATTTTTCGAACCATATCGTATATAGGTTCTGGTGCCTCGATGAATTATATCCGATAATGGTACGCATTCAAGAGCACTAAAATCAATAGCTTTGCTCAAGACATCATAGATTGAGATATTCCACCATCTACTATCCAAGAGCAAATGGGTTAGCAGAAGCCTTCAACAAAACCCTCATTCAAATACTGAAGAAGATACTAGATGACAACAAACGATGATGGCATGAACAGTTGGTTGAAGCTTTATGGGCCTACCATACCACATATAGAACTCCAACTCAATCTACCCCTTTCTCCTTAGTGTATGGGTCCGAAGCTATTCTACCATTGGAAGTCCAACTCCCATCACTAAGGATAGGCAAGCAAAATCACAAATAGAATGCCAAGTTACTTGGAAGAGCTCAAGGTTTGGAGGAGAGATGCCTACGCATGCCAAAAACTTGAGTTATACAAAGCCAAGATGATTCAAGCTCATAACAAGTTGGTCCCTAGAGCTTTTCAAGTAGGAGAGCTTGTTTTAGTTCTAAGGAGACCAATTGTTGCTCGTCGAAAGATAGGAGGAAAGTTTGAACCCACTTGGGAAGGCCCTTATGCCATAGAGAAGGCCTACCAAGGAGGGTCTTACCAACTCATAAATTGTAAAGGAGAGCTCTGATGCTTCCAATCAATGGGCTCTACTTAAAGAAATATTATCCATAAATCTTGTTTGAAAATAATTATCAATAAAATCTCTTTTCATCTCAAATTTTATTTCTTTGTTAGAAATATCTTTTGCTTGTGAATTCACCATGATATATTTAGGTCCCCAAGTGGCATCCTATTCCTTCATATCAAACACAAACATACATATCTTTCTCTGCTACTTTGATGGGGAGCAAGCCCCATGTGGCACTCACTCATTAGTCGCCTAGGTTTTGATTTATTGTCCAAAGCAACCGATCACCCTGGTCATTTGTTGAGGATGTGTCCCTGCCTTTCTTCCTAATTTGACCATC
>CM038217.1:122892254-122966532 GCA_021442155.1 Cymbidium sinense
TAAATATCATTGCTTTTCTTTTCTTCCATATATATTATTTTTTGCATTTTCTTACATTCTTGACCTCCCTACACTTATGGCGAATTTATTAACTTAGATATTACTTGTTGGTTATCTTTATATGCTTCTTACCTTTGCTTGGGTGGAATCTCATTACATTTTCTTCTTTTATTTTCTATCACGGATGGATTTTATTCACATTGTTTCTTATTCTTATCGGAGATCCTTTGTGGTGTTTGAGATTGGGGTTTTGGTCAATTTATTTTCGCTCTTGCAAGCTTAATTGTTTTTTGTTGGCGTCTTCTCTATTTGGAATGGTTTTCTTCTTGGCCTCTCTTTTTTTTTTTCTTGTATTTACCCCTTTTCTCTGTTTTACTTTCTGCTCTTGTTGCTAACATTTGGGATCTGTTAGTCTTCCTACAGTTGCTTTCACTCTTTTGCTATGATGGGAACATGCAAATCTTGAAGATCTTTCTTTTGTTCTATTTGAATTTAATCAATGGTTTTCTTATATGCATAACTTGATTTTGGCCAACTTCTTGGTTATTGGCAATCAATGTGACTAAAACTAGCTATTAGTTCTCTCGAATGTGTCTTCTTGGATTGGCTTGTGGTGGAGGCATTCATTACTATCTCCCTTTTTACCTTTTCCTCATTCTTGTTTTATAGCGAGGTGAGTTGATTCGACTTTCTTACTACTTGGACTTAATTATTTTAATCCAAGTGGATTTCTTGAGCACCAATTGGTTGTATCTTTCCTTAATCTTTGTTATTTCTTTATTTTATGATATCCCATGTCTACTCTAATATCTCTTTGAGAATGGAATGGTGTTATTCTTTTCAATGCTAGTCATTGGCTTTTGGTCCTCTTTACATATTATCTTTGTGAATTATGGTTGTTTTTTTATTCTCGACTTCCAAAGCGGTTGTGTTATTATCAAGCAGGTGTTTTTGATCACACACATCTTTGTTAGGATTTGGATTAATACTCACATCTTTGTCTCAGGGTTTTGGTTTATTTTGTTCAGCAAGTCTCTATTGAATTTGTTGCTTGTTTGGTGGATTTTTCTTTGAACCCCATTATTAGTTTTTTATATGCATATCATCTAAATTCATTACTACCTTGCTCGTTTGTTTCTCCATCTCATTTCACTTAACCTTGTATCTATTGCATTGTTTATCTGATGGGTGGCTTTATGGCAAAAGCTATTTTGTTTTCTTGGTTGTTTCTTTGTCTTGAGATTTGTTGTCTTGGTTTTTCGGGACTCCTATGTTGCTCTCTTTTGTTGGTTGTAGGACTTGGTCCCATGCACAATGTTTCGACATTCTTGTTCGATGGTTTTGGTGATTGATGTCGGGTTGCCTTCCGAAACTATTTTATGATCTATCTATTGGTTATTAACTATTGCAATGTCTACTTTGATTGAGAGGTTTTATGGCAAACTTGTTGTCCCTTCTGCTCTGGATGTTGTTGTTTTGTCTAGTTTGCCTTGGTTATCCGCTATCTTAATTTTTCTGATTCTAATGTCCATACTCATTTGAATCCACTTTTTTTTCTTCCGGTGGGTTCCAATGTTGCATTATTTGTTTTTTCTTGGGATTGACTTGCAATGCCGTGTGGTTTATATGCTTCCGTTTCATCTCACTTGTTGTGATCTACACTACCGCCGTTGTCTCTATTCATCTCGGTTGGTTAGGTTTGTGCATTATGTGCCTATATGAATGGGTGGTATTATGGACATTCTTTGCCTTTTGCTATCTTGCTCTCTTGGTTTATACTATTATCCGATTTTGGTCACGAATCTTCTTTGGGTGTAACTCTATCTTTACTTGGTGCTATTTTGGTAGGTTCGTCTTTTTCCTATGTTGGGATATGCCTTCCTTTACAATTGCTCTTTCCCAATTCGATATGGATATTAATAAGGGGTTGTTTCCGGCGAAAGATTCATAAATATATCATATGTTTGGGATGTGTTAATTATAGGCTCATTGACTTGTTTAGCAGATTTTCAACTAGTTGTCTCCTCTGTTTTCTTGTGGAGGGATTATATGCTAGATTTTTCCTTTCTTGGATATGCGTTTCATGAGGTTCGGCAAAGATTGCTCATTCTCTTATGTTTATGTATTCTCATGTCGGGTGACTATATTGATGATACTTTCCTTGAATGGGACACCTTATCCTTTAGCTCTTTATTTACTCTCTACATTAGATATGATTTTGCTTGGGTTTGCAGTAATAAAGCTCGCCTATCAACAAGTGGGTGTTATCTCCTCAGTTTGTTGGCTATGATGGTTGTGTTGTTCTCACTCCCTTTTGGTTTTAGTAGTGGTCTTGTGATGTAACCCTTTAAGTTTGGATGCTCATATTTGCATCGCCTTGATGTGGAAGAGCCTTCTATCACAATCCCTCACTATCATTCTCATATTATATTTATCTTTTTTGTCATTATTTACCTTCGTTCTAATCTCTCTCATTATAATTTTGTAGGTGATTCTCTCTTGTTCTCTTGCGGTGCTCCATATTATCATGAATTTCTCACATCATCCGGGCATTGGCATTAATCTACTTTTAGCTTATTTTGTTAATCACCTTGTATCTTTTGATTGCTTTATTGTCTTCTTTTGCTTTTGGATGTACTTAGATGGGGATTTACTCTTAGGCGATTGTAGCTCTTTGAGGTAGTTGAGTTTATCCCCTTTAAGGACCTTGTAACCCTCTTTTTGTGGCAATAAAATACCCCCCATGGGGTTTTTATATATATATTGTTTTGCTAGAAAACCATATAGGAAAGTTTACGCTTAGCACTTGTTGATTACTGTAATTAAAGAACGAGCAGACTCAAAATTTTTATGAAAATCTAAAAGAGGGAAAAAACCACTGGGGTATAAAAGTTTCCACTATGTATCTGTTTGAAACAAAGTCTTCGATAACGATGATTTACATATGAGAGAGAGAAATAACAACTTTGTAACAATGATCATTGTAATTGTCACGATGGTGGAGATAACTTAGAATACATGGTACAATTAGTGACGGTGTTGTTGGTTGATGGCATGCAATCTTGATCTTGCAGGAGGATCTTCAAGCTTGAGCTCTCTCTTCCTCCCTCACTCACTTTTTTCCTCTTTCCTGGACTCTTCCTTTTCTTCCTTGCTTGGACTCTTCTTTTCTTCCTTGCTTGGACTCTTCCTCTTCTTCATTGCTTGACTCTTTCTTCCTTGCTTGACTCCTTCTCTTCTTGCTTGACTCCTCTTCTTCTTCATGGCCCTCTTCTTCTTCACCTTGGACTCTTCCTTTTCTTCCTGCTTGACTCTTATCTCTTCCTTGCTGACTCTTCCTCTTCTTCCTTGCTTGACTCTTCCTTTCTCGCTCCTTCTTCTTTTACTTGTTTTGACTCCTCTTCTTCTTCACTTGTTTTATCCTCTTCTTCTTGTTTTGATCCTCTTCTTCTGGTCCCCTATTGGAGGAATGATTATAGATGGGAGGAGGACTAAATTATTGTAAAGCCCGTACCACTCCCCTGGATTGCGGGGATGATTCCTTGATCATTTGATGTATTTTGAGCATTTGGATGCCCAAATTCAATTATAGATCTTAGGCTCGTTAGATCATCGAGGCCTTTTGACTATAAACACTCCATATTTGAGAGCTATTTTGGGATTTAATTGATGTCCCAAAGATTCCAATGATGATATTTTAAGTCTTGATCTTCGGGTTTGACTCAAAATCATATAAATTTCGGCGTCAAGATTTGTGCTTTGACAAGTATTTTTGATCATATCATATATATATATATATATATATATATATATATATATATATATATATATATATATATATATATATATATATATATATAAATATATATATATATATATGAATCAAATTATTTGTAGCATACTTTCAGTTTAGATGTTTGATTTATAAGTTTTCAAAATAATTTTAAATTTAATAATAATAAGCTTTTTTTGTCAGTTTAATAGATTATCCCTAATAAAATTAAGTTGTAGTTTTTATTAAAAAACAAAATGATTGAAGAATGAGAAAACATTTGGCCTCCAATTTAGTCAATTTTGACTTTTTATATTTTCAATAATTAATTTTAAATCACATAAAGTTATTTTTTAATTAAAAGTCTATGTATTTATTATTTATCTAAGGTTTTGTTTTGAGGGAATGATGGTGAACGGTGCTAAAGCAGCTAAATATCATTATCATATTATGTATATATATATATATATATATATATATAAATATCAAATTATTTGTATATACTTTCATATTTATTATGTTTGATTTATAAGTTTTCAAAATAATTTTAAATTTAATAATGATAATAATACATTTTTCATATTAATAGATTATCCCTAATAAAATTAAGTTGTAATTTTCTATTAAAAAAAAAATAAAAAAATGATTGAAGAATGAGAAAACATTTGGCCTCAATTTAGTCAATTTTTGACTTTATATTTTCAAAATTAATTTTAAATCACATAAATTTATTTTTTAATTAAAAGTCTATGTATTTATTATTTATCTAAGGTTTTGTTTTTGATGGGGTGACATGCTAAAACTAATTTAAATATCATCTATATATATATATATATATATATATATATATATATATATATATATATATATATATATATATATATATATATATATATATATATATATATTTGAGAAATATCAAATTATTTTGTAGCATACTTTCAGTTTTAGATGTTTGATTTATAAGTTTTCAAAATAATTTTAAATTTAATAATGATAATAGCTTTTTTTTTGTCAGTTTAATAGATTATCCCTAATAAAAATTAAGTTGTAGTTTTTATTAAAAAACAAAAAAAAATTGAAGAATGAAAACATTTGGCCTCCTGATTTATATTTTCAATTTAATTTTTAAATCACATAAAGTTATTTTTAATTAAAAAGTCTATGTATTTATTATTTATCTAACGTTTTGTTTTGAGGGACGGTGAATGGTGCGATTAAAAGCTAAATATCAATATATATATATATATATATATATATATATATATATATATATATATATATATATATATATATTTGAAAATATCAAATTATTTGTATACTTTCAGTTTTAGGTGTTTGATTTATAAGTTTTCAAAATAATTTTAAATTTAATAATGATAATAATAGCTAATTTTTATTACTTTAATAGATTATCCCTAATAAAAATTAAGTTGTAATTTTTTATTAAAAAAACAAAAAATGATTGAAGAATGAGAAAACATTTGGCCTCCGATTTAGTCAATTTTTGACTTTATATTTTCAATAATTAATTTTAAATCACATAAATTTATTTTTTAATTAAAAAGTCTATGTATTTATTATTTATCTAAGATTTTGTTTTGAGGACAGTGAATTCTGCGGCTAAATATCATTACATGTCTAATATATATATATATATATATATATATATATATATATATATATATATATATATATTTGAGAAATATCAAATTATTAGTAGTATACTTTCAATTTTAGGTGTTTAATTTATAAGTTTTTAAAATAATTTTAAATTTAATAATGATAATATTTCATTTTTTTTTTGTCAGTTTAATAGATTATCCCTAATAAAAATTAAGTTGTAATTTTTTATTAAAAAACAAAAATGATTGAAGAATGAGAAAACATTTGGCCTCCAATTTAGTCAATTTTGACTTTATATTTTCAATAATTAATTTTTAAATCACATAAAGTTATTTTTAATTAAAAAGTCTATGTATTTATTATTTATCTAGATTTTGTTTTGAGGGACTGAACGTGCGATTCTAAAATGCTAAATATCATATGTATATATATATATATATATATATATATATATATATATATATATATATATATATATATATATATATATATATATATATATATATATATATATTAAATATCAAATTATTAGTAGCATTTAGTTTTAGTGTTTGATTTATAAGTTTTCAAAATAATTTTAAATTTAATAATGATAATAGTCAATTTTTTTTTTTGTCAGTTTAATAGATTATCCCTAATAAAATTATGTATTTTTATTTAAAAAACAAAAAATGATTGAAGAATGAGAAAATATTTGGCCTCCAATTTAGTCAATTTTTGACTTTATATTTTCAATAATTAATTTTTAAATCACATAAATTTATTTTTTAATTAAAAGTCTATGTATTTATTATTTATCTAAGATTTTATTTTGAGGGACAACGGTGAACGTATGCTAAAATGCTAAATATCATGCATTTGTGATATATATATATATATATATATATATATATATATATATATATATATATATATATATATATATATATATATTTGTAATATCAAATTATTAGTATATTTTCAGTTTTAGGTGTTTGATTTATAAGTTTTTTTAAATAATTTTAAATTTAATAATGATAATAGCCAATTTTTGTCAGTTTAATAGATTATTTCTAATAAAAATTAAGTTGTAATTTTTTATTAAAAAAAAAAAATGATTGAAGAATGAGAAAACATTTGGCCTCCGATTTAGTCAATTTTGACTTTATATTTTCAATAATTAATTTTTAAATCACATAAATTTATTTTTTAATTAAAAGTCTATGTATTTATTATTTATCTAAGATTTTGTTTTGAGGACAACGGTGTGACGTGCGATGCTAAAATGCTAAATATCATGCATTTGTCATATATATATATATATATATATATATATATATATATATATATATATATATATATATATATATATATATATATATTTTATTTATATAATAAAGCAAAATATTATCATCAATTAAAATCTAAAACAATTCAAAATATTTTAAATTTATAAATAATATTTTATCATTTTATAAGATCTAATGATTCATTTAATTAAATTAAAACATCAAATTTAAGAATCATCAGAAGATGAATTTGGACTAATTTACAAGAATCACTTTTTTTCATATAAATAATTTATAAATAAAAAAATAAGATAAAAATAAATTATTAAATTGCAAGTGTATTTCTATATTCTAAATAAATAGATTTAAAAAGAAAAGATAATATAAAATATAATAGAAATTATAATATAGAGAATACAATTAATTTTAATGTAAAATTTAAACAAAAAATATTAGATGTATAATTTTATTTCTTATATAATTTATATAAAAAAATATTATTTTATTATCTATTATAAAAATTTGTATAAATTCTTGGAATTCTTATTGATTTTTTTTAAAATCTAATATTAATTATGTTAATCACTAAAGGTAAACTTTCACTCTACTTTTTCTTTATATATATAATAATATTATTATTTCATCTTATATGTTAACCAAGTTTTAAAATCAAAACCACCATTATCATTTTGCTTTTTTAAGAATGAAGATTCATCGATTTGTTTTTTCTTTAAAAGAGGTTTAATCTAAAGATAAGCGTCTGACACCAATGAAAGAAAGATCAATAATTTGGCTACAAAATTTTTATCTCTTTATCAATTGTATGTAAATTTATTTAACTTAAGATAAAAAATTTTATTATTATATATTAGCTTATTGATAAACACTGACAAAGATATCAAACTTTTATGATTTTATAATTAGCGTCATATAATATTTAAATATCAAATATTGACTTTATTTTATGCTTTAATGTAGAAATACAAACAACCAAAGGTCAATGTACTTCTGCATATCTCTTTAATGTCCCTAAAACTCGACTTGCATAGTCAAAATCTTGGTGGACTTCTGCGATTCTTCCATCACTTTGTCATTAAAGAACAAAATCAAAACTTTGTATTTGCTTAATGTCGCCATAAGCACCAAACAGATTATCCTCATTGCATTTGATATCGTCGGTTTGCCAGCGACCATCGACCTATATCACCATTGCCTATGCCATTGCTGATAATACTATGCTTATTGGAAGTAAATTTTTTGGGTTTATTGAGACCATGGGAATCTGGCTAAATCATGGTTCATAAGCTTTATACTATGGGAAAGAATGCTGGATTTTGCGATCTCTTTGTTATCAAAAGCTGATAAACAAGGAAAGGTCATTTGTAATTTTAATGTGCCGGATACTCGACAAACAACTATGGGTCAAAATTCATTCTTCACCAATACTATATTTATTGTGTCGTCATCACCATTATGATTATGATTGTATTATGTACAATATTATTTGACAAATGTCTTATATCATTTCCTTTTTGTTATGCCGCATCTTGTATCACTTTATGTATGGATTGTGGTTTTTGCCGCACCATTAAAATTTTATGATTAGGTATCCTATAATGTTGATACTGATGATTTTTGACCAATCTTTCACTGGTATTGACACAAAGGATGGTCAAATCGCTTGCTTATTCTTATGGTTGCGTCTGGTAAAATTTACTATGAGGTCTCTTATTCCTCTTCCATTTTGTACAAAATTGACAAAATTAAGGTCAAATCTTGGATTTTTCTTCCATATTATCTAATAATATTGCATCTGGGTCAAAAGATTTTCTTAACAGGACAAACAAGATAAAATGCCTATTATTACCTCTTTAATACAGTTTCATTCTTTGAATGCTCATCCTCTTAATTGATCTTCCCTTAATCTACCACACAACAATTGATAGATCCTATTCTTGGTTTCCATGATTGCTATATCATGAAATGGATATCAAGATTTTAATCAATTGCTATGGGAAAACAGATCTCTAATGGACGTAATAAATTTGATACAAATTTTTAGGATAAGAATGAAAGCCTATGGAACCCTGTGTGGGCCTAACTCTTAGCAATAACGACTGATTGTGTTTCTTCTGTTTACAAACGATAGACATGCAAAAGAATACTTATGTTTAAAACTCAACATAAAATGATCGGAAAAAAACGTATTGGGGTATATTAAGAATAAGATTAAGAAAATTATATTTATTTATTAACTAAATTAAAAACTTTATTTAATATGAATTAAATGAAAAATTATTACATACATTTAAACAATAGATGCAAACACAAATCTGTAATGATTATATTATAATAAATAAAAACAATGATGTTTGATGATTTTAGATCTAAACGTAAGAAATAATGTTGATGTATTAATTTAAAATTATTTTTGATGTTGATATTATTGTTTATTTTTGATCGTAAAGATTAGAAGAAAAAAATTATTTTAAATCTATATTGCAAAAAATTTAAAGCATAAAATACTCATAATAAAAGAAAGCACAAAAAAAAAAAAATACAAACCTAAAAAATCTCAAAAAAACGGCTCAAAATCTCCTAATATCTAGTCTTAATTTATTTAAAAGAGAAAAAATTTTTATTTTATTTTTTTAGAGATATAGTAATATATTGATCTAATAAAAAAACATTGGATAAGGATATGTGAAAATAGCGAAAATCGAAAGATATAAAGAATACTATGTAAAAAAATAACAAAATTTTGACAATAAAATCTAAAAACTTTGAATTTTCTAATTTCTTTCTCTCTAATCTAAAGTATTTTTATGATAATTTATTCTCTGAAATATATGATTATTTTTTGAAAATTTGTTATTTTGCTTGACACATATATTTTGAATGATTAAGCTAATTTTAAAAATACACTGATATGATTCAAAATACCACATATCTTATGTAAAATTTTGATTTGATATCAAATTATATTAATCACAAAATTTAAATTAGCTTTATAATTTATAGTCAAATCTAATCTAACGATTTAAGATCTCATAAGACTTCATTGGGATTAAAATGCTCAAATACATCAAATGATAGATATCCATTATATATAGATTTCATAATTTAAAATTCTATATAAATATTTTTGATATAAAATTGAATAAAAATAAGAAGAGGAATCAATTATACATTTTTAATATATAATCTCAAAAAAAAAAAAAAGAAAAGAGTTAAAGAAAAATAAAAAAATATAAAGATTTAAAGATCTATAAAATAAAAAAAATTGTTATATATATTTATAAATTATTTAATATAATTGTAAATATTAAAATAATTATTATTATTAATTTTTATTTTTTTTTTAAATAATATTATTTTAATTTTATAAGATTTTATTAAAGAAAGTATTTTTTTTCATTTTTTTTGAGTTTTTTAAAATTAATGCTCTTATTAAATTTAATTAATTATTTATATATTATATTTAATATATAATATATATATATATATATATATATATATATATATATATATATTTGAAATAATATCAAATTATTAGTAGCATACTTTCAGTTTTAGGTGTTTATTTATAAGTTTTCAAAATAATTTTAAATTTAATAATGATAATATATTTTTTTTGTTAGTTTAATAGATTATCTAATAAAATTAAGTTGTAATTTTTATTTAAAAAACAAAATAATTGAAGAATGAGAAAACATTTTATAATTTAGTCAATTTTCTTTATTATATTTTCAATAATTAATTTTTAAATCACATAAAGTTATTTTTTAATTAAAAGTCTATGTATTTATTATTTATCTAGGGTTTTGTTTTGAGGGACATACGGTGAAGCGGTTGCTAAATGCTAAATATGCATTTGTATATATATATATATATATATATATATAAGTATATCAAATTATTAGTAGCATACTTTTAGTTTTAGGTGTTTGATTTATAAGTTTTCAAAATAATTTTTTTAATAATGATAATAGAATTTTTTTTTGTCAGTTTAATAGATTATCCTAATAAAAATTATGTTGTAATTTTTATTTAAAAAAAAAAAAATGATTAAAGAATGAGAAATATTTGGCCTCCAATTTAGTCAATTTTGACTTTATATTTTCAATAATTAATTTTTAAATCACATAAAATTTATTTTAATTAAAAAAATTCTATGTATTTATTATTTATCTAAGTTTTATTTTTGAGTTACAGTTATGCTAAAATATTGCATTTGTGAATATATATATATATATATATTTATATATATATATATATATATATATATATATATATATATTTGAAATATCAAATTATTAGTATACTTTCAGTTTTAGGTGTTTGATTTATAAGTTTTTAAAATAATTTTAAATTTAATAATGATAATAGCCAATTTTTATCAGTTTAATAGATTATTTCTAATAAAAATTAAGTTGTAATTTTTTAAAAAAACAAAAATGATTGAAGAATGAAAAGATAGAAGCTCACCACCCCAATTGGACCTAATCACCTAATAAGGACCCTAAGAACAATGAAGTCTACATATATACCGAGATTCTTCCCTACTTTACATGAAAAAGTAAAGCATGATTTATTTTAAACCGGATTCGTTGTTCCAGGGCAAGCCCTCATAGTTAATTACATCCTAAGGAACATGATTTCTTAGAATACTCGATTAAGGTAAATGATCGCTGTTCCTCAAGATTTCAATGTAGGACTATCAATCGATTGGTTTATTTTAGCAAATCAAGTGAGATCGATCAAGAGGAGGGAGTTCTTATCAAGCCAAATGAAGATGAGTAGGGATGCTTAGGATACTAGGAAGCCTAGTAAGCACCCCAAACAATCTATGACTAGGCTTTATATTTTTGAAATTGATTTATTTATATTTAAGCCTAGTAAGCATAGTGGAAATGCCTAAGAGATGAGAATTTATACTTATGACCAACAAAGGGAAAAGCAACCTGTAACCTAAATTTAGAGAGCTTTGGTGAGGGCCTAAAAGCAACCTAAATCTAAGAGAATAGATATTTGGTTTTTACCTCCACAAGATGATAAAACACCCACTGCTTTGGATTTACAACTGAGGTTGGCCAACTAACTCCTCCTACGATTTTAAATACATGTAGGCAAGTCATATACTTTATGCAAGATAGATAGCATGTTATTTGTTTAGAAAAGGACTAAGTCCTTAAACTCACTCTAAGAGACTAGATCATGTAAGGCATGAAAAATGACCTTAGATCTAATGCAAATCATATTACATTTTATTTTCATTTTGGACAATCAATTTGACTCAGCTTATAGGAATCATATGCCTAATGCATGAGAAATGAGATTATGGGCCAAAATCAGATAAGGAGGTGAGTTTTCACCATGGCTCTCAGTCAAGCAAAGTTCTCGGCAAAGGTGGAAGCCATCCAAATCAAGAGTGAATCAATATGCTTTTTATGCATGATGTTATAAAAGAAATACTCATTCATCTAAGAGGTTGCTAATTCTTTTATCTTGATTTTAACCTAAGCTTTAGTGAGATTATGAGTTGTTTATTTTAGTTTTGAAATATTAGATTTGATAGAAGATTTATTTTTCTAAGAGCATAATCCTCATCCAGCCATACATCAAAGCAAGAAAGAAACTAGAAAAGGATGTCACATTAATGCACAAGCTAAACATCAAACATTTTATAAAGTTAGCAAAAGAATAAAATGCCATTGGTGGCACACATAAACCCGAAAACAAATTGGGTAGCCTACTACTCTTATACAACTTGGATTACAAATGAATTAAATACAATCAAGCAAGGAATTCATTGTTATGGATATCTTCATTCTTCTTTTCTTCTTTCTTCTTTCTTCATTTGGTTCTTTTGGTTGGCTCTTTCTTTTGGATGGTTGGAAGGTGATTGCTAAAGGCTTCACATGGTACATAAGATGAGATCTTATGACCAATGTTCATCCTAATCCTCCCATAACAATCATTCCAAAATCTTAATTATAAAATTATATGAGAAGGAAAAATAAATCTAATTAACACTTGCAAAATAGATATTAGCTAAACAAACCATACAAATCTCAAGCATGTATAAATATATGGGACTTAGCACCCCACACATGGGTAACTAAGTCCACTTGGCCTATTGGATTATGCTTAGGGGTATAAGCACGTGCACAACAAAAGCGATTATATTTTTTATTTATTACGCACTCTAAGCACAATCCCCTACGTAAGAAAATGGTTAGACTAAATCATCCTACCATTCATTCTACACACGTGCACCCTAACATCCAAACTAAAATATTACATTATAAAATAATAGTAAAACATCAAGCCATGCACCACCCTAACCTTAAACTAGAAGTGATGACTTAACCTAATGTGTGTATTTTAAAAGGTTTGAGAGGTACGCTTAGCTATAAATTTAGGGTTTATGTTTTCTATGTATGAAAAATGTTAATTTCTAAAGTAGATTCATATTTGATTTTGTTTAGTGAATGTTTTATTATATGTTTTAATTAATCCTAAGGTTAGATGAACTCTAAACAAACCTATTCAAAGAGAAAGACATTTTAAGATTAAGTAAAATGAATTAATATCACAAAATATACATCACTTTATTTCTTTTCTAACATGTATAACATGCACATGGATATGTCCTAAGCATATCTATACATACAAATGAGAATATCTAGCACACTTTATGATGAATGCTAAGAATTACTTAAGAAAATTGGAATGCTTTATGATGCATGATTTTCATTAAGTAGAAAAGATTCTTATCCATTTTTCACATGCACACAATTATGTATGAAAGACATAAGTGAGTATGGACATACAACCGGTGTAAGGTACAAGACCTACTTAGGGCTACTTAAAGCCTCACAACCCTGGAGTTGTCCGACTAATATACCACTTTCTTTAAATACAAACACATGTACAAAAGAAATCAATGGAAAAGAATGATGCAAAAGTTTGCATTTGTTTGTTTGATTTGGTTATGCAATTTATATGTGTAAATGTCCTTCTTAAGTAATAGTATAAGAATGAATAGAATGGAGTTAGGCAAGTGTTGTGTTCTTTTCAAATGAACTATACACTTTACCAAATCCTATTCAAAACCATACTAAAAGAGAGGAGAAGGAAACCACACTAAGCACATATTTATATTTTACTCAAGCTTATAAATAATTATAAGTTGCATACTTCAGTTTTAGGTATTTGATTTATAAGTTTTCAAAATAATTTTAAATTTAATAATGATAATAGTTATTCATATTTCTATAAACATGCAATTTGACATAAAAGAAACATTTCATTTTCAATTTGATTTTGAAAACCATGAATGCATGAAATTCATATGACATATACATTTAGCATGTTAGGAAAGAACTAAAGTGATGAATGCATGTAAACACATTCACCCTAATTAATTCCTAAAGACAATCCTATGAATTAAAAAAGTTTAAAGCAAATCAAATTATTTTTAAGAAAGATTTAATTTTTGTTTTGAGTTTGATTTAATTTGAATAATGTCGTGAGTTTGCTGTTCTAACCCATTCTCACATATGTTTGTTATTTTAGTTTAATTTTTAAGTGATTAGATCAATTTTATGCTTTGATTAGGTTAAAGTGTGAATTAAGTATGTTAATTACCCCTTACCTATACCACCTTAGCATACTTAATTAAATAATTATGAGCCAATGAGATGACATAAAACCACACAAAAGAATTTAAATCGAAATACACCTAGGAAAGAAAAGTACTTAATACAATTGGCTCATGATTAATGATTAATTAAACTAAGGGGTTTAATTTAAGTACTTTCATAACCCCTCTCACACATGTGAGTTGGATTTTATTTTCTTAAGCTACTTAGGCTATTAAACACCTAAATACCTATCCAAAATAGATTAATTAAGTTCTTGATGGTTTTAGAATTTTATGAAATTAATTAAGTGGATAATTAGTGAATTAATCCTTAATTAAATTTGATTAAGGAAGGAAGGGGTTTAAGGAATAGCTTAAGGAAAATATCTCAAAATTATTCCTCATACCTCCTATTCACTCAAGAAAAGCTTAATTAACTTAATCAAGGGGTTAAACCACTAATTAAACACTTAATTAAGCTTAAATTACATTAAGAGGGTATTTAAGAATTAATTTAGCAATTCCTCTAATTAAACTATCAATAAATTCCAAGAACATTAGGGAGGCATAAGTCATCCCACTAATCATACACAAGAAATTTGGAATTAATCGGGGTAATTAGAGGATAAATAAAATTACACTCCCAATAAAACTCAAATCCAAAGAAAAACACTATTCAAAATCCATTGAAATTAATTTTAGAATATCTTATGCTCTAATACCCTTTATATGCAATTTATTTCACATTTTTCTAATTTTTCTACACTTAGATATGAATATTTGAAGTTTCCTTGATTAATTAGGTAATTAAATAGCCTAATTATGTGACTAATCCGCCTACGCCACGCAGTACGCGCACGCTTTCCACGGCATGACGAGAATGGTCACCGTTGTCACATCATCGCACCGCCGATGGTGCCACACGCTTTCTCTTCACCCGTCCGATCAAGGATCGGATGGTCGCGTTAGATCCGGTGGTTTGAAAGGGATAATTTGTGGGATCTACGCAGTCTTTAATCCGTCCATCCAAAATGCGCGGATGGATAGCCCATGATCTGTCTCGATCTTCCTCGGGAGATGGCCACCGCCCAGCTTCTAGGGAAGATCCGAGCTCGATTGAGCTTAGATTAAATCCAATCTCAACCGACTATCAACATGCAGATCACATCTAACGGCTAGAATCTCATGGGATGAAAATCCACTTCACAAAGCTCCAAACAATATTGAAATTATGCTCGGTTTAATGGTTAAACTCACCGCCGATTCCCTTGGAGAAGGTTCGTCTAGTGGAGACAAAGCTTTGTTGAAGTTTTGAGGCCTCAGATTGGATGGATCTTCCTAGAGGCCAAGTCACCCTTCAATTGAGCTCGGTCTTGGTCAAGAACACTCCTCCCTTGCCTCAAGAGCTTGGATTAAGCTTTAGGAAAGTTCGATTGAACTCTTTGATGGTGCTCAAGGAGTAATAGGTTGGTATTGAGTGTGGAGTAAGTTGGATTTCGTGTGGAGTTCCCCCATTTTCAAACTATGAAAACGAAAAAGGAAATTCAATCTCACTCTAGGAAGCTTGGGATCACTTGGCAATGGCTCCTCTTCTAGCTCAATCGTATGAGAGTGATGAAATAAAATCAGGGGAGTATATCTTCCCTAGAGCAATCGAACCATGAAGGAGCTTGCCATTTTGATCCAATTGACCATTCAATGGGTTTTGTGAGCTGTTTAGAGTGGCATGGCATTCTTGGCGAGGAGAGGAGTGGGTGAGGTGGCCATGTTCTCAAACAAGGTGGAGGGAGGATTCCATGTGGCCATTATCAAAGGAGGTGGTCGATTTTGGGTTTGGGTTGGTTTGGTTGACCCAAACCCATTGGGTCATGTGCACTAGGTCCATTAGTGACCATTTGGTCCACTAAGAGGATGTCAAGTGTCCATGAAAAGGAATTGATCAAATTCCAAGTAGTTTTGATTTTATGTTACCCTATGGCCTAGGGTAAAATGGTCATTTGATCTTGATTTCAGTTTGGCCATGTTTGTATGATTGAAAAATGGGTTGGGCCAAGTTTCAATGGATTTGGAGTTAGTTTGATATGATTTGGCTCATGTTGACCCATTTAGTCAAAATCAAAATTTGGGTCAAGTTGACCAATTGGTCAAAAGGTCAAACCAAGGGTCAAGTTCATATGACCATATGAATTGATTTGATATCTTTATTTCCAATCAATTTGGTTTATGTTTGAATTTTGAATTGAGTTCATTTAGGTCAAATGGGTCAAGTTGACCAATTTATTTGACCTATTTGGGTTAGGTCATGGGTTGGTTTAGGTTTCATTGGTCATATGAAATGGATTGATATCTTTATTTCCAATCAATTTTGGTTTAATTTGATTTTGGCTCAAAATGATCTTTTAGTTGGGTTCATGATCAATTGGGCTAGGTTGTCTAGTTAAGAGGCTTGGTCAAGTTCAACAAGTGATTTGGAATGAACTTGACTCATTGGTTTCAATCAATTTGACTTAGATCAAGTTTTGACATATTTTTTTTTAGGTCAAGTGGCCAATTGGGCTAGGTTAGGCTCAAATGTTGACTTGGTCAAGTTCAAACATTGATCATGAATGAGTTATTATTAATGGTTTCAATCAATTTGGCCTATGGTGGATTTTGGCTAGTTTATATTTCATTTTAAATGTTGACTTGGTCAACCCTTAGGTTTGAGTTGGTTTGACCCAATTTGAGTGATTGATTATCTCATGTTGGTTGATCATGATGAGAGGCTTAGATGGGCAGTTCAATCTAATTTGGTAAAGATTAAAATTTGGCTCATAAGTGGTACTTTAGGTCACTTTGGGTCAAGTGAGCCTAAGTGAGTCAAATGGCTTGGTAAAAGCTTGATTTGAGTTTGATTGAACTACACATGGACTTATGATTGAAATATAATTTCATTTGCAAGTGATTTGAAGTCAAATGGGTTTGAATTATTTAACAATTTCAAGTTCAAAGGGTGAACATGAAATGGATTTGGGATTTGATTTTGAATTGAGTTTTGGTTTGATGATTGAAGTTTGTGTTTATATTTGGATTCATGATTAAAGTATTGATTGAATCATGAAGAAAATCAAGGGTTTGGCTTGATTTGAATTTGATTTAAGTTCAAGAATTTGACTTGAAAGGGCTTAGGTTGAATTTTGGTTGAATTTGGATTTGATTTTTTAGAATTGGTTTTGAGTATTTGAATTTATATTTCATTTATATTTATGAATATAAATGAGAATATAAATGGGTTATGAGAAAATCTCATGAATTTGAAGTTATTTGAACTTGATTTGAGCTAAGTCCATAAGATAGAATTCAAAATGGCTTAGAAGGATTTTAAGTTTCATTTAATCATTTGGATTTCAATCATGAGCTTCAATCACTTGGAATTGATTCATGGGTTTGAGAAAATCATTCAAGTTGGAATTGATTTAAGATTTGATGTTGATTTGATTTGGAGTTTGACTTGAAGGGAGGAAGTGAGGAGTTTATGGTGCAAATTTTCTAATACCCCTAAGTGCATGACCTATTCCTATGGCTAACTCTTTAAGTCTCTGGTTAGCCGAAAGTGTCCATCTAATCACTAGAAGTGTCTCAAGACTAAGGAACCCTTCTAAGAGAAGTCCTATATCTAAGATGGAGTGGTTAAGAGCTCATTCTAAAAATGAGGTCAACAAAGGGCCTAATAGTGTGTGTGGATCGACCGTACACCACATATCGGCCGACAAAATGATAAACAATACCGAATGATCACAAGCACTAACAAAATGATCTACCCCTAACCCAAAGTGTAGAAGGAATCCAGCTTAGTGCAATGTGACTCGCTATGTCAAAGACATAAGAGAGGAAAGGATGAATCCACTGTGGATAAAAAGATGTGAACCTTCCACTGGGAAACAGTTCAAGTCATCCACAAGGGGATGAAAGGTTTGATTTGATTCTCCAAGGAGAAATTGATTTGTTTTGATTGATTATTTTGATTGCATTGGGGGAGACCGATTAGATTTGTTTGATTTTGGATTCCAAGATGAACCCAATTGGTTTGTGATGGATAATATCAGTAGGGACCATGACAGCCAGCTGATTCCAATCGAAAAGGGTAGTCTACCAAACACATAGTAGATAACCAACCAAGGGAAATGCCTTTCTATATACAAATACTAAGAAAGCATAGTAGACTTACATCCTCATAGTAGGGACTTTGGGGTGATCCATTGGCAAGACAACGGATTAGACCCAAGGGCTGAAAATTGAGTGAATGTCGCGGGACTTAAATCAACTCAAGAATAGTCAAGATAAATTCATTTTAGGTTGTTGTGATGGATCCCATTGGTTTACGATGGATCGCATCGGGGTGGAGGCCTTGAGAAGTCGATTGACCAATCCAAAGGGAATAGTCTATCAACCACAAGGTAGGACCATCCAACCAAGGAAGTGCCTTTCGTGTAATGATCAAGTTTAAAAAAAAGCGCAGGGACTCACATCTTTCAAAATAAGGAACCAGGGGTAACATATTAGCAAGGTAACATATCCACCACCGGTCGATTATATGAGTGAATGATCTAGGGACTTAAATCAACTCAAAGATAGTGAAGATTGATTCATTTTAATTTTTGATGGATTCGATGGTTTACGATGGATCTAAGAATGAGCTTATAGCCCAAGCCTATCTCGATTTACTAAACCAAAGGGAGTAGCTTCCTGGGGAGAACTATCCCACCAAAGGAATACCTTTTCATAAAACCGACGCTACTTATCTCACACAAATCATACATTTAAAAAAATAACAAAGCCACACCTTTAAATAACTGCGTCGCCGTAATTGGTGACTTCGTGACTTAACGCGGACAACCACGCCACGCCAAAGTCGATGTGGCAGTCGCCATTAATTGCGACTATACCTATTCTTAAATTTTTTTTAATACTTAAATTATCTAATTAAACTTCTAATCATACTTAATTTAAAAAAATTATCTTTTGACCTTTCTTTTGGATGGTAAAGGCGTAAAGCCAAATCAAAACGAGTTGATCCGTTTAAAAGAGGAGTGAGTATAACAACTTCCGGGCTATATATACTGTTGGCCAATGTACTCGTGGCAGGAGTTCACATTAGCAGCTACTCACCACTCGGCCACCACCTGCTATCTTTAATCGGAGAATCCATGGCAGAGGCTCGCGTATCGATGGAGATCGGAAGCGATGGGGTCGCCATCATCACCATGTCGAATCCCCGTCAACGCGCTCGCCCTCGCCGGTAATACTCGCCGTCTCTCTCGTGATCGTTCGTCAGCTCTTTCGATATCTTGGTCTTCTGCTTTCGTCTTCTTTTCCTCTTTAGGAATTTGTCGAGCAGTTATCGTGCATTATTTGTTTCTTCTTTGACAGTTATTGCGGGATTGAAGGAAAAGTATGCAGAAACGATGAGTCAGAGGGATGTGAAGGCGATCGTTTTAACTGGTGAATATCTTCGGTCTTGCTAGATTTTTGTTTTGAGAATTTATATATATAATATATTTTTATATATTATATCTAAATTTTTTTTTTCATATATATATATATATATATATATATATATAATATTTTATCTTTAATATCATATCAAAAATATTATCATCTCTCATATTTTAAAAATAAAATATATCTTTTGAGTAGATGAAAGTATTAGATAAGTAAATATCTAATTTTAAATATGTAATTTATAAGAATTATATAGTATTTATATAAATTTTTTTTTTATTTATTTTAATTTTTATTTGATTATTATCATTTATATTTTATTTAGGATTGTAAATGAGCTGAGTAAGCTGTATATGATACATATCAACTTTGTTGATTTCTTTTCTTATGAAGTTTGAATATAATGAGTTTTAAGTGGTAGAGCTAAAAAATTTTTTTAGAAAGAACATAAATATAATTATATTTTTAAATTTATTGCTTATTAATTTAATTTGTATAACCTAAAATTGATTACAAATTTAATTTTGTTTACTTAGTGTATATATGTGTGAGTGTGTGTAAAATTTTAGGTTATACAAATTATAGGTGAAGTGATTGATTTTTTTAACATATTCAAACTTTATATCTCATCAAAATTTTAATCAAGTATAGATGTTTTATAATTTTAATATATTTTAAAAAAATTAAAATAAATATACCTAAAAGTAAATTTTAATGTTATTTTTAATTTATTATTATAAATATTTCGGCAAGTTAATTAAACTTTTCATTTTTTAACATAAATATAAAATTAGTTTATGAATTATTTTTATAGAAATAATTTTAACTTTTAAATTAAGTGAAAAATAAAATTATATTTTTAATAATTAATTTTTTTTATTTTTTGTACAGAAAACCAATGGTAGAGTAAAAGTTTACTTTAGCTTTTGGAGAGTCCAAAGACACACAAAAGTATTTAAAGAGAACGTAAAAAAACTCCGCATTTTACGTGGAAAACCTGAAAAGAAAAACCACTGCCCAAAAAGCTTCCACTGCATATGTTTCGTGAGTACAAGATCTTCCCGACACTGATTTGTATGTGAGAAGGAACAACAACCGAATAATGTTAATGTTGACGGTTGACAACGATGTTGACGCCGATGACCGACGATAGTGACGATGATGACCGAACAATGGTCGACGACGCGGCGATCGATGGCGGCGGCCACGGGCGGTGGTTGACGACCGAGTGATCAGACGACGGCTGGAGGATCTTTAGAGCCTCTTTTGCCGCCTCCTTCTCCTCCTTCACTTGGCCTCCCTCATATGAGAAATGAGGTGCTTTTATAGATTGGAGGAGGTCAGAATACATGCAAAACCCGTACACCACTTCATCTGGACGGCTCAAAATGATCCCCTTGATCATATGATGTATTTCGCATTTGAATGCTCAAAAATGTCGAAATTATGATATCTTGGGCTTGTTAGATTCGCCAAGACGCCGATTTGACTATAAACACTTCATGTTTAAAAGTCGATTGATAATAAACGGATCTCGCTTTTGATTGACAATTTTGCTGCGATCAAGATTCGTGCTTTCAGGAATTTTCGTGGTCATATCGCCCTATTTTGGATGATATTATCTCAATCTTCCAAAAAATATGTGTCAAGTACTTCAAAATAGTAAATTCTTCAACGAATCTACAAGTCCATTAACCACATTTTGAGAGAAGATCTTTTATAAAGACAAGATTATGACTGGAAGTCGACGCGTAGAAATGTGTGTAGGTATGCGATTTCGAGGTTACGGATCCATCCGTGCGAACCGCTATGACGCCTGGCGCGCCGCCATGGCGTCAGGTAGGTCACGGGCAAGGGTCTCTACGGTCATGGCGTCGGAAAACCACGAGGTTCGCTGGTTCGAGCGGCCTGGGCGCTGAAGCACGGTCATGGGCTGGCTACGGTCATGGCGGTCATGGCGCCGTCGGCTCACATTCATGAATACCGGGCACGGTTACCGGTTGCGCCACTGGTCACGCGGCGATGCTGGTCGGGCCCGAGGGTTGGCAGATGACCGCAGGCCATATGCGGTCGCTGAGCGGCCACACCCGCGATCATCATACCGGCTGCATAATGACCGCTGGCGCGGGCTGCGGCGGTCGGCTGACCGGCGCAGCAGTCGCGGCGGCCCACGGGTCCGAACGACGCTTTTGACAAATTTTGAGTGGTATAGCGTTTTGGCGCTTTTACCATTTGCCTGGAAGGGTCTATAAAACCCCTTAAGGGAGAAGGCACCTTCTCTTCTCCTTAGAAGGTCGCTTGAGGCTATCGCGTCTACGCGTTGTTCGGTTTTCCTCGAAGAGGCGTTACCGACTGACCGTCGCGGTTGATCAAGACTCACTCAGATGCGTTGTTGTTTGGTTTTCCCTCGAAAGAGGCGTAACCGCCTTGATGGACCGTCCGGTTTGAGGCAATCAAGACCCACGCATTACCGCTTTTCCCTCGAAGAGGCCAACCGGCCTGGCATGACCGTCCGGGTTTGAAGGCGATCAAGACCCACCTGCATTTACGTTGTTGTTCCCTCGAAGAGGTATCAACCTGGCGGACCGTCCGGTTTAGAGGTGATCACACCTACTGCATTTGTTCGATTTTCCCTCGAAGAGGCGCCAACCCGACGGACCGTCCGGTTGAGGCAATCAAGACCCACGCATTTTACGCCGTTGTTCGATTTTCCCTCGAAGAGGCCAACCGGCTTTGGCGACCGTCCGGTTTGAGGCGATCAAGAAGACGATAACCTAAACGGGTAATGACGATGCACGCGATGGTGGTCGGCCATGTGGTACGACGACAGCGATAGTGGTGGCGACGGGGTGGCAAATGCAACCGGCAACGGTAGTCGACGACCAACGGGGAGGTTGACCATAAGCGAATCGACCGCGGCTATTAATCGGCCACGGCGGTTGACAGTAAGATTGCCCGTGATGGTCTACGGTGGACCGAATAGCCGCTGACCGTAAAATTGTGGCGCGACGGGGTCAGCAATTGGAGACGGCTAAGTGCATGACGGCCTGACGAGGTGAACCGACGATGGTGATCGATGACCGGCCGGTCGCCGCGATGGCGCTGCAAGCTAAGCGGACCGACGATGCGATGACCGCAAGGTTGCCGCCGAGCGATGACCGCGACGGTAGTCGCGGGTGACCGACGGGTGCCGCAATGGCCGCAATAAAATCGACGGCGACCGGCAGAATGGTGGGGATGACCGGCAAATGGTTGGACCGACGGAGATTGCGATAGAACCAAATGACGGTATGACTGCGGTTCGGGCGACGGGTGGCGCGCATGTCGACGCGAGATCTGGCAACCGGTTGTTTGTCGGCGTGACGACGTATCGAAGAGGTCCGGCGCCGAGATTCATCCGGCGATGGGCGCATGACGACGGTGGTAATCCGCTGAGATGACCTATCCGGGTTGTTTCGGTATGACGCAATGCATGGAAGAGGTTGACAATCCGAGGATTTTGACCCATCCGGTTGTGAGTGTTATGGCGAAGCAAGAGGTTGCATCCGCCGGTGATTTTGACCCATCCGAGGTTGTTTGTCGAGATACCCATGACGTTAACCTTATGGAAGAGGTCAATGAATTGAGATTTTGACCTATCCGAGGTTGTTTGTCGAGTTACCCGATGTTAACCTCGTGGAAGAGGGAAATCTTGAGATTTTGACCCATCCGGTTGTTTGTCGAGTGTTACCCGACGCAACTGTATGGAAGAGGTTGAATCAATCCGCTTGAGATTTTGACCTATCCGGAGTTTGTCGGTGTTACCCGACGACGCTAACTCGTGGAAGAGGTTGAATTGAATCCGCCGAGGATTTTGACCTATCCCCATCCGGTGTTGTTTGTCGAAAGTGTTACCCATGACGCAACTCCTGCATGGAAGAGGTCGAATTGAACTGCTGAGGATTTTGACCATCCGAGGTTGTTTGTCGGTGTTACCCGGCGATATTAACCTCGTATGGAAGAGGTCAATTGAATCCGGTGATTTTGACCTATCCGGTTGTTTGTCGAAAGTGTTATCCGGCGACGCAACTCGTGTGGAAGAGGTTGAATCAAGCCGGTGATTTTGACCCATCCGAGATTGTTTGTCGTGATGTTACCCGGCGACGCACCTGTGGTGGAAGAGGTTGCATTGAATCGAGAATTTTGACCCATCCGAGGTTGTCAGGTGTTACCCGACATTAACCTGTGGAAAAGTCATTAAAATATCTGTTTGTGGTTGTAGCCAAAGTTGCTCCTTAACGTTGGCCTTTTCATTAGTATTATTATTGACTTCCTTCTTCTAGTCAATTAGATATCCAAAATATCGATTTGGATAGTCTTTTGAGATTAAGATTTGCCCTCACGCCGACAAAAAAAGGAAGAACAAAGTTTGATGAACCTTCATTCTCCTTAAAAGCTTGAATTGCTCCACCGGATGGTGGTTTTGATCTTGTTGGGAAACTTGGATAATCTTTGAGATTAAGAGTTGCCTCCCGCCCGACAATCAAGGAACTAAGGATGAATCTTCATTCTTTGTTTGCACTTGAAATACTCCACCTCGATGGTGGTTTTGATCTGGGAAACTTGGTCGCCATACAAGATAAAATAATGGGAATCCTTCCCACGACGGCCAAACCGTTAGAAAACACATAGAGTAAAAGTTTACACCTTAGCTTCTTTGGAGAGTCCAAAGACACAAGTATTTTAACGTAAAAACTCCGCATTTTACGGAAAACCTCAAAAGAGGGAAAACCACGGGCTCAAAAGCTTCACTATGCATATATTTCAGAGTACAAGATCTTCCGACACGGATTACGATTTGTATGGAGAACAACAGCTACCGGTAATAATGTCGCATGACGCGACGTCAAGTTGACAACGATGTTGATGCGATGACCGACGAACAACCGCACGACGACGCGACCGGTGGCGGCCGATGGCACGGCGGCGTGGTTGACGACCGCTGAGACGATTGCTTGGGATCTTTCTCTCTCTCTTTGCTGCCCTTCCTTCACTTGCCTCCCCTCATATGAGGAATGAGAGGCTTTTATAAGGAGTGGCGCCTCAGAATACATGCAAAACCCGCACACTCCACTTCATCTGACGGCTCAAAATGATCCCCTTGATCATATGATGTATTTCGTGCATTTGAATGCTCAAATGATGTCTAAATTATGATATCTTGGGCTTGTTAGATTCGCTCGTCAAGACGCCGATTTGACTATAAACACTTCATGTTTAAAAGTCGATTGATAATAAACGCTGATCTCTACTGATTGACAATTGCTTTCGATTGCTTCGACTAGAGGAATTTTCGGGTCATATCAATTTTAAATATATTTTAAAAATTATAAATAAAATAATAGATTTAAAAGAAACTAAGATTTAGTCGGTAACTATACTCAATTGGACAAATTAACGTTTGTTAAACCGGCAATGATAACTATTTTATTTTATTTTATTTTTAAATTTTACTCTTTTAAAAGTATATATTATTTTAAAATTATGCTAAAATTTTGAGGGGATATAAATAGGTTAAATTAAAAAATTAAAGGTTTTAATTCATTTTATGGAGGCAACACCCTCATAAGTATTTAATTGTTCATCGGGTGTAATTTATTTGATGGCCAGCCTCATGGACCCATGGTAAGCTACGAATCTCAAATCCAAAAGCTATTAACCTCCCATTCAAAATTTTGATTAAATATGTTAATTATGCACTAAAACATGAAGTTATTACGCATTATGATTACTAATGTTGAAGCTCTTTAAATTTACTGCTTCTTTAGGCGAGTCTGAAAAGTTTTCTGGCGGTTTTGATATCAGCGTCTTAATTGAAGTTCAGAAAACAGGTATGAACTATGAAGAAGACTCTTAAGAATTAATGATGCCCTCTGCGATGAACTTTTTTCTCTCTCGACCTTGTAGGGGATCTGTCGCTATTGCCTGATGTATCTGTTGACCTGATTATGAAAACCATTGAAGGTTCTCTCGTTATATCAAAGAACTATTGTCTGTAATTTACTATATTGCTTATTATAATCTATAAATATTGATTCATAACCATTTCGATCTGTGCTGCCGATTCAGATGCCAAAAAACCTTCTGTTGCAGCTATTCATGGACTTGCTCTAGGAGGTGGTCTGGAGTTGGCTATGGTGATATTTCTCTCCTTCCGTTTCTAACGCAGATCCGTTTGTGGATACTGATCGATCCCTCTCTCTCTCTCTCCTGTGCCATTCTTTCAGGGGTGTCCTGCTCGAGTCAGATGCTCTGCTAGGACTGCCAGAACTGTCTCTCGGAGTTATTCCTGGCTTTAGAGGTACAGAGCCAAACAATCCTGAGTTGAATTTTCTCATATAAATGTTTACTGAGTGACTGATATCTCTGTAGGCACACAGCGTCTTCCCAGGGCTTAATTTTTAAAATAACCCTTATTAAAACCGTAATTAGCTAATTAACCCTTCCAAAAAAAAAATTTAATAGCTTGTAAATACGCTGATCACTAATCTAGCCTCTGACTCGCATAAATAATAAAAAAAAAATCACGGCGCAGTTAACGTCTCTCTCTCTCTCTCTCTCTCTCTCTCTCTCTCTCTCTCTCCGTCTCCTTCCTAAAATCAAACAAAAAATATATATTTATATAAATTTATTTAATTATTTATATATTTAAATTATATAAATATTTTAAGTTATATAAATAATTTTAAAATATTTAAAATATTTAAATAAAAATTAGTTATATATATATTTATTTAATTAGTTATATATTTATTTAAAAATATTTATTTATTTAAAATATATAATTAGTTAAATAAATAAATAAATAAAATTTAAATTATATAAATATTTAGTTATTTAATATATTTATAAAATATTTATTTATTATATATATTTATTCCTTTCTTTATTTATTTATTAAAAATTATTTATTTATTTATTTTTAATATTTTTATATTTTTTATATTTTTGTTATTATTATTATTATAGACTTATATAAATATATATATATATATATATATATATATATATATATATATATATATATATATAAATTATATATTTTAAATATTTTAAATTATTTAAAATTTTTAAAAAAATATTTATATAATTTTAAATATATAAAATAACTAAATATTTTATAAATATATAAATAACTAAATATTTATATAATTTAAATTTTTATTTATTTAACTAATTATATATTTTAAATAAATAAATAATATATATATATATATATAATAATTATTTATTTATATATTTTAAATATTTTTAAATTATTTATATAACTTAAAAATATTTATATAATTTAAATATATAAAATAACTAAATAAATTTATATATATATATATATATATATATATATATATATATATATATATATATATAATTACTTTATTTATATAATTTATAAAATATTTATATAATTTATTTCTTTCTTTATTTATTTATTAAAAATATTTATTTATTTATTTTTAATATTTTATATTTTATATTTTTTGTATTATTATTATTATTATTATAGACTTATATAAATATATATATATATATATATATATATATATATATATACAATTAAAAATATTTTAGAAAATTTTTTTAAATTATATATTTTAAATATTTTAAATTATTTAAATAACTTAAAAATATTTATATAATTTAAATATATAAATAACTAAAGATTTTATAAATATATAAATAACTAAATATTTATATAATTTAAATTTTTATTTATTTTAACTAATTATATATTTTAAATAAATAAATAATATAAATAATATATATATATATATATATATATAAAATACTAATTAAAAAAAAAAAAAATATATATATATATAAAAACTAATTATTTATTTATATATTTTAAATATTTTAAATTATTTTAATAAAAAATATTTATATAATTAAATATATAAATAATAAATAAATATATATATTTATATATATATATATGTATATATTATATATATGTATATATATATATATATATATATATATATATATATATATATATATATACATATATATATATATTATATATATATATATATAATTACTTTATTTAATTTATAAAATATATTATATAATTTATTTCTTTCTTTATTTATTTATTAAAAATTATTTATTTATATATTTTAAATATTTTTAAATTATATATTAACAAAAATTAATAAAAATTATATATTTAAAATAATTATATTAATTAATAAAAAATTATTAAATAAATTTATAATATATATATATAATTTAAAATATTTTAAATTATATATTTAATTATATATAAATATAAATAAATGAATAAATAATATAAATATATAAATAAATATTTAATTATTAAATATTTTATAAAAAATATTTTTAAATTATATATTTTAAATATTTTAAATAATTATATTAATTAAAAAAATTAATAAAACTTCTCTCTCTCTCCTCTCCTCCTAAAATCTAAAAAAAAAAAAATTTCAGGACGACGACCGACGCGTACGCACGTCGACGCGTGACGACTACGCCTATTTTCTTAAAAAAAAAAAAAAATTTCATGCCTAAACGCCAATTAAGATTAACATGGTGCTTATTTTAAATTAGTTAAATAAATTATTAGTTAAATATTTAATTAGTTATTTATTTATTTAAAATATAATTAGTTAAATTAATAAAAAAATTTAAATTATATAAATATTTAGTTATTTATATATTTATAAAATATTTAGTTATTTATATATTTAAATTATATAAATATTTTAAGTTATTTAAATAATTTAAAATATTTAAAATATATAATTTAAAAATAATTTTTCTAAAATATTTTAATTATTTGAATGACAGTTTGAATAATATTATTTTTTGTCACTAAAATGTTTTTTGTTTTTTTTTGTTTTGGTAGGCCATTAGCATCAGTGACCATGAGATCGTGGAGATGATCTTTTTCCAGTAGTGAATGAGGCATGCAGAGTTATTGATGAAGGAGTTGTAGTTCGAGCATCTGATATGGATGTTGCATCTATTCTGGGGATGGGTTTTCCAAGATATAGGTCAGAATTTTATTTGAGAGAACATTTACATATAGCAATTTTATATATTTTTATATATATTTCATATTCACAAAAATAGCATCTAAATTTTTAATATTACATACTAGCACTATCATTAACAATGTAAATATCAATCTTGTAAATATGTACATAAGAATGGGCTATGTATGTAAATTTTCCTTTGTTGGGGCATTTACATATACATACACAATTCATATATGTTACATCTAACACCTAAACTTTCATATTTACATAAATGACATCCAAATTTTTAATATTGCATAAAAAAATAGCACCATCATTAATTTTTTAAAAAAATATACCTTTTATATATATATGAAAAATATTATGTTTGTAAATACCATGCTTTAGATGTAAAATATATAAATGCATGAGAATTAAGTGCTATATTTATATGTGTGAATTTCTCTTTTCTTAATCTCTTCTCTTACTCCTTTTATAAGTAGTCATTCTTTTTTCTTGATGTCATTTGAACTTTTGCCTTCTTGATATAATCGGGTAATGCCACATAAATAATAATTAATGGTCTTTAATGAAGGAAGATGTTCATAAAAAAAATGAGATGGCACCTACATATAAGACACACACATATAAATACATATAATGCATTTTCTCATAACAAGTATATGAGTTGATACCTACATATCAAAATATAATAATATCTGACACATGCATGCACATGAGTGCCTGCATACACACACACATATAAGATTTACTTATCTCCTCCTAAAATAGATTTGATCAATCTCCTCCTAGTTTATTTTTGTGTCCACCGTCTTCTACGGTCTTAAACTTTAGATCTCATCCCTTTATCACATGAAAAATGAAATTGATGGACAACATATATTATCTAACCTTTATTGTTTTCATAAGTATTTTAACATTCAAAACCATCAAATACTTATCATCAACAATTCAAGCATTTAATTTTATGCCTTTTGAAAGACTTTACATATTGAAAATTGTAATTATCTTATGGTACCATTAGAGTCGTCCAAAAAAATTATCCACATCATTTATTTATCTTAATGAAAACTTATATATATATATATATGTATGTATGTATGTATGTATATATGTATGTATGTATGTATGTATGTATGTAAGTATGTATGTATACATACTTACAAATGCATATTACTCCTCCTCTTTATTGCATGAATTTCAAAACTTCACTGGCTTGCTTACGCAAAATAATTGGCAGCATTTAAGCTTATTTCTCCTCAAATTGATGATTAAAACTTTCTGCTGAATTTCTTTCCACACTTATCTAAGCTTCTCATCATTCACTCTTATAGTTATGAACTATAGTTTTGACTTGGATTAGTGCACTTATTATGCATTTTTATCTTTAGTAGATTTAACTCATCAGACATTTATCTTTTGTCTGAAGGGGTCCTGATCAAGTTATATTTTTTCAAAGCTCAAAAATTGGGCAAATGCTTATGGTGGTCTTTTGCTCCATCCCCTTACTTAGAAAGGACTACCACTGGTACTACCTTTTTTCTTTCTCCTCCATTTATTATGGCTCGCTCTTCAATTTTCCAGTGATAAGGTAAGAGAAAAAATCAGAAAAAAGAAAATTTGAAATAGAACTTGATCTGTCTATCTGACTTAAGTACTTTAAAGGTACACTTGATTCATTCTAGATATCCCAGCCAAAACCATAATGAGTATAAATGATTTCTCTTTTGATTCAGTCTTCATGTACATATAAACTGCATAGATTTCCCACATTATTGTCACAAGAAAAGTTATAGAAATTGCAGTAGTTTTCCTGTATATGTGTTAGCTTAATGATGAAGTCCCAAAGCTATCGTAGTGCCTATTTTATCTTATAGCTGGGATAAGAGTACTGATATCTCTATTTCACTGTATCTACTTGCAGGCTATTCAATAGTTTTCTTGTCTGCCTTAATTTAGCATTTTGTTGTTGAATCAGTTCATGGGTGGGCACTACCTTATAAATTCAAAAATTATAACTAATTATATGGTATCTTTTATTCTCATTGACGTATCTTCTACCCTTTCTTTATCCATACAAAAGTCGCCAAATGTTTTTTTTTATCATCATACCTTCAATAAGTGATACTGATCATTTCATTGAAGCAATTATCTCTCAGTCTAACATTCTAATTAATTTTTATTAGCATTCTCATTTCTGTCATATTATGCTCGAACATCTAAATTTTTTTAACTAAAATTCATTTAAAATAGTCGGTCTAATCACAATTTTATAAGATTGATTGATATTTCTACTTTTAGTGATTATATAAAGAATGAGCTTGAAAATTGTAAGATTTGCTTTGAGATTGGTGCAATATAAAATTGGTGTAGTATTAATCTCAAAGTAAATCTAATGGTTCTAAAGCTCATTTTGATATAATTTGTATATTAGAATATACTATCGAAGTTTTTTTTTTCTTTTTTTTTATGAGCACAAAAAGCTTCAATATCTCATGTAAGGTTTTGCTCCCAGCTGGCCCATGAAGCCACATGCCCACTGGAAGGAACCTCATGGATGACTCATAGAGATAATTATCTATGCTCCAATACAAGTTTCATTTGTCTATTGCTTTAAATCCATGTGGTATGTATTCTAGGAATTATGGAAATAAACTATATAAACCATATTATTCTTCTTTAAGCCCACACTTTTGTGTTGTCACTAACCATGTTTGAAGTGTGATTAGCTCATCCTTTAGTTACAACATTCCATAAGAGGAGCTTAATTCCAAATAAGACCTTGAATTGGTCTAAAGATATGATATGACAGCCATGCTTGAAACTTTTTTTTTTTGTTTGTTCACTTTTATTGTCTCTTTAAAGTGTTAAGTTTGTTTACTTTGAAAACATATGAGTAGCTTCCTTTCAACTATTTGGCTTTGCTTTATAATTTTTCTAATTATGTGTTATTATTGAATGCAAAGTGTTGATCATAAACTATTTCACTCATTTAGAAAATATGTGATGTAGAACAATGTATGCTTATTTGTATTAAAGAAGATTGTATTTTATAAAAAAATATTGAAAAGCATAATAAGATATAATCATGATTAATAAGATTCAATTATAAGAATCCTAGTTACCCATCATGAAAGCTTAATGAAAATATAATTAAACTATAAATTTAATTATTTAAATTTTAATTTAGATTATATAAGTTATAATTTTTAATTTTGAAAATATGTGTAGAGAGGCCATTGTTAAAATAAGGGAATATAAAATGAAATGATAAAGTTGGTTGACATCTTACTTCATTAATGGCCACCTACCTCTTTTATCACCAAACTTAATCTCTTTCTTTTCTTGAATGTTGATCATTGTAATTCTTATAAAGAGGATTAAAATTTTAACCTTTTTAAAATTATTTTGGAGAATTTTTACCCTCCATTATTATATATTTTAAATCAATTATTGCTTCAATTTAGAAGTTCAAAATCAATTGTGCAATCAAATCATAAAGATTTTAGGCTTTTTTTTTAAAACCATATGTGTTATTATTAATGTCTATTTCAATGTTTAAAATTAAAAGTGAATTATATTAAAAATTTTAGGGCTTAATGCCTATTTAGTATTGATTCTTCCCTTCTTAAAAAATTGCTTGGGATTAAGTTGAGTTAAAGATAGTTATCCTTATTATCTCTCACCCTCATTTTGTTTTAACATTTTTTTATGGAAGTTTCTTCCACCTTTTTTTTTTTTTTAATTTTAGTTATATTTTAGTTTGAAATAAAATATGTTTGATTGTGATAGTTATTTTAAAAATATTCAAAACATCTAAACTTATTTTGAGTGATTTTAAAATAATATGATTTATTTTAAAATAAAAATAAAAGCACATAAAAAATACATCAACAAACATATTTTTAAAAATAATATAAAACTAAAATTTATCTCAAACAAGCACTTATTTTTTTTTGATAGGAATTTGATTTATAGTATTGTAATTTTTTGATGTACCTTGCAAATACATAAGAGTCATTATCATATAAATAGTTAATCATCAAAATATAAATATAAAAAAAATTATGCATGTTATTATTATTATTATTATCAATCATTTGTAGAGATTATAGTTATCATTGAGTTATAATTTTCTTTATTTTTAAATTTATTATATAACCATCATTCTAAAAAAGTAGATTGTTCTCATGATTATCATTTTCATATGAATAACTTTCAAATCAAATTTTATTATGAAAATAACTATAAATATAGAGAGAGAGAGAGAGAGAGAGAGAGAGAGAGAGAGAGAGAGAGAGAGAGAGAGAGAGAGAGAGAGAGAGAGAGAGAGAGAGAGAGAGATCATTTCATTCTCTGTGTCAAGTTTGAAACTCTCAAAGAATACACTGATGTGTGAATTTAACATAAAAATAGCTCAAATATTCAAAAATAATAGAGAGAAATCATCACTTGACCATTTTGGGGAAGCTTCACCGCTAAATTTTTAAATTAATTATAATTTTAATTAGCAATTTAAAAAAAAAAAAAAAAAAAAAAGTCTAGTCGTCCGTGAATGAATAACGTGGCATTCTTAATTTTTTTAAAAAATATTGGGGTGTCAGATTTTGTCCATATTGGTCTGTCCCAAAGGTCTAATCGAGTTGCTCAATGTCATCTTGAAGTTGAGGTTGGTTAAGGTAGAGGTGGAAAGAACCGACGGTGTCCAATGATATTGATTGGATTACTTGCCCGCACAACCATGAGAGAAGATTGAGAAGGTGGGGAAGGGATGGGCAAGGGAGAGGTGAATCTATTACTCTCAGATAGGGGTTTTGGGGTTTAGAGGACAAGAAGAATTATCATGGCGAAAGAGTAGTAAAGGCTTAGGCTTCCAATCGTAAATGATTTCCTTCTAACTTTAAAACCATTCATGTTGATGAAAATAGCATCGTGGAGAGGGGATGAAGGGTTAACTTGAACGCAAACTGCAAGGTGACTCTCGATTTGGACGTGAGAGAGTCAACTACAAGATGCTTACCAATCAGACAAGCCACCTGAGAACCCCGCTCCAACAACGCAAGAGGAGGTTGGGCAATTTGATCTAGAGAGAAATTTCAAATTTTCTTTGGATAAGTTGAAGGACCACTTTTGGAAAATAAATTGTATCCCATTTAAGAAATAAGTGGTCCCAGACCTAATCCAGTCTTCTTTACAAGAGAATTTGAAGAGAAAAAATTGACATCAAGTGTGAAAAGTTCAAGACTCCCTTTGAAAGACCATTTCTTCTTAACCAAAGCTAATAGGGAGCCATAAAGGGGCACTTACCGATAGCATGACCTAAAAAGAGATAACGTCATTCCTTTTGGCCATCTAAAATTTCCTCATCGAAAAGTTGACCCTTCGAGTCACACGTGATATAGTTTAGATTAAGGGATTTATTCGATCCTTGGGAGAAAAGTATATCCTTCCAGATGGAGGAAGGGGAGGAGGATTTCTCAAACCGAAAGGGGATTACCCTAAAATGAAGAAAGAGGTAAGAGGGGAAGAGGTAAAAGGTCCATAGCAAAGAAAGTCGAGGGTGGGGAGAAGCCAAGGAAGGGGAGGGAGTACTGCCTCTCGGCCTGAGATCAAAAATGGAGGAGAAAGAAGTGCCAAGGTAAGAAGACACAAACCCGAGAAAAAGGAGGGAACCAAACCGTCCAGGGACGGAAACCCTAGAGCTCATTCAACACCTCTAGAGTTTCAATGTAATAGTTAGCTCGATGTTCATCGGTGAACCACACGGATCGACACCTCTTCCTCTTTACACTAATAATGCAATAATTTAAATATTAAATTGTCTTTGGATGTGTAAATTCATTTTATTTACACGCATACAATGTAATCGAATTTTGAGAGAGGTCACCTCAAAATGCAAATCTCTATTTTTTTAATTATTAGCATATATTTTAATAAGAAAAATTATGAACATAAGATTGACTTATAATACATAATAATTTTACATTACATTTTATGCATTTTGATAATTAGCTTGGGCACTAGATCACCTTGAGATGGGTACTAGATTTCACCCTAATACTTTTTAATTTAATTTATTTAAATATGAAATTGTCTTGATATGTATGTTAAATTTTATATAATCATTTATTTGTATATATTTCAATATAATCAATTTAAATTTAAATTTGATGTCTCAAATCATGCATCATGATATGTACCATTTTCAAGTCACATGTTAACACCTTTTAATCTCGGAATGTGGCTAGGGCTTCTCCCGGTTTTGAACTTTGTCGGCCTCCCTTCTCCACCCCTCCTCACTCCTCCTTAACATCCAATTTCTTTTGTTCCCCACATCCATTTCTCTCGACCTCCTCCCGGGTCGATACGCCCTGCATCCACATGGGTACCCTTAACAATCTCTTCCCCTCTTTTCTTCTCCTTCTACTGACTGGGCGATTCCCATGGTCATTTATGGAAGGAACGCTTTTCAAAAAAAGTAGGGATTTCCCCTTATCCTTCATTCCATCATATTCTCCAAGTGTTGTTTGGAGGAAGATCTCAAAGAGTGGAATTTGTCTCTAGTTGGTCACCATAGGGAAGAAGCCTTACGGTTCTCATCACCGCGGTTAGAAGGAAATGGCGATTTAAGGGGACACTTGAATTGCTATCTCAAGGTGATTTCTTCTTATTTAAGTTTTCATGTAAGGAAGATTACGATGTTTGTTTGGAATGATGGGCCTTGTTTTCTAAATGGTCGGCCATTCATCTTTCAAAATGGACATGGGACTTTAGGCCTTCCAAGGATCAGTGACCGAGATTCCCCTTTGGATCAAGTTACCAAATTTTCCATTATGTTGTTGGAACGAAAAGGATTTTCAAAATTGGTAGTATGATTGAGTTCCCTTATTTGATAACCTCTTCCAAAGCAGATTACCTTTGTTTCTCGTGCAAATCACTACTTTCTTCCAGATTCTGACATTATTAACATGAATGGGAAGAAAATCAGCCGATTGAAACCATCTTGTTCCAAGTGCAAAACATTCTCACACGGTCATATTTGTTCTGGTAAAGCGCGCCTCAACTTTAATTCTAATCGAAAATTACAGGGATAGAGTCAAGTCGCCCAGCCACCGAGATAACCCTTGCTAATAACTTCTTCAGCATTGGAGGGAGATTTTAGGGTGATATTGTACCTGAATGAGGTGAACCCACAAAGTGTTCTATCTACAGATCTAAATCAAACTCCCACTCCTTCTCCTCAACCAGAAAATCTTCTTGAGCAAGAGGAAGATCAATCACACACTAACATGGTGGAAGGTCAATCTTCTTCGGCTTATTCCCAGAGAGGGTGTTACACCATCATCAACTTCCTCTCCCAAGCACAAAACAACCCAATGGTCAAATTACAGTGGAAAAATCCTACCTCCCGACCAAATCAAACCCGGTAGGAGAAGACTTGAAAGCTAGTTCTTATGACTTACTCCAACCAAAGGTAAACATAAAATGGTAAGAAACCCGCCTCTTCCTCTTCTCAATGACCTTTCCTCGATTAGCTATTTGGAACGTTAGAGGTCCTGAGGGCCGCAAAGACTGCTTGAGACTCATTAAGGAATTTAGACTGGATCTGCTTTTGCCTTTTGGAAACTAAGATCAATTCGAAGCTTCTCTTAATCCCCTTCTTATGCTAAATTTTCTATGTTCCATTATGAATCTGTTGTTCCAATTTTGATGTGGCAACGATCTGGATTAGATGGTGCTCGAGCGAATTGACTTTAAGCCTCGATTGTCTCTAATCAATTCATTCATGGTTCGTTTTCTTATAATGACAACCCTTCTTTTTTTTAACCAAAGATATATGCTGAAAATGACTCTCAATCTTGGATTCACCGAGATCTTGCGGTTGGCATTTGGATCCTTGGTTGTTAATGGGTGATTTTAACTGCTTTCAAGTAAGGAAAAGACGGGAGGAATTCTGTCCCATTCTAACACCAATCTTTTTTCACGTGTTCAAGATTGTGAATTATCGGATCTTCCTACGGGTTTATTTTACACATGGTCTAATCAAGTCAATAATCCCATTTTCTAAAAATAGATAGGGCTTTATGTAATGTTGGTTGGTTGGAAAAATATCCCACTTCCTTTACAAAGTTCCACCGCGCTCACTTCGGATCATTCACCCTCATTATCTTCCTTAACCACATGAGTGTTCGGATTACCCGGTTTATGTTTAGGAATCATTGGTCTCTTTCACCCAATTTCTTAGAAGTCACAAAGTTGCTTGGAAGCATTATGTTGTGGGATCCTATCTTTGTTCTTGCAAATAAACTTTCTAATGTCAAAAGAGCACTCATCAATCCATGAGAAGTTACTCTTACCTACAAATCCAAATTGATGAAGCTAAAAGGAATCAAAAGACATTCTTGAAAAGTCTGGAAAGGAGTCCTAATGATGTCTATGAAGCCAAGGAAACTAAGGACTCTTACCTCTGCTACAAATGAAAAATGCATGGGTAAAGCAACGTACGCTCATTGGTTAACTTCCTCGATGATGATCTCAAGTTTTTTTACTTCTCAATCAAAGAAAGGAGAAGTTCCAAAGAGGGAGCTCCTTGTAAAGGAGTTATAATGACCCCATTCAATAGTCGAGGAAATTAATGTGTACTATTCAAAGACTTTTCAATAGCAACACTTCGATTCTTTATAATGCGTGATTTTCCCATTGGGAATTCTCTCAACCGATCAAGCTATGAGCTTGGATGTCGATATTAGCACCGTGAAATTCAAGCCGCTTTAAACAAGATAGTGAGAATAAAGCCCTGATCGATGGCTTCAATTCTAAATTTTTCATTGCTTCATGGGAAGTTACAGAAAACCTTTTAAAGGCACACCACTTTTCAAAACCCGTAAGATTCAATCGATCAAACACTCCCGATTACCTTAATTCCTAAAGTTAAGCATTCCAATTTATTATCTCAATATAGACCCATATCTCTTTGCAACACATTTTATAAAGTCATTGCAAAGGTTATTGCTTCTAGACTTAAGAAGGTGCTTCCTTATTTAATTAATTCAGCTCAATCGCATTCATTAAAGGAAGGGATATCTCGACAATATTACTATGGCTTATGAAATATGTCACGAAGTTGTTTCATAATCTTTCTCAAGGTGATTTTCTTGCTAAACTTGACCTCGAAAGGCTTTTGACTCTATTAATGGGAGACTCTTTTGCATAGGCTTCATTCTTTTGGATTCCCCTAGATTTATTAATTGGGTGAAGGCATGTATTTGTCCCTTTCTCAATTACTCTAAATGGGGAAATTAAATGTTACTTTTCCTCAAAACATGGACTAAGACAAGGCCGCCTTATCTCCATTCCTCTTTACCTTAGTCATAGATACTTTCTCTTGCTTAATTGATGAGAGGTCAATTTATTTAGATATAGACCTCTTATTGTCGGGACATGCAAAATCTCTCACTTGCTCTTGCAGATGATCTTCTTGTGACTGTTGTCGATAGCCTTTCTCGTGGGATCTCAAATCTTGTCTTGAGAGCTTAAAAAATATCTTGGACTTGTGGTTAATCAAGACAAATCTCTCATTTGTTTTTCAAAAGGATCTAGGGATGAAGAAAATCTTTGCAACATTCTTAATATATCTCGTGGCACTTTTCCTATCAAATATTTGGGTCTTCCCTTAACTTTGAGATCTCCTAAACTTGTAAACTTCTAGTTTATTTGATAAACTTCAAAGGTGGCTTGCCGGTTGGAAATGCAAATTTTTGTCTCTTGGAGGAAGGTTGCAATTACTTGATCATCGGTTAATAACTTGATTACTTACGGTTTAGATCAATGATGATTCCCAAGGGTGTTTTGAAGACCATTTACTCTCTCACTTCAATGCTTTTTTTTTTATCATAATGGAGTCTCTAATAAACTTACTACTATATCTTGGGAAAAACTTCGTCCCAAGGAAAAGGGGGAATAGGTATACTCTTTTCTCTCTCAATTCTTTATGCAAAATCAAAATCATGTAGAAGACTCTGTCGAACTCTCTTTGCAATCTAGTGTAACCGAAATATGGTTCCATTTGGAGTGATTCTATTCAGAATTTCCCTATGTGGAGAGAATTAAAACTATATGCAAAACGCGTTTTCGACAAAATATCTTACCACATCGGGATGGTAATTTTTTTCTCCTTACGATCCGTGGTGTGTCAAAAAATCAATATTTGAATCACCGCTTCCAATGACCAAATCTTCTGAATTTTATAATGATACTAAGCGAGCTCTTTTATATTGGAGTGCCGATGGAGAATGCCTTTACAGATCGAAGAATTCCCATTGCTATGTGCCATTGATTCTATTACTATAGGTGGTGAGGACTGGATTACATGGGATTCAAAGCACCCCACAACTTGTGACTTTAAAGGTGCTCTTTTGAAAATTTGCCTTCGAAATTGGTACAAAGGTATATGGTTTCGGTGTTAATTATTCTATCTATTGTCGGTTGGCTTATTTAAGGGGTTTAAAGACTGATTTACTTGTTAAAAGAGGGATTGGTATTCAAACTACTTGTTTTTTGTCTTAAAGAATGAATCTCACTCTCACCCCTTCTTCGAGTGCCCCTTCTCGATGCATTTGATTAGAAGCATTCTTCCTAATAGCAATTTTTTTTTAATGCAATCGACATTACAACAAGTTTTGAGCGACATGAAATTCAAGATGCACAAAATTATCAAAAGGTTGCACTATTTATCGGTTGATGTTTTAGTCATCGCATATGACGAGAAAGGAATAAAAGACTAATCACTCACTCAAAGATCTTCTCTTACTTTCTTAATCGATGAAATCATGAATCGAATTGCTTTTAAAGTCGCTAGATGGGAAATTAAAGACTCATGGCGCTAGTGTTACGAATTTTCTCTTGGGTTGGAGGAACATGACTTATTCCGAATTACCATAGCGGGCATGTGTGGATTCTCGTGGATGCTCTAATTGGAATCTTGGACAATGATGACTTATATTATACCAATCGCTTTGTGGTTGGTTTGGCGTTTTGGTTGCACAACACAGCAACCTTGGATGGAGTTCTTTTCTTCGCCAAATGGATGGTGAGGGTCTGCAGATTGCCTTGGCTGTTTTTTTCTCGGGTTGGAGCTATCAGGCTTTGATCGATGTCGAGTCGAGTAAAATACAACACTAATTACCGCTGTAAGTTTTGTTTTGGTTTTGGATGCAGCTTGGTGCTGTACATTATCTAGTAAGATTGCTATCAGATTCTGCATCAATTTCTTCTTTTGTGGGAAGAGTTGTAATAGCTTTTTCCTTTCCAGTCTGTTCTTGCTGTTTTCCTTATGCTTCAGTTTTGAGTAGCTTATTGAATTCACTTGTTGAATTCATTTTGTAATTTTGTAATTCTCTTCTTTTGGAATATAATTAAGCTCAGGCTCTCAAATTCTTCCAAAAAAAAAAACACCTTTTAATGTAAAAATTTAGAAGAGATGTGTATTGAAATTTGTGTGTGATATGTCTATTCAAATACTTCGTGAAATGACTCTTTTGTCTTTTATGCATAAATTTCTTGGTCAAGTACTTTTATATATATATATATATATATATATATATATATATATATATATATATATATATATATATATTAATCTTTTATCTCGTTTATTTTTTTTATTTTTTATTTTTCCATACTTGGAGAGAGAGAGAGATCCAGTGGGAATTTGACTTGGGCGAATAACGTAGAAAACGGGGGGATGGCAAGCTGTGTGAATTAAGGGACGGGGCTGCTGAAGGGCTATCGATGTGGTTGGGGTTTGCCGGCAGTGGGATGTGCATGTGGAAGCGGCCTGGAGGGTGTTGGTCTGATGCGTGAATGAGGAAGACGGGTTTATTGTGCGGAGGCGATGGTTGCTTGTGGCCTGGTGTGACGGAGGGACGGTTGGCTTGTCGGCGCCGGCTTGAGGCATGAATCTGAAAGAGAAGGCCGTGCCATGATCAGTGAACGAGAGGTCGAGATTGGATCGAACTGCTGGCGGAGAGGGAAGTGGAGGTGGCTATGGTTGTTGGGTTGCCGTCGTAGAGCGGAGGTGAGGTGAGGGAGAGGGATTGAGAAAAATGAACTAGGCTGAAGTTTTCACCTACAGAGTGTGAAGAGGATTGATGGGCAAGAAAAGAGTGGGTTGTGTGGACAAGATGAGATGAGCAGAATACGAACCCGGACTTTTAAATTTTGCTTTAACCTCCTAACCATTTAGTTCAACTGGGCTCAACATCTCAGCTTCAAAACAACAACAAACAACTAAAAGAAAGGCCCATCTAAGAAAAGAATATATATATATATATATATATATATATATATATATATATATATATATATATATATATGTATATATATATATAGACACACACATTTCTATTGAATGGGCCAAAACTTGATTACAATATCATGCATATCGATGTAATGGATCAAAGTTTTGAACATTGGATTCATAAAATGTGATTCTAAAAGTCTTTTAAGAGTTAATAAAAGATAAAAACAAAATAATACCATTTAAAAAGATATCTTCTTTTCAAGAGGATAATTTTGTTATAAGAGATTTGTGAAATGAAATTTCATAGAAATAATAGTGTCTCTAAACAAGCTCTTAAGCTCTTAAAAGGTATGGCTCATAAGTAGCTAAAACTCATAAGAATATTGGATTCATAGAGGTACTAGGGTATGCCTCATATCAAAGCTAACCCAAAAGGCTTATTTAGTGGCCCTTTGTTGACATTCAATAATTCATTTTATAATTCCTTCCCCTTCTCCCTAGTTTGTGATAGGGAAATTTAGGTTTAGGCTATTTTAAGTGGTGACGCTCATAGTTCATATGTGATTCTTAAGCCTTAATTTATTAATTAAAATTTGTTGATTGTTTTATTAGAAGGTTTTTTTTTTTGGATTCCTCATATGTGAAAGTAGTATGTAATTAAATATGAAAATTTAGGTATTAGATATGTAAATATATAAGATTTTTGTGGTATGAATATAAATTTTTCTTATGAGACAAATTTAATGTACAACTTTCACAAATAACTAAAATTTCACAATCGTAGTAGAAATATTAAAATACAATATTATATCTAGTCAATTTTTTTTGTCAATTTAATAGATTATCCCTAATAAAAATTAAGTTGTAAATTTTAATTAAAAAAAAACAAAAATGATTGAAGAATGAGAAAACATTTGGCCTCGATTTAGTCAATTTTGACTTTATATTTTCAATAATTAATTTTTAAATCACATAAATTTATTTTTTAATTAAAAGTCAATCTATTTATTATTTATCTAAGGTTTTGTTTTGAGGGACAATGACGATGCTAAAATGCTAAATATCATGTATTTGTTATACATATATATATATATATATATATATATATATATATATATATATATATATATATATATATATTTGAGAAATATCAATTTAATAATGATAATAGTCAATTTTTTTATCAGTTTAATAAATTATCCCTAATAAAAATTAAGTTGTAATTTTTTATTAAAAAAAAAAAATGATTGAAGAATGAGAAAATGTTTGGCCTCCGATTTAGTCAATTTTTTACTTTATATTTTCAATAATTAATTTTAAATCACATAAAGTTATTTTTTAATTAAAAAGTCTATGTATTTATTATTTATCTAAGATTTTGTTTTGACGGACAATGGTGAGATGCTAAAATGCTATCAAGTATATATATATATATATATATATATATATATATATATATATATATATATATATATATATATATATATATATATATATATATATATATATATATATATATATATTTGAAAATATCAAATTATTTGATTATTATTTTGCCATTATTTAGGCTCATCTTGATGGCTTCAATGCTATTTAAAATGAGAAGTTTACAGCAAACAAATTTATTATAAAAAAAATTAAAGTACGATCAGTATTATAATAAATATCGATCGATACTATCTATAAATAAAATCTTAATAAAGCCAAAAAAAATAATTTTTTATATTTATAATATTAATTATTATATTTATAGTATTAATTATTATTATAAAATTTTCAATTAGTTATTTTACTATTAACAAATCACATTTTTTTTTGAGTTATTACTTAAAATTATTTAAATTTATGTTTAATAATAATATTATTATTATATATTAGAAATTTATTTACTATTATCTAAATTAGTTACCTTACTGTTTAGAGTTTTTATTACTATATATTATAAATTTAAATATATTTACTATTATTTGAATTAGTTAATAAAATAAATTTGTCGTTATTAAAATATATGAATTTGTGAGAGAGAAATACATAATGCTAATTAACGAATATAAAGTACAAATACATGCAGTTAGAGCTACCTATTTTGTATTTGTAAAACGCTAATGCACACAACCTTCTTGTTTATCAAATAATTTATGGGGTAAAGCTTTATTAATAGTTTGTTTTATTTTAAGTCAGATTTCTTATAAAGATTCTAATAAAATACCTTATGAATTTTGGAAAAATAGAAAATCTAATTTGAAGTTATGGAGTTTATTAATATCCTTACCAGTCATCTATCCCTTTTCACGATAAATGAAAACAAGAATATACAACCCTATGTTGAGATACCACGTAAATCAGATATTCTTATCGTGGTGATCGCACGATGTTGAGGAAAAGTGTACTATCTTGAAAGATAGAAGTCACCACCATACAATTGATCTAATCACCAATAATAACTCCTAAGAACAATGAGTCTACATATATACCAGAGATTCTTCCCTACTTTACATGAAAAAGTAAAGCATGATTTATTTTAAACCGGGTTCGTTAAGTTCAGGTGGCAAGCCCTCATAGTTAATTACATCATAAGGAACAGATTTCTTAAGAATACTCGATTAAGATAAATGATCATTGTCTCAAGATTTCAATAGGTAGGACTATCAATCGATTGGTTTATTTTTAGCAAATCAAGTGAGATCGTCAAGAGGAGGGAGTTCTTATCAAGCCAAATGAAGATGAGTAGGAGATGCTTAGGGTACTAGGAAGCCTAGTAAGCACCCCAAATTAATCTATGGCTAGGCTTTATATTTTTGAAATTAATTTTCACTAGGATTTATATTTAAGCCTAGTAAACATAGGGAAATGCCTAAGAGATGAGAATTTATACTTATGACCCAAAGGGAAAAGCAACCTCGAACCTAAATTTAGAGAGCAGGGCCTAAATCATGACCTAAATCTAAGGTGAAAATAGATATTTGGTTTACCTCCACAAGAGAGGATAAAACACCCAAATGTTTGGATTTACAACACCGAGGTTGGCCGCCAACTAACTCCTCCTACGATTTTAAATATATGTAGGCAAATCATATACTTTATGCAAGATATAATTATTTGTTTAGAAATGGACTAAGTCCTTAAACTCACTCTCTAAGAGACTAGATCATGTACAGGCATGAAAATGACCTAGATCTAATGCAAATCATATTACATTTTATTTTCATTTTGGATAATCAATTTGACTGGGCTTATAGGAATCATATGCCTAATGCATGAGAAATGAGATTATGGGCCAAAATCGAGATAAGGAGGTGAGTTTCCACCATGGCTCTCACAGTCAAGTGTTCTTGGCAAAGGTGGAAGCCATCCAAATCAAGAGTGAATCAATATGCTTTTATGCATGATGTTATAAAAAAAATACTCATCCATCTAAGAGGTTGCTAATTCTTTTATCTTGATTTTTAACCTAAGCTTTAGGTGAGATTATGAGTTGTTTATTTTAGTTTTGAAATATTAGATTTGATAGAAGATTTATTTTTCTAAGAGCCTAATCCTCATCCAGGCCATACATCAAAGCAAGAAAGAAACTAGGAAAAGGATGTCACCTTAATGCACAAGCTAAACAAACATCAAATATTTTATAAAGTTAGCAAAAGAATAGAAGGCCATTGGTGGTGGGCACCGCGACAAACCCGAAAATAAATTGGGTAGAACTCTACCCTTATACAACTTGGATTACAAATGAATTAAATACAATCAAGAAAGGAATTCATTATTATGGATATCTTCATTCTTCTTTTCTTCTTTCTTCATTTGGTTCTTTTGGTTAACTCTTTCTTTTGGATGGTTGGAAGGTGGTTGCTAAAGGCTTCACATGGTACATAAGATGAGATCTTATGACCAATGTTCATCCTAATCCTTTCATAACAATCATTTCAAAATCCTAATTGTAAAATTATATGAGAAGGAAAAATAAATCTAACTAACACTTGCAAAATAGATATTAGCTAAACAAACCATACAAATCCCAAACATGTATAACCATATATGGGACTTAGCACCCACACATGGATAACTAAGTCCACTTGGCCTATTGGATTATGCTTAGGGGTATAAGCATGTGCACAACAAAAGCAATTATATTTTTTATTTATTACAGTAATCCTTAACAACAATCCCTACAGAAGAAAATGGTTAGACTAAGTCATCCTACTTTTCATTCTACACACGTGCACCCTAAAATCCAGACTAAAATATTACATCATAAAATAATAGCAAAACATCAAGCCATGCACTACCTTAACCTTAAACTAGAAGTGGTGACTTAACCTAATGTGTGTATTTTAAAAGTTTGTGAGGTATGCTTAGCTATAAATTTAGGGTTTATGTTTTCTATGTATGAAAAATATTAATTTCTAAAGTAGATTCATATTTGATTTTGTTTAGTGAATATTTTATTATGTGTTTTAATTAATCCTAAGGTTAGATGAACTCTAAACAAACCTATTCAAAGAGAAAGACATTTTAAGATTAAGTAAAATGAATTAATATTACAAAATACATATCACTTCATTTCTTTTCTAACATGTATAACATGCACATGGATATTTCCTAAGCATAGCTATACATACAAATGAGAATATCTAGCACACTTTATGATGAATGCTAAGTGAATTACTTAAGAAAATTGGAATGCTTTATGATGCATGATTTTCATTAAGAAAAAGAGGTTTTCTTATCTATTCTTCACATGCACACATGTATGTATGAAAGGCATAAGTGAGTACAGTGAGTCATTGTTAGCACCAGAGGTGTAAGGTACAAGACCTACTTAGGGCTACTTAAAGCCTCGCAATCCCAGGGTTGTCGACTAATATATCACTTTCCTTAAATACAAGCACATGTACAAAAGAAATGAATGAAAAGAAAGATGTAAAATTTATATTTGTTTGTTTGATTTGTTTATACAATTTATATGTGTAAGTGTAGGTGTCCTTCTTAAGTAATAGTATATGAATGAAGTTAGACAAGTGTTGTGTTCTTTTCAAATGAACTATACACTTTGTCAAATCTATTCAAAACTATACTAAAAGAGAGGAGAAGGAAAACCACATTAAGCACATCTTTATATTTTACTCACATGCAAGCTTATAAATAATTATAAGTAGCATACTTTCAATTTTAGGTGTTTGATTTATAAGTTTTCAAAATAATTTTAAATTTAATAGTGATAATAGTCATTCATATTTCTATTTTAGTCAAAACATGCAATTTGACATAAAAGAAACATTTCATTTTCAAATTGATTTTGAAAAGCATGAATGCATGAAATTCATATGACATACACATTTAGCATGTTAGGAAAGAACTAAAGTGATGAAAGCATGTAAACACATTCAACCTAATTAATTCCTAAAACAATCCTATGAAATAAGAAAGTTTAAAGCAAATCAAATTATTTTTAAGGAAGGTTTAATTTTTGTTTTGAGTTTGATTTAAATTGAGAAATATGAGGTGAGTTAGATGGTCCTAACCCATTCTCACACATGTTTATTATTTTATTTTAATTTTTAGGTGATTAGATCAATTTTATGCTTTGATTAGGTTAAGGTGTAAATTAAATATGTTAATTATCCCTTACCTATACCACCTTAGTATACTTAATCAAATAATTATGAGCCAATGAGATGACATAAAAGCACACAAGGAATTTAAATCAGCAATGCACCTTGGAAAGAAAGATACCTAATGCAATTGGATTAATGATTAATTAAGCTAAGGGATTTAATTTAAGTACTTTTATAACCCCTCTCACACATGTGAGTTAGATTTTGATTTTCTTAAGCTACTTAGGCTATTGAACACCTAAGCACCTACCCAAAATGGATTAATTAAGTTATGAATGGTATTAGAATTTTATGAAATTAATTGTGGGTAATTAGTGAATTAACCCTTAATAAAATTTGGATTAAGGAAGGAGGTTAGGTTTAAGAAATAAGGAAAACATCTCAAAATTATTCCATAAACTTCCTATTCACTTAAACAAAACTTAATTGACTTAATCAAGGGGTTAAACCACTAATTAAACACTTAATTAAGCTTAAATTATATTAAGAGAGTAATTAGAAATTAATCTAGAAATTTCTCTAATTAAACCATCAATAAATCCCAAGAAAATTAAGAGAGGCGAAGTCATCCCACTAATCATATACATGAAATTTAGAATTAATCTGGGGTAATTAGAGGGTAATTAGCAAAATTACATTCCCAATAAAATCCAAATCTAGAGAAAAGCACTATTCAAAATCTATTCAAATTAATTTTAGAATATTCTATGTTCAAATACCTTTCATGTCCAATTTATTTCACATTTTTTTGATTTTTCTACACTTAGATATGAATATTTGAAGTTTCCTTGATTAATTAGGTAATTAAATAGCCTAATTATGTGACTAATCCGTCTACACATGAAGGTTGAAGGGCGCATTTTTCATGTGACGATGGGAATGGTCACTTAAGTTATCATCAATAGCACCGCTGGCCGTATGGCGCCGCTTTCACCCTTCATCGATCACGTGAGGTTAGATCCGCGATTCGAAAGGGATAATCTATGGGATCTACGTGTCTTTGATCATGGTCGCCCATCCAAAACGTATGGCTCATAAGTAGTTAAAACTCATAAGAATATTGGATTCATAGAGGGTATGGCTCATATCAAAGCTAACCCAAAAGGCTTATTTAGTGGCCCTTTTGTTGACATTCAATAATTCATTTTATATGTGTCAATCACATATAAGAGAGAAGCTGATCAATAGTTAGGGTAGGTAGGGTTTGGTTAATTTGAAGTAGGTCAACCTATTTAAAATAATTCTATTAATTTGGGACCACTTTAGGGTATGGCTCATAAGTAGTTAAAACTCATAAGAATATTGGATTCATAGAGGTACTAGGGTATGGCTCATATCAAAGCTAACCCAAAAGGCTTATTTAGTGGCCCTTTTGTTGACATTCAATAATTCATTTTATATGCAGTGTGTCAATCACATATAAGAGAAAGGCGATCAATAGTGGTAGGTAGGGTTTGGTTAATTTGAAGTAGGTCAACCTATTTTAAAATAATTCTATTAATTTGGGACCACTTTAGGATCATCATATTATTTATAACTCATATAATCTTCAGTTTGTCTAATATAAGTGAAATTAAACTTCTATTCAACTCACGGACTTCTTTCACATATGTGATATATCAAAATATGTGATTATTTAGAACAAATTAATTAGTAAAAAATCAACTAATAATATAATAGATTTTCAATGAACATTCCATCAATATAGGATTATTTGTATTCCATTTATATTGATAACCAATAGAATTTTGGTGAACTTAATAAGATCAAATTGTATCTCCTTCCTTCCCCTTCTCCCTAGTTTGTGATAGGGAAATTTAGGTTTAGGCTATTTTAAGTGGTGACGCTCATAGTTCATATGTGATTCTTAAGCCTTAATTTATTAATTAAAATTTGTTGATTGTTTTATTAGAAGGATTCCTCATATGTGAAAGTAGTATATAATTAAATATGAAAATTTAGGCATTAGATATGTAAATACATAAGATTTTTTGTGGTATGAATATAAATTTTTCTTTATGAGACAAATTTAATGTACAACTTTCACAAATAACTAAAATTTCACAATTAGTAGTAGAAATATTAAAATACAATATTATATCTAGTCAATTTTTTGGTCAGTTTAATAGATTATCCCTAATAAAAATTAAGTTGTAATTTTTATTAAAACAAACAAAAAAATGATTGAAGAATGAGGAAACATTTGGCCTTCGATTTAGTCAATTTTTTACTTTATATTTTCAATAATTAATTTTAAATCACATAAAGTTATTTTTAATTAAAAGTCTATTTATTTATTATTTATCTAAGATTTTGTTTTGACGGACAACGGTGAACGGTGGGATACAAAAATGCTAAATATCATGTATTTGTCATATATATATATATATATATTTGAGAAATATCAAATTATTAGTAGCATACTTTCAGTTTTAGGTGTTTGATTTATAAGTTTTGAAAATAATTTTAAATTTAATAATAATAATAGCCAATTTTTTTTATCAGTTTAATAGATTATTCTAATAAAAATTAAGTTGCAGTTTTTTTATTAAAAAACAAAAAATGATTGAATAATGAGAAAACATTTGACTCGATTTAGTCAATTTTTTACTTTATATTTTCAATAATTAATTTTAAATTACATAAAGTTATTTTTTAATTAAAAGTCAATGTATTTATTATTCATCTAAGATTTTGTTTTGAGGGACAACGGTAAACAATGTGATGCTAAAACGTTAAATATCATGCATTTGTTATATTTGAGAAATATCAAATTATTAGTAGCATACTTTCAGTTTTAGGTATTTGATTTATAAGTTTTCAAAATAATTTTAAATTTAATAATGATAATAATCATTTTTTTATCAATTTAATAGATTATCCCTAATAAAATTAAGTTGTAATTTTTTATTAAAAACCAAAAATGATTGAAGAATGAGAAAACATTTGGACTCGATTTAGTCAATTTTTTACTTTATATTTTCAATAATTAATTTTTTAATTACATAAAGTTATTTTTTTAATTAAAAAGTCTATGTATTTATTATTCATCTAAGATTTTGTTTTGAGGGACAACGGTGAACAGTGAGATGCTAAAATGCTAAATATCATGCATTTATCATATATATATATATATATATATATATATATATATATATATATATATATATATATATATATATATATATATTTGAGAAATATCAAATTATTTGATTATTTTTTTGCCATTATTTAAGCTCATCTTGATGGCTTTAATGCTATTTAAAATGAGAAGTTTACATCAAACAATTTTATTATAAAAAATTAAAGTACGATCAGTATTATAATAAATATCGATCGATACTATTTATAAATAAAATCTTAATAAAGCCAAAAAATAATTTTTATATTTATAATATTAATTGTTATATTTATAGTATTAATTATTATTATAAAATTTTCAATTAGTTATTTTGCTATTAACAAATCACATTTTTTTTGAGTTTATTACTTAAAATTATTTAAATTTATTGTTTAATAATAATATTATTATTATATATTAGAAATTTATTTACTATTATCTAAATTAGTTACCTTACTGTTTAGAGTTTTTATTACTATATATTATAAATTTAAATATATTTACTATTATTTGAATTAGTTAATAAAATAAATTTGTCGTTATTAAAGTATATGAATTTGAGAGAGAAATACATGCTGCTAATTAACGAATATAAAGTACAAATACATGCAGTTAGAGCTACATATTTTGTATTTGTAAAACGCTAATGCACACAACCTTCTTGTTTATCAAATAATTTATGGGGTGAACCTTTATTAATAGTTTATTTTATTTTAAGTCAGATTTCTTATAAAGATTCTAATAAAATACCTTATGAATTTTGGAAAAATAGAAAATCTAATTTGAAGTTATGGAGTTTATTAATATCCTTACCGCCATCTATCCCTTTTCACGATAAATGAAAACAAGAATATACAACCCTATGTTGAGATACCACGTAAATCCGCAGATATTCTTATCAGGAACGCAATGTTGAGGAAAAGTGTACTATCTTGAAAGATAAGTCACCACCATACAATTGATCTAATCACCTTAATAATAACTCCTAAGAACAATGAGTCTATATATACCAGATTCTTCCCTACTTTACATGAAAAAAGTAAAGCATGATTTATTTTAAACCGGGTTCGTTAAGTTCCCAGGCAAGCCCTCATAGTTAATTACATCATAAGGAGGATTTCTTAAGAATACTCGATTAAGATAAATGATCATTGTCAAGATTTCAATAGGACAATCGATTGGTTTATTTTAGCAAATCAAGTGAGATCGCTCAAGAGGAGGGAGTTCTTATTGAAGCCAAATGAAGATGAGTAGGGGATGCTTAGGATACTAGGAAGCCTAGTAAGCACCCCAAATTAATCTATGGCTAGCTTTATATTTTTGAAATTAATTTTCACTAGGATTTATATTTAAGCCTAGCATAAAATGGAAATGCCTAAGAGATGAGAATTTATACTTATGCAAAGGGAAAAGCAACCTCGAACCTAAATTTAGAGAGCTTTGGCGAGGGGCCTAAATCATGACTTAAATCTAAGGTGAAAATAGATATTTGGTTTACCTCCACAAGAGAGGATAAAACACCTTGTTTGGATTTACAACCGTTGGTCGCCAACTAACTCTTCCTAATTTTAAATACATGTAGGCAAGTCATATACTTTAGGCAAAATAGATAGCGTTATTTGTTTAGAAAGGGACTAAGTCCTTAAACTCACTCTCTAAGAGACTAGATCATGTATGGTCATGAAAAATGACCTAGATCTAATGCAAATCATATTACATTTTATTTTAATTTTGGACAATCAATTTTTGAGGCTTATAGGAATCATATGCCTAATGCATGAGAAATGAGATTATGGGCCAAAATCGGTGAGATTGGATGGATCTTCCAGAGGCCAAGTCACCCTTCAATTGAGCTCTGGTCTTGGTCAAGAACACTCCTCCCTTGCCTCAAGAGCTTGGATTAAGCTTTAGGAAAGTTCGATTGAACTCTCGATGGTGCTCGAAGGAGTAATTAGGTATTGAGTGTAGAGTAAGTTGGATTTGTGGAGTTTTTTCAAACTATGAAAACGAGAAAAGGAAATTCAATCTCACTCTAGGAAGCTTGGGATCACTTGGCAATGGCTCTGGCTTCCTTAGCTCAATCGAGTTTGAGAGTGATGAAATAAAATCAAATTAGGGGAGTATATCTTCCCAGAGCAATCCAACCATGAAGGAGCTTGCCATTTTGATCCAATTGACCCTATTCAATGGGTTTTGTGAGTGCTAGAGTGGCATGGCATTGGTTTTGGCGAGGAGGAGGGTGAGGTGGCCATGTTCTCAAACAAGGTGGAGGGAGGATTCCATGTGGCCATTATCAAAGGAGGTGGTCGCTTTTGGGTTTGGGTTGGGTTTGGTTGACCCAAACCCATTGGGTCATGTGCACTAGGTCCATTAGTGACCATTTGGTCCACTAAGAGGATGTCAAGTGTCCATGAAAAGGAATTGATCAAATTCTAAGTAGTTTTGATTTTATGTTACCCTATGGCCTAGGGGTAAAATGGTCATTTGATCTTGATTTCAGTTTGGCCATGTTTGGTATGATTGAAAAATGGGTTGCCAAGTTTCAATGGATTTGGAGTTAGTTTGATATGATTTGGCTCATGTTGACCCATTTAGGTCAAAATGGGTCAACTGGTCAAGTTGACCAATTGGTCAAATTGGGTCAAACCAAGGTTGGGTCAAGTTCATATGACTATATGAATTGATTTGATATCTTTATTTCCAATCAATTTGGTTTATGTTTGAATTTGAATTGAGTTCATTTAGGTCAAATGGGTCAAGTTGACCAATTTTGACCCATTTGACCTATTTGGGTTAGGTCATGGGTTGGTTTAGGTTTCATTGGTCATATGAAATGGATTGATATCTTTATTTCCAATCAATTTTGGTTTAATTTGATTTTGGCTCAAAATGATCTTTTAGGTCAAGTTGGGTTCATGATCAATTGGGCTAGGTCTAGTTGGCCAATTGAGGCTTGGTTAAGTTCAACAAGTGATTTGGAATGAACTTGACTCATTGGTTTCAATCAATTTGACTTAGATCAAGTTTTGACATATTTTGACTTTTAGGTCAAGTGGCCAATTTAGGTTAGGCTCAAATGTTGACTTGGTAAAGTTCAAACATTGATCATGAATGAGTTATTATTAATGGTTTCAATCAATTTGGCCTATGGTGGATTTTGGCTAGTTTATATTTCATTTTGGCTAAATGTTGACTTGGTCAACCCTTAGGTTTGAGTTGGTTTGACCCAATTTGAGTGATTGATTATCTCATGTTGATTGTTGATCATGATGAGAGGCTTAGATGGGCGTAGTTCAATCTAATTTGGTAAAGATTAAAATTTGGCTCATAAGTGGTACTTTAGGTCACTTTGGGTCAAGTGAGCCTAAGTGAGTCAAATGGCTTGGTAAAAGCTTGATTTGAGTTTGATTGAACTACACATGGACTTATGATTGAAATATAATTTCATTTGCAAGTGATTTGAAGTCAAATGGGTTTGAATTATTTAACAATTTCAAGTTCAAAGGGTGAACATGAAATGGATTTGGGGGTTTGATTTTGAATTGAGTTTTGGTTTGATGATTGAAGTTTGTGTTTATATTTGGATTCATGATTAAAGTATTGATTGAATCATGAAGAAAAATCAAGGGTTTGGCTTGATTTGAATTTGATTTGGCTAAGTTCAAGAATTTGACTTGAAAGGGCTTAGGTTGAATTTTGGTTGAATTTGGATTTGATTTTTTGGAATTGGTTTTGAGTATTTGAATTTATATTTCATTTATATTTGTGAATATAAATAAGAATATAAATGGGTTATGAGAAAATCTCATGAATTTAAAGTGATTTGAACTTGATTTGAGCTAAGTCCATAAGATAGAAATCAAAATGGCTTAGGAAGGATTTTAGGTTTCATTTAATCATTTGGATTTCAATCATGGGCTTCAATCACTTGGAATTGATTCATGGGTTTGAGAAAATCATTCAAGTTGGAATTGATTTAAGATTTGATGTTGATTTGATTTGGAGTTTGACTTTGAAGGGAGGAAGTGAGGATTGGGTTTAAGCTATAGGGTATGCAAATTTTCTAATACCCCATGGCATGACCTATTCCTATGGCTAACTCTTTTAAGTCTCTAGGATTAGTGTCCATCTAATCACTAGAAGTGTCTCAAGACTAAGAAACCCTTAAGGTCCAAGAGAGAAGTCCTATGTCTAAGATGGAGTGGTTAAGAGCTCATTCTAAAATGAGGTCAACAAAGGGTGCCCAATAGGTGTGGTGTGACGGTGTACACCACACTATTGGTGTTGACCAAAATGATAAACAATATCGAACGATCACAAGCACTCACAAAATTATCTACTCCTAACCTAAAGTGTAGAAGGAATCGAGCTTAGTGCAATGTGTGACTATGTCAAAGATATAAGAGAGGAAAGGATGAATCCACTAGGGATAAAAGATGTGAACCTTCCATTAAGGGAAACAGTTCAAGTCATCCAGGGGATGAAAGGTTTGATTTGATTCTCACTAGGGAGAAATTGATTTGTTTTGTTTGATTATTTTGATTGCATTGGGAGAGATTAGATTTGTTTGATTTTGGATTTCAAGATGAACCCAATTGGTTTGTGATGGATAATCCAGTAGGGACAGCCATCTAGAGATTTACAATCGAAAGTGGTAGTCTACCAAACACATAGTAGGACTAACCAAAGGGAATGTCTTTCGGTATACAACAACTATACTAGGAAGAAATCATAGTAGACTTACATCCTTCATAGTAGGGACCATTCTTTGGGTGATCCATTGGCAAGACAACGGATTAGACCCAACCAAGGCGAAAATTGAGTGAATGTCACCTGGGGACTTAAATCAACTCAAGAATAGTTAAGATAAATTCATTTTTAGGTTGTTGTGATGGATCCCATTGGTTTACGATGGATCGCACTAAGTAGGGGCCGTGGAGGCCTTGAGCTAGGTCGATTGACCAATCCAAAGGGAATAGTCTATCAACCACAAGGTAGGACCATCCAACCAAGGGGAGTGTCTTTCGGTGCAATGATCAAGTTTAGGAAGAAAGCGGACTCACATCTTTCAAAATAAGGAACCAGGGTGACATATTAGCAAGGTAACATATCCACACTAGGGTGACTATTAAGTGAATGCGCTAGGGACTTAAATTAGCTCAAAGATAGTGAAGATTGATTCATTTTAATTTTTGATGGATTCGATGGTTTACGATGGATCACACGGAGAATGAGCTTATAGCCCAAGCCTATCTCGATTTACTAAACCAAAGGGAGTAGCTTCCTACCGATAGAGAACTATCGGAAAGGAGTGCCTTTTCATAGCCTTAAACCGTGACGTGGTTACTTATCTCACACAAATCACACCTTTAAAAGTTCGCCCACTATGTGGCGGCTTCACACCTTTAAAATAACTTGAAGCCGTCGCAAGATTGACTTCGACTTAACGCGATACGCACGCCACGCCGAGTCAACGTCGCCGCCCACTAATTGGGACTATACCTATTCTTAAATTTTTTTCGTTAATACTTAATTACCTAATTAAGTTTCTAATCATACTTAATTTAAAAAAATTATCTTTTGGCCTTTCTTTTGGATGGTAAAGGCGTAAAGCCAAATCAAAACGACTTGATCCGTTTAAAAGAGGAGTGAGTATAACAACTTCCGGGCTATATATACTGTTGGCCAATGTACTCGCGGCAGGAGTTCACTGGAGCAGCTACTCACCACTCGGCCACCACCTGCTATCTTTAATCGGAGAATCCATGGCAGAGGCTCGCGTATCGATGGAGATCGGAAGCGATGGGGTCGCCATCATCACCATGTCGAATCCCCGTCAACGCGCTCGCCCTCGCCGGTAATACTCGCCATCTCTCGTGATCGTTCGTTAGCTCTTTCGATATCTTGGTCGTCTGCTTTCGTCTTCTTTTCCTCTTTTAGGAATTTGTCGAGCAGTTATCGTGCATTATTTGTTTCTTCTTCGACAGTTATTGCGGATTGAAGGAAAAGTATGCAGAAGCGAGGAGTCAGAGGGATGTGAAGGCGATCGTTTTAACTGGTGAATATCTTCGATCTTGCTAGATTTTTGTTTTGAGAATTTATATATGTAATATATAATTTTTATATATTTATATATCTAATATCTAAATTTTAATTTTTACATATATATATATATATATATTTTTATCTTTAATATCATATCAAAATATTATCATCTCTCATATTTTAAAAGTAAAATATATCTTTTGAGCAGATAAAAGTATTAGATAAGTAAATATCTAAATATATAATCTATAAAAATTATATAGTATTTATATAATTTTTTTTATTTTATTTTTTTATTTTTATTTTTATTTGATTATTATCATTTATATTTTATTTAGGATTGTAAATGAGCTGAGTAAGCTCTATATGATACATATCAACTTTGTTGATTTCTTTTCTTATGAAGTTTGAATATAATGAGTTTTAAGTGGTAGAGCAAAAAATTTTTTAGAAAGAACATAAATATAATTATATTTTTAAATTTCTTGCTTATTAATTTAATTTGTATAACCTAAAATTGATTACAAATTTAATTTTGTTTACTTAGTATATATGTGTGAGTGTGTGTATAATTTTAAAGTTATACAAACTATAGGGAAGTGATTGCTTTTTTTTTTAACATATTCAAACTTTATATCTAATCAAAAATTTTAATCAAGTATAGATGTTTTATAATTTTAATATATTTTTAAAAAAATTAAAATAAATATACTTAAAAGTAAATTTTAATGTTATTTTTTAATTTATTATTATAAATATTTCGGCAAGTTAATTAAACTTATCATTTTTAACATAAATATAAAATTAGTTTATGAATTATTTTTATAGAAATAATTTTTAACTTTTAAATTAAATGAAAAATAAAATTATATTTTTAACAGAAATAAGTTTTATTTTTATTTTAAATATATTTTAAAATTATAAATAAAATAATAGATTTAAAAGAAACTAAGATTTAGTCGGTAACTATGCTCCAATTGGACAAATCAACGTTTGTTAAACCGGCAATGATAACTATTTTATAAAATTTTATTTTATTTTATTTTTAAATTTTACTCTTTTTAAAAGTATATATTATTTTAAAATTATGCTAAAATTTTGAGGGGATATAAATAGGTTAAATTAAAAAATTAAAGGTTTTAATTCATTTTATGGAGGCAAAACCCTCATAGGTATTTAATTGTTCATCGGGTGTAATTTATTTGATGGCCAGCCTCATGGACCCATTGTAAGCTACGAATCTCAAATCCAAAAGCTATTAACCTCCCATTCAAAATTTTGATTAAATATGTTAATTATGCACTAAAACATGAAGTTATTACGCATTATGATTACTAATGTTGAAGCTCTTTAAATTTACTGCTTCTTTAGGCGAGTCTGAAAAGTTTTCTGGCGGTTTTGATATCAGCGTCTTAATTGAAGTTCAGAAAACAGGTATGAACTATGAAGAAGACTCTTGAGAATTAATGGTGCCCTCTGCGATGAACTTTTTTCTCATGTGTTTCGACCTTGTAGGGGATCTATCGCTATTGCCTGAACTGTCTCTCGGAGTTATTCCTGGCTTTGGAGGTACAGAGCCAAACAATCCTGAGTTGAATTTTCTCATATAAATGTTTACTGAGTGACTGTATCTATGATATCTCTGTAGGCACACAGCGTCTTCCCAGGCTGGTTGGGTTGCAGAAGGCCACAGAAATGATGCTGGTGAGTTGTGTAAACTGTTTTAGGGCTCCAATCGAGTAAACGTATTTGATGAGCAACTTAGTATTTGTTAATATAATACTCATTTATTGTCATTTTATTTATACAGTTGAACAAGCTTGAACAGAATTTAAAAAAGCTGTTCATATAAATGAATAAATTTGAGCATTGGCATACTAGTTCATCTATGTTCTTGACCGTGCTCATTATTATTTAACACATAGCTCAATAAAATATAAGAAAAATACTCATTTAATGATGACTTAATTTTTTATCTCATGTATTTACATATCTAAAATATGTATGTATGTATTTTACTTTTTAATTTCTACATGTGAATGGAGTTGAATGAATACCTATTTGAAATACAAAAGAATGAGAAGAGAATTCAATAGGCCCAATTCTAAGACCTCATGATTCAAATATCATTGATGTGTGTAGTTGATATGGCATGTGTTCTAATGATCAAACTTTGAAGCTCAGAATATTAAGACAGAAATATATAATTTTGAAAGTAGCACAAGCCCGATCTCTCTCTCTCTCTCTCTCTCTCTCTCTCTCTCTGTATATATATATATATATGATATGAGCGATTGCTCGATATCTTGATTTTTTATTATTTTAAATGCAAAAGGAGTTTATCGATCCTATGTGATGAAAATTAATAAAAGGAAATAAAACGTCCAAGTTTCTCTTGGAATATAATTAAACCAAACCAAAACTTAATGCAAGGAAATCAAAACTACTATTGTTCAAACAGATTCAATGAACCACGAATGATTCCTTCCATTTATAATTTCACATGCAGCTGTCCAAGCCAATAAAAGCTAAAGAAGGTTATGGAAACAATGGCCTCGTCGATGAGATCGCCTCTCCTGAAGAACTGCTGACAGTAGCAAGACGTTGGGCGTTAGATATTGCCGAAGGAAGGAAAGCTCGGATTTTGATCGAACTGACAGACTGAGCGCTCTTTATGAGACTCGTCAGAAACTGTACGCTTTCAGGAAGGATGCTGAAAGAGGTTCTCCGAATATGTTGCTGAAGAAATTATGCCTTGACGCCAGTGAGGAAGGCATAGTTTATGGGGACATGCCGGAGTTCTCAAAGTAAGCAGAAACTCAGTTTTTTATTTTTATTTTTATTTTCAACATTTACATGTAGTATGTTGCTGATTCTGCAAAACAATAGTTTACAGTTTTTTTACCAGCTCATTTAGTTATAAATTTTAAGGAGAAGTGCAACTTTTTCTAGCATAAGAAAAGTGTTAGGTTTGTAAACATAAAATATTTTATGTTAGGTATATAAAGAACAATTTTTTAAAATAAATATTAAATAATAAATAATTATTATATTAAGTATGTGTAAAAAAATTGATTTTAGATACAATCACCATAAGTAAATGGCCACCACCTCACCGAGGTGGTTTATTAGTCACTTATGAAGCTTACTTAAAGCCGATAATCGATCAATTGACTTTAAGTAAACCGACATTATCGACCGCTTCACCGTAGTAGCCAATCGCCCATAAGTGGGGACTTTCTGCTATGATTTTTTTTAAAAAATAAGTAGATGTATTTTTTACCATACTAATGTAAATATATGATAAAGAATAAGTCATAAATTTAAACTGCTAGCATCAAATAGATGTACTAATCAAATTATACCAAAAAATTTCATTTATATGTTAAGTAAACTCGTTACAAATGCGATAATAGAAAACTATAGAAATATACAACGACAAATACATCTATATACACTATCGCCGACGGCGACGTCTATATGCTATTGCGACCGGGAGTGAAGTAGGTGCGAATGGACGATCGCTAGCTGATGGGAGACATCATGTGTCTCGATCCTGCTCGAACGACCCCATCTCTACGCGAGTCTCCAGAGATACCCAATCTGTGACAATGTCCATATGATACTAAGACCGAGAGCTCTCAAAAGTAGATGGCCCCGGATCAAGATAAGTGGATGGCCCCACGCTATGTGCCTATGTAGTCGAGTGAATCGTAGCCATATGACATATGCTCAGACGTCGGAGCTGTAGTCGCTAATGTGGTTCTCGCCTCGACAGGACACATCCGCTCATACTAATAAGTCCGCATCACTGGCCCAAAGAAAAGGAAGGAGGTCCTTTGTCGCTAAGATATGCTCCACCTACATTAAATCAGTTTTAAAATGTTACTATGAAAATCAGTATGACACAATAGCTAAGTAAATTTGCGATTATAGTGTTATCTTAACATATGCTCGCCGCGCTCTGGGCAAGTAAGTCGTCGTGGATCAATAGGTGCCTTAAGTAAGTACAACAACACCCACGACCTAAACCATGACATGTACTACGCAGGACCGCTGCGTCGTAAGTGTCATCTACCACAACAATGTGATCTCGCGAGCCTCAAAGGGTACTAAACTTAGACGCCGTCCGCCATCAACTCTTTGAAACCGGGTCCATCTGAGCGACATGAGGTAAGTGACCAAACTAACGAAGAACTTTGTCGGAAGGTGTCACTCTACCCTCTTCCTGATCAATGGAACTTCAGCTAGACGCCCTCGCTAGAAGGCAAATATCGAGATGCAATTCAATCGAATGTCATATGGCTCCCAAGTCACCTACATTTGTTAGTGGATGTTAGATAGTGGTAGGATAAAATTCGAAAATATGTTATAACATTTAAGAGTCGTACTCAAGATCGTCAATCTAGCCGAGTAGTAGTCCCCGTCCCAACGACGACATCAATAATAAAGTGGTCCTATGCGAAACCCAAGATCATTGCAATGTCTTACAATGTCATTATCATCTTTCTTACGTGAAATGGAAAGTGTTGGTATGGGGGAGACCAACGCCAACTAACGCCGTCTATGGCGATGATCAAGTATGATATATTTCATCCGGCTAACAGAAAAGTCCATGCGAGGGCGCTATGAACCGTAGAACGCCACTCCTTAAGCATCGAAGATGAGAAGGCCTCCAAAATAGTACTAATATGAAGAAATTGTTGTCGTAGAATAATTGAAATATTATGAACAAAAATAAACTTGAAAGTAAGTTCATACCGAATCGGATGCGCCGCCTATGTCCGCCATGAAATAAGGCTATGTTGGGATGGACCTCTAGGTGCGGATCTGTGCGCCATCGGCCATCTCAAGACGCCTTCACGACATCTTGTTGGCCTAGAAGGCTCCTCGCTATCGATGTGAAAAGAAGAACAAAATGACAATTTGTTAGAGGATTAAGACATTAAAAGAAACAAAAAAATCTATGCGTTGATGTACATGTTATTTTGCAACACTATCCATACTAACCTCCTACTAGTATGGTTATGTGGACACAAAATAATAGCCAATTGATTTGCGATATTGCACATGCGATTGCTTGTACCGCGCTTATTGTGTTCTTGTATCTACTTGATCGTGGCCTACGATTTAACTTTAATAATTGGTGAAAGGATAAAGACCATGTTCCGCATCATAGTCCGGTCGTATTTCGATCATGCGTAACGAAAATTAAGAGTATATATACATTGACATGGTGTAGTACTTGACACAAGCCAAATGATTCAACCTCGAATGTACTAAGAATGACTACATGGCATGTGATAAATCAATGTTGGATACAACTAAGAACTTTGCTTTAAATCTCCACTATGAAGTTATCAACGCCATAACACGAGATCTAAAAACTTTCGTTTTAAATCTTTTAAACTTGCATGACGTGAAACTCTCATAAGACGATTTTTCCACCGACATAACTTGGAATGAACCGATCATCAACGATCGTTGACCATCATAGAAGAGAATTAAGGAAACAAACTCGACTGCCCTAGTATATGCTCAACAACCAAATTTCTAACGCAACCTAAAAATTCACTCATCATTCATAAAAAAAAAGTAGTGGTTATGATGTAACATAAATGTGATGATGAAGCCTTGTAAGTAGCATTAAAGCGGTCGCCAAAATAAAAAAAAAAACATCTAGATATGGATCTAAAACTAAATGCAACCTAAAAAATGCTAATGATAATGGAGAAAAACTATTAAATTTTCAATTAAGTGTGAAATTTATACAGAATTTACTTACCCAAGTATTCTATAACAAAACATTGTGCTAAAAGGATAATTAATATTTTTTCAGCAAATAGAAGTATGTTTCATTATTATCAAAAATGTGTTTTCGGAAGGCATACAAACTATTTTTTAATATCTTTAATATACTCTTATAAATATTGATAGTGTTTCTCCATATGAGAAGTCGTTTGGTAAAATGCTAAATATTTCTCACATTCAAGTACTAGATGTTGTGTGTTTTGTGCATAATTCTAGTGACTTTTCTCATAAACTTAATAAGAATTCTATCATGACTGTGTTTCTTAGCTATGAAGAGCTCAATATGGGTTAAATGTGTATTAATTTAATTAAAAGGAAAGCTTAAAACTATAAACATATTTTGTCAGATGAGAGAACTTCATGGTGGATATTTGATGGGCTTTTCATTATTTGTTGATATCACTATTTTTGAACTAGAAGAAATTGAAGATGATTTTGTTTAGCATTCTCCTTGTAATGATGCTTGATATTCTTCTTCTTCCCTATATAAGAAAATTCCTTGGAAGACTTGTCTTCATGGCACTATTTAAGCAAAAAATAATTTATAAATGAAGATGAAATATTATTTGATCATGAACCCTCAATTCAAGTTGAGTGAGAAAAGAAAAGAAAAAAAACGTTGAGAAATATGATAGGTCTCTCTTTACTTTCCCCAAAAAATACCTTATGATACCTTCAACTTGGTGGAGCTGGACCAAATCGGGGTGAGAGGAGAGTGGGTGGGGGATCAATTCCCTAAATCGAGTGAGATCGCGATGTTGGGTCGGGATGTCGAAAGGAACTCGCTTGGGGTCGGATGTCAAAAGAATGTCGTGTGAGGTCTACCAGCACGGAAGTGAATTTATAATAGTCGCCCGATAATCGGTCGTGCTTCACTTAAAGTCACCGATTATTGACCGTCCTGCCAATTAAGCACTTATGGACTATACCTAAAATCAAAATTTTTTTATATACACTTAATATAATATTTAGTTTTTATTTAATACTTAATTTAAAAAAATTCATATATAAATGCATAAAAATTATGTGAAATTTAACGTAGCATATAATTCTTATATATTTAGATATCTAATACTTCAAATTTGATATTTATTAATATAATATTTTTTCTATATCTGAAAAGATGAATTTATTTTTTATGTAATAAGAAGATCTGAACTTTATTTATATAAATATGAAAATATAGATATCAGTTATGGAAATATATAAAATTATGTGTTATGTATGCATTTTTTTTAAAACAATCTGATTCTGATGAGCAGAAGAGAGTTTAATTTTTCAGGAGTTACGACTTTTCAGGGAACTGGTATTATCTACTCCTTCCAAAAGCCTAGTTCATGTGTTCCATGCAATACGTGCAACTTCCAAGGTATGTCTTTCCACGCTCTGAATTTCGCAGTGCAAAATGCAAAGCGTTAATATTACTTTCATTCGATCAAATGATAGTTTTACAGTGACAGATAAGATTAGAGATAATCGTCTTACATGATTTAGTAATATAAAATATCAGACAATCAATTAGAAGAGTTGATACATTAGATTCTCCTATCTTAAAAAAAAATTAAAGGTAAACTTCAAAAAACTTAGTTATGAAATATAAAAAAAAAAACTTATTTTATTTGAATTAAATAAGAATATGACACTTATAAGTACACATTAGAAAAACAGATCCATACGACTAACCTCAAGTAATGGCATAAAAGCTTGCTATTGTATATGTAAATATTAAAATTTAAGTGTTAGATATATAAATTTATAAGAATTGCTTGCTATGTATGTAAATGCCTAAGTATTAGGTATATAAATACATAAAAGTATATGCTATGAATGTAAATTTACTCTAAAATGCCAAGCATGGAATACCATGAAAGTATCACTAACCTATTAAATTTATTCTAAATATTTAAATGTATAATAATTTTAATAATAAGACTATCACTCTATCTTACCACCTTCTCTATAGTACACAGACTTTTATTTTCTTATTTCCTTATTGCTATTTTATAAAAAATATTAAGTTAAATACATTGATGAATTACCAATACAAATCAATTGATATATCAATCCTTAAAATTATAATAGCAGAAAAGAATTTGAATGTTAAATTTTATGCATGTTAAATTTAAGCTCATTTGGAACTTCATTTTATTTAATGATATTATTGTAAGAGGCTTTGAACATTCAATAACATTAATAAAAAAAGGATTATTTATATACATATCACATAATTTTTATGTATTTATATATCTAACATCTAAACTTTCATTTTACATATATATATACCTTAGTCTTCAATATCACATTAAAAATACTATCATCTTCACTTTTTTAAAATTTAATATACCTTTTAAGCATACAAAATGTTAGAAAAGTACAATCAAAATTTGGTGTTACATATGTAAATGCATAAGAATGTGATATGTATGTAAATCTTTCCAAGAAGAAATTATACCACATCATATCTTATTTATTTCTGGGTGATGACTTGAGCAATATAGATGTCATTTCTATACATTTTCATTGTTTTAATCCCATAGATGCAATCCATTTTATAAAGCTGGAGATGAGATGATTTTGTATGCCATCAATACTTTTCAAGCCGAACTTATTTGATGTATGTTAGTTGTTTTCATAATATTCAATTGAATTAATTGTGATTTTGATGCTTTGAACGCCTAAACATAGTCTATTTTTTGAAATGATCAATATTTCTTTTCGTCATTATTTCATATTTTATTTGGTCAAATATGAGTATGGATATCAACATTATTAAATTGAGATTTACTCAATTATATATTATAATGTATAAAATACAAATTAAAAATCAATTCAAACAAAGCTAAAGATTGCTAAGGATAGAGAGAGAGAGAGAGAGAGATGAGAGAGAGAGAGAGATCAAACATTAATTGTTAAAAAAAACTCATGTCTATAAAAAATGATTTATTTCCTTTGCATGTAAGAAGTTGTGACAATCAAGTCACACTTGAATAAATTTAGGATAAGAGAATTATGAATATGATTGTAAATAATATGTGAATGTGGATAATGTATGGCTATAGATATAAATGATAATATCTTTTTATGCTCTTTTGCCTTCTCATATGAGTATTGTTATAATATAATATTGTATGAAAGAAATCATAAACTTTAAAATATAAATAACCTAAGCCACTTTGTATAAAAGAAGTGATTTTGAGCTCGGTGTTGAAAAAAATAATGAGAGGATGAAAAAAGAGAAAGAGTTTATATCTAGATAAATAAGTCGATAGAAATAAGATTTATTTTTATATGTCATTATTTTATAGTTGAAATTATTTCATAGGCATGTGTATATGAGAATCAATAGTGTATGATAATAGATCTGGAAATTTATTGTATTATGACATAAGATAATGAATCTAGGATTTTGATTGTGATTAAATCTTATATCTATGGATGCTCTAAATGGTCTAGGATACAAATTTTCATGGGGTGCTAAGATCCCCAATATTTTGTTTATTTTTTTTGGTTGTCATGAGAGCCCAAAGAGTCTTTAGGATTGTATGTATTTTGGACAAAGTTTAAGCGTGAGATAATTGCCTTAGGAGATTAAAAGGATGATTGTTTCATGAGTACAAAAAATTCAATGATGGGTGAACAGTCAAATTCATAGTACATTTTCAAAGTATAATATTTGTGCTACTAAGATCTTTCAAAACTATTTGGCATCTTGGCTCAAAATTACAAGAGAGGTGCCTTTAGGAACTTTGGGAGCTCGGGTGCTTGATTGGAGAGGACGAGACATAGAGGAGATCTAGTTTTGTCATAACATTGAGTCAAGGATGAGAATTATTATAATTAGCACCTTTCCAAGTATATACCTTACATGCAATTAAAAAAATATAAGTAGCTTATGCATGCTTCTTCTTTTGGGATATGTATCGAGGTAGATATATTATGATCGAGGAACTAGTACATACAAGAAGAAGAAGAAGAAGAAGAAGAAGAAGAAGAAGAAGAAGAAGAAGAAGAAGATATCATTGTGAGATAATCTCTATTTGAGATTATGTGATTTTTCTCTTTTTCTTATTTTTTGTGCATGGGTGCAATAGGTAACTAGGAATGGACTAGTGAGTGCTCTTATTTTGTACACCACAATTTTGACTTCTGCATTTTTTTTAAGTACTAAATACTCTCTCTTTCCATGAACATAGACTCGCTAAATTTTATGTCATGTGCATTACATTTTTCTTTTCTTTTGCTTTTATTCATCTTTGTGGCACATCATTCTCATTCCTTATGACACTTCAATTGATTTGGCACCCTCATCATCATTCTCCTCCTGATAATTCTTTTTCCCGAGCTTCATTTCAGCAAACCTTGAAGGACTTGTTAAGAAAGCAACTAACAGAGGAGAAAATGAGCAAGGCTCCACTTCTCAAAGTTGTTCGGATTACTCGGACTTCAACGCGTTGATATGGTTGTAGAGGTAAATTGAGGAGTCTTGTCTTAAAACAGGCCAATATTTTATTTTAATTGAAGAGTTCTTGAAATTCTTAGATCTTTCATTAACTTTGTTCTTAAAGTGTTTTCTAAGAGCATCGAACATTTTTCTCTTGTCATCGAACGCTCAAAAAGCCATTTTAATGAAATTGAGAAGTTATGCCCTCCACATTGCATTGCAACAACAACATCTACTATTGATTTAAATATAATTGGAGAGAATACAACTTCTCAAGATCATAATTGGATCTCATTTCTTCAGGTTCTTTTTTATTTTTTCACACCAATGTTGGGTAGAACGCGGCTTCAAGGCATAAAGGATGGTTTTACTTCTTAAAAAAAGTGATTTGGCTTCAAGGCATAAAGGATGGCTTATACTTTTCATTTCATTGATAATTCAGCAAAGGAAGTTTCATATAAATTCTTTGTTTCAGTCATCAAAACCTCTCCCACTGTCGCCATCTAAACATAATGCCATGATTAGTGGAATACATTTTTTTGATTCGCTTTATGTGATGCCTCTAAATCGTACAGAGGCGTCTCCTCAAGTTGTTCTTGATCTCATACCGTTGGAAAGAGGATGAAGAAATTTTAAAATTTAAAAAATATTATATTATTCAATATTTAATATTTATTATTTATAAATAACATTTAATTAAAAAATTTTACTTTAAAAAATTAATAAAAGTTTTATTTTTAATATAATATTAATAATTTCAATATTATTTATATAAATATGAAAATTTCAATATTAGATATATAAACATAAAAGAAATATGTGCTTAACTATATATGATGGCATCCTCATACTAAAATTATAAATTTAATTTAGATTTCTTTACACTATAAAGTGGTTAAAAAGACTGGCATATATGGAAAACTTATGAAAAGGACCCATGGGCATGCCAAATTCTTTGATCACTCTATCGATTCTATAATGGTCAACTCGAAGCAATGAAGCATGGTGATATGGGAAGAAGTCATTGACGCAAAAACGGCAGCTTTTGTACCAAAACTTTCTTCATCTTCTTTCCAACGGTCATGAGATCAAGAACAACTTGAGGAGACGCCCTCTGTCCAACGATTTTAAGAGGCATCACATGAGGGACTGAAAATGCAGAAGCTTCAAAGACAATCACGCATTATGTTTCTGAGATGGCACAGATAGTGGGAGATTTTTTGATGAGTGAAACAAAAAGGATTTATATGAAACTTCCTTTGCTGAATTATCAATGAGAAATGCGAAAGCCATCCTTTATGCCTTGAAGCCAAATCACTTTGTTTAAGAAGTAAAAGCCATCCTTATGCCTTGAAGCATCCCACCCCGCATTATGTGAGAAAAAAAAGAACTGACCTGAAGAAATGAGCTCCAATTATGCGATCTTGAGAAGTTGTATTCTCCAATATATATTTAAATCAATAGTAGATGTTGTTGCTGCAATGCAATGGGAGGGCATAACTCAATTTCATTAAAATGGCCTGTTTTAGAGCAACGCTCGATGACAAGAGAGAAATGTCTGATGCTCTTAGGAAAACACTTTAAGAACAAAGTTAATGAAAGATATAAGAATTTCAACAGAACTCTTCCATTAAAATAAAATATTGGCCAAACTATTTTAAGACAAAGACTCCAATCAAGCACCGAGCTCCCAAAGTTCCTAAAGGCACCTCTCTATGTAATTTTGAGCCAAAATGTCAAATAGTTTTGAAAGATCTTAGTAGCATAAATATTGTACTTTGAAAATGTACTTTGAATTTGACTGTCACTCATCATTGAATTTTTGTACTCATGAAACAATCATCCTTTAATCTCCTAAGGCAATTATCTCACGCTTAAACTTTGTCCAAAATACTTACAATCCTAAAGACTCTTTGGGCTCTCATGACAACCAAAAAAATAAACAAAATATTGGGGATCTTAGCACCCCATGAAAATTTGTATCCTAGACCATTTAGAGCATCCATAGATATAAGATTTAATCACAATCAAAATCATAGATTCATTATCTTATGTCATAATACAATAAATTTCCAGATCTATTATTATATACACACTATTGATTCTCATATACACATGCCTATGAAATAATTTCAACTATAAATAATGACATATAAAAAATAAATCTTATTTCTATGGACTTATTTATCTAGATATAAACTCTTTCTCTTTTAATCATCCTCTCATTATTTTTTTTTTCAACACCCTTGAGCTCAAAAATCACTTTTTTTATACAAAGTGGGTCAGGTTATTTATATTTTTAAACTTTATGATTTCTTTCATACTATATTATATTATAACAATACTCATATGAGAAGACAGAGCATAAAAGCTATTATCATTTATATCTATAGTCATACATTATCCACATTCACATATTATTCACAATCATATTCATAATCCTAAATTGATTCAAGTGTGACTTGATTGTCACAACTTCTTACATGCAAAGGAAATAAATCATTTTTATAGACATGAGTTTTATTAACAATTAATGTTTGATCTCTCTCTCTCTCTCTCTCTCTCTCTCTCTCTCTCTCTCTCTATCTCCCTATCCTTAGCAATCTTTAGCTTTGTTTGAATTGATTTTTAATTTGTATTTTATACAATATAATATATAATTGAGTAAATCTCAATTTAATAATGTTGATATCCATACTCATATTTGACCAAATAAAATATGAAATAATGACGAAAGAAATATATATCATTTTAAAAAATAGACTATGTTTAGGCGTTCAAAGCATCAAAATCATAATTAATTCAATTGAATATTATGAAAACAACTAACATACATCAAATAAGTTTGGCTTGAAAAGTATTGATCGATACAAAATTATCGCCATCTCAGTTTATAAAATGGATTGCATCTATGGGCTTAAAACAATGAAAATGTATAGAAATGACATCTATATTGCTCGATCACAGAGAAATAAATAAGATATTATGTGATATAATTTCTTCTGAATATTTACATACATATCACATTCTTATGCATTTACATATGTAACACAAATTTTGATTGTACTTTTCTAACATTTTGTATGCTTAAAAGGTATATTAAATTTTAAAAAAGTGAAGATGATAGTATTTTTAATGTGATATTGAAGCAGATATATATAAAAAATGAAAGTTTAGATGTTAGATATATAAATACATAAAAATTGTGAGATATGTATATAAATAATCTTTTTTTTATTAATGTTATTGAATGTTCAAAACCTCTTACAATAATATCATTAAATAAAATGAAGTTCCAAATGAGCTTAAATTTAACATGCATAAAATTTAACATTCAAATTCTTTTCTGCTATTATAATTTTAAGGATTGATATATCAATTGATTTGTATTGGTAATTCATCAATGTATTTAACTTAATATTTTTATAAAATAGCAATAAGGAAATAAGAAAATAAAAATCTGTGTATTATAGAGAAGGTGGTAAGATAGAGTGATAGTCTTATTATTAAAATTATTATACATTTAAATATTTAGGATAAATTTAATAGGCTAGTGATACTTTCAGGGTATTCCATGCTTGGCATTTTAGAGTAAATTTATATTCAAAGAATATACTTTTATGTATTTATATATCTAATACTTATAGAGACATTTACATACATAGCAATTCTTATAAATTTATATATCTAATACTTAAATTTTATATATATATATATATATATATATATATATATATATAAGGCATTCAAATCTTTAATATTATATCAAAATAATATTTTTATTAATTTTAAAGTGAAATGAACCTTTTCAAATATAAGAAATGTGCTATATTTATAAATATCACGTAAATGCATAAGAGTTGAGTGTAAATTTCTAACTGTCTATGAAAAAGTGTATATTACATAAAAGAATTGTAAAGGGTGCTAAATTCATACCATGCACAGATTTTAGTCCACGAAAAGCTGGATCTCTTTCCTTGAGAACAACATGTGTTTCACTTAAAACAAGAGCTGTAGCTATGCCAGATCCCATTAAACCGCCACCTATAACAGCAACTTTTTTTATGGGTCTTGCCTTGAGTCCAGCATCAGTAAGATCAGGTGCCTTTCCGTAAGAACATATCGCATCAGAGAAAAGCCAAAAAAAAGCATATTAATCGACACATAAGTTTTACGTGATCGGATCGATGCAATTCTAACATCTGAATCTTCTTCTTTAACGTGATTACCAGTAAGAAGAACTATACAATAGCAAGCTTTTATGCCATTACTTGAGGTTAGTCGTATGAATCTGTTTTTCTAATGTGTACTTATAAGTATCATATTCTTATATAAGATCTTTTTTATATTTCATAACTAAGTTTTTTTAAGTTTATCTTTACTTTTTTTTTAAGATAGGAGAATCTAATGCATCAACTCTTCTAATTATGTAAGACGATTATCTCTAATCTTATCTGTCACTGTAAAACTATCATTTGATTGAATCAAAGTAATATTAAAGCTTGGCAATTTTTTAAAATGGGTACGGTTAAAACCTAAATTAGCTAATTGAGTATTGATAAAAAAAATTTAAGACAGGTATACGCTAATTAGTGGGCGATCTTCGCCACGCGCCGTCTCGACGTGCGTCGCGGCCACGAGAGTGGCCGCTCACTAATATTGAAGCCGCCCAATTAGTGGGCGACCGCTTTCGAATGGAACTAGTCGCCACCACTTGGGCGACCGCTCGACATTTTAGGTCGACCGATCGGCCCCACTAGCTCGGTTTTCCTCGATTCCTTCTCCGCTCTCCAGAGTTGCCGACCGGTCCGACACCACCACCGAGCACGAGCACGGTCCTCCCCGCCAACATCTGGCGCCACGTATAAAAGCACCGCGATTGTTTTTTTTTTTGTCCCGTTACACGACTTCTTCTAGGTATTTTTTTTTGTTGCTATCACGATCTCGCACATTAAGTAATGGTAATACTTGCAATTTTATTTAGCTAATACTTGCAATTATATTTATGTGCATGTGAGTTTTCAAGATCTTCTAAAAGTTTTAGATACAATGTACCGTGGCTTTATGACTTTCCTAATATATCATACAAATTAAAAGCTGTTCACTACGACTATTCGTCCATTTCATTAATGATTTCCTATTATAATTCGTTGAAGATATTTTTACAATGTAATACTTCATCCTGAAAAAAAATCTTTGATTTCAAGGTGTGGCCAAATATGCATGCCAATGATATATTATGAAGTCAATGTTAATTTCATTATGTAGGAATTGAAGCAATATTTATTCTTTGGCACAAAATTGGATTTGTTTAGATACTTCCACTGGACTGATCTCACCGAATCTAGTAATTTTTTACTCTTTATTTTTGCATTGCCTCTTGCAAAGCATACTGCTATATAGTTTGTGAGCTAGCTGTTTTGTGAAGTAGCTTAGGTTGTTTCATTGGCTGTCACTAAATATCAATGATTTTAGTATTTAAAGAAGCTAAATTACTTTACGTATTGGTTATTCTGAAATTCATCTTCATTTTATGTTGTGTCTGCATATTTTGTTCAAGCAACCTATAACATTTGCTTAGTTTTTAATAATTCTTATTATATTTGTAGTTTATTGAATGAATTGTGCTATAATGCATAGGTTGTCATCTTAGATCCTTCTAAATAACTTACTCTCATTCTTCTTCTATATTCTCACAAAATAGTATAGGTGGCTCTACATCTAAAATTTCATAATGAAGATCCTATCATTTTAGTATGATTATTTACCGCAGAGTGTTGCCAGCTCGCCTAAGTCCCAGTAGATGTAGCCCCGCTTGACCCTAGTTTCAAAAGGGTCGATGGTGGTAAAGGATGTCGACCGGGTTGAGTACCACCACACACATTGCTTCTTGGGAGAGCGGAGGGATTGCCTCGTCGAGGGCTAGATGAGGTGTGACGTGAAGACTGCTATCATGCGGTTCGATCATGGCATCTTTGTACTTACTAGCCGACAGATCCTCCGACCACTTACTACGCTAGAGCACCGTGGAGCGTCTTTATGTAAGTTATGATATAAGTAAATATTCAATATTTCTATAAGTGATAATTTTACATTCTATTTTTTGTGTGACGGACCATATCGCAGAACTCGGACATATTTCACCATACTGTCCGATGATCACCACTTACAACGATGTGTCGATAGGTAGATGATATGCGAGACCTTGATCGGTACATATAGGTGACACGTATACGGATCGGTGCCTACAGAGGTGTCGCAAAGATGACCTGAGCCGTCCATCTACTTCACCGATCCGTCCTTCACGCGTCGATCCAGCCTTCTACGCACGCCGATCCAGTCCTACGACGCCGATCCCGGACCTTCTACATATCGTACCGGCCATATGACTCGCACACCTATATTCCCATCACAGATGATATGTTGCAGTCGGATGTTGCACTGAGGGTCGCGATCACCGCGGATCGCCCATCTCGTCCGACCACATACACCCTGAGTGTGCTATTCTCGCAGACACCGGAGGAAGGCTTGTCTCACGGGTAGGGCTTAGGACGTGTCTGTACTACATTTTTCTTTCTGCTTTTATTACAAACTAGAGTCATGTACATGTTAACCTTGATTATGACATAATGAAATTTTATTAGTTTTTTTCTAATTTTTTTTATGTACATAGCGGAATGTACTTAAGGTTTCATGGCATGTTTTTTAGCAAAGGTTTTCATAAATGTATAGAAAAGCGATGATGAATCGACTTGGGAGTGTTTATCTTCCAGCCTAGATGTTTTCAAGTTTTGAAGCTTGCATGTCCCATCCGGTGTGGAGCTACAAGAAACATCTTCTAAGCTTTATCGAAGAGCCTTCCAGTACATATGAAGAAAATATTCAGTTTTTATAAACCGATAAATCTATTTGTGTGCTCCCAAATGTGGAAAAGATTGTACTCAAACCACAATCAACAAATATTTGAGTTAGCATAGAAAATATGAGGAAATAAAATATGAGAAAAATGTTATTTCCTTATAGACTTCATGTTTTTGATTATTTGAGGCACTTCAATCACATAGTCGCTATATGTTGTGGTCTCCTTCAATGTTGTTCAAATCTTTTAGTAAGCTAAGCAAATTTATGAGTACAATTTAATGTTGTAGCGCAAATTTTCAGATATCCAAGTAGATTGCCAGAGATATCTCAGATAATCTGAGGCTTCAGATATCTGAAGCCGGCCCAATCTGATCGCTCGTGATATCCAAAAGTCGCCGCTTATCTCAAAATAAGATTGCTAGGCCTACTCAGAAAACATTCCACTCCCAAAGATTAACCGATAATAAATATAATAATTAATTCTTAAGTTACATTATTATATCTAAATAAGTATTTTCAAGTAGTGTTTACAATGTAACATTACTATATCTAAATAAGTATTTCCAAGTAGTATTTACAATCTAAATAAGTATTTCCAAAGATGCAAATCAAATGATATGTATACTAAATGATATGTATACTTAAAACCAATGAACAGAGGTGCATTTGTGCTTAAGAGTTAGACCATTTGGAATCTGATTTAAGTATTCCTCAAACATCATCTCTTTTAAGTTCCTTCAAACAATTTATCTATAAGACTAAAAATAGTTAGTATTTTGTAAGATATCAAATTCTTTTCATACTACATTTTAAGCCTTGCAAGCATATTCCTTCCCTACCGAGTTGGCACATTTACTTCCCAATTTGAGCACGAACATACACTAATAAACCAATTCATTTCACAAATGGACAAGAAACAAAAGTTCATTATGCCGTAATCAAAGTTAGGTAGCATGACTCAAGTTGGTAATCAAAACAAAAAAATAAAATGTAGTGCATTAATCGCCCTAAGCCCTACACCGGACAACAGATTCCTCCGTCTCAGCATTTTATGTCGCCGACGCTAGCATGTATGTGTCTCTACCATCGCACTGCCAAGAAAGAATCTCAAATATATTAGTATCAATATTGTAAAATCTTAGTAGATCAAGGCAACCCGAAAGAGAAAAATAAGCATTGTCCTATTGAAAAATGTACCGACCGTCAATGTTATAGGGCACGATGACCAGAAGGACCGATGTTTTGTATATGCT
>CM038217.1:122966632-123023897 GCA_021442155.1 Cymbidium sinense
CCAAGGCTTCCTCCTCACATTTAGAGCTCGAGTCATCACCACAGCCGAAAACCATCTCCAACAAGGTAATTTTGTCAAACTTTAGCCGGCCATAGGATATACTATTTGAAACAGTTTCTATGTGATCTTAGAAATTTTCCTTAGATAAATCATGGAATTTTTATTTTATATCATTCCCATGTGAATTGGAAAGTTTTTCGATGAAAATCACTACAAAAATAAGCCCAATCGAATGAAATTTCATCCAAAATCATGAAAAATCTCCTGAAATCACTATTTTCGTTCGTTTGTCTACTAGAACACCATCCAACTATTCAATCCCATTGCTCAGGGATCAAATGACTAAGATCTCACGTGGATCCGCACATTTTGGCCCATTAGATCATGCGGATATCATCATCCATCCACACGACGGATGGCTGGGAAGCGTATCGCACGTTCCTTTAGATCTTGTGGATTAGATCTGAATCGTCCAATATGTGATTGGACACCTGATGCACATGTCACTTTCCTGTTCACCCATGATTTCCCTCTTGATTGTTGACGTAACGCACCGCACCAAGGACGCTATGACACCATGGCTACGATACCATGGTGCCCAATCTCGGTGTCACATGGCACCGCATTGTCAACGCCATATGCGCGGTCGACTAGTTTTAGTGAAAATCACTATTTTATTTTAAAAATTATTTAAATGCTCTAAAACCTCAAAATTTATAAAAATAAAATACACAATGAAAAATTGCAAACAATGCTCGTTGGATTCATCTTTCTAAGAGGAATCCAAAACCTAAAATCATCAAATATAATTGAATAGTTTTAGCTGAATATATGTTTTAGTAAAAATTAAAATTCATTAATTAAACCAAAAATATACATCAAATTAATTTAAATTTTTTAGAGATTAAAATTGAAGTTAAAATATACCTACCATATAAATTTCAAGTCAAAAAGATCTCTGAATTAGAATATATCTCACTATGAAGTTCAAATGGTAAAAATGAATTAATGGGTTTTATAAAAATCATGAAAAATTACTTAAATCAACTGAAGGTTTTAAAAATCATAATAAATCATAGAAAAATCCAAAAAATACAAATAAATACTCATTTTAAAGGTATTTGAGGAAATTAATTTAAAATTAATTTTAGTTATTTTGAATAGTAATTAAAGCTTAATTTGGGTTTAATCAAAAATTAATTTTCTTAATTACTCCCTAATTATCTAAGTAATTAATTTCAAACTTTTTGAAGTTGATTAATGGGATGACATCTGCCTTCCATAATTTTCATGGGATTTATTGTTTTGTTAATTGAGAAAATCAATTATTTTAATCTTAATTACTTTCTTTAATTAGATGATTAATTAACATGCTAAATAGTAAGAAAACCATTAATTAAGCTTGCTAATTATTGTATAACAGTGAATGAGATTGGGACCTCTTTCCCATTATTTTTTCCTAAGTTCATTTAACTTGAAATTAATTAATTTGGGATTAATGGTTTAATTGATTAATTAAAAAATGGCTTAATTAACAAATTAAAATCACATTCATTTTAGAACTCATCTAATTAAGTTTTGGGTAGATCTTTAGGTATTTAATAACCTAAAGCTATTTAAGAAAATTATGGCTAACCTACATATGTGGGGGAGCCATAAGAGTACTTAATTAACTTCCTTAATATAATTAACCACTAATTACGAGCCAATTGCAATAGGCCTTTTATTTCTTAAGGTCATTGCTGATTTAAATTTCAATTCATGTGCATATCATATTGGCTCACAATTAATTTATTAATTACTTTAAGGTAACAAAGGCAATGATTAATTAATTGATTTAATTCATACAACTTAATTAATCCATAAAATTCATCTTCTCATTAAACCAAATTAAATTACAAATATGGAATGGGTTAGGAGTAGCAAATAATTGAATCTCCTCTCTTCTTTAAACCAAATCAAACATGAAAAAAATTGCATTAAGGAACTTTGGTTTATTTTAAATGATCTTATTTAATATGATTGTCCTTAGAAATTAATTGAATTGAATAAAATTATGTGCTTATGTTCCTTTATTTCTTTCCAATTATATTAAATGTTGTATGCCACTTGTAATGGTGCATTCATCCTTTTTCAAAAATTAATTAAACGAAATGATTTCCTTTATGTCTAGTTGCCTGTGTTGGCCTAAACTAAAAATATGTGTGGCTATTATCACTATTAAATCTCAAATGTATTTCTAAAAGTTTATTAATGAATAATGATACATGTTGTGATATTAGTTATACATATATAGGAGGTTCATATGAATATTCTTAATGTATGAAGTGGAGTTTCTTTCTTTCATTCATATGATTGATTTGCAAGTAATGTTAGTGGTATTTAAGACATGGGATGCAGACTAGGAGGTTTTTACTCTTACTCTCTGCAAAATTGATGATGTCTATTTTATTTCATTTAGAATTTGGAATTCTAATTTATTCACACAATTCACTCAATTTCAATTCTTATAGTTGTTTGTACATTCATGTGTATATAAGAATAGTGAGTATATATCCGATACGACTTTAAGTAGCCCCAAGGAGGTCTCAACTCGCGAAAATTCTACTTAAAACTTTTTTACCTTTGTGTGTACATTTCATAAATGAATGGAAACCCCTTTTCTATTAAAAAGAAGCATGCATTCATATTTGGTTCAAATGGTGGAATTGCTTGGTCATGTGACTTACAGCTCTTTGCTTATGCTTTTGTATAATAATTTAGATTGAGCTTTAAATTAATATGATAAAATAATTCAACTAAATGAATCATCAATTTCAAATGCATTTGCTTACATTCATCATTCAAGTAAAAAATATAAATTGCATGTATAGGTATGTTTAGGAATTAACCATATGCATGTTATATATGATGGAAAGAAATAAACAATCATGTGTCATGTGATGATAGTTCATTTAAATTAATCTTGAGATGTCCTTCTTATTGAATGAGTTTATTTAAAGTGAACCTAAACCTAATACTAATTAAAATATATAATAAGTCATTCACTAAAGAGAATTGTTTAATTGATTGTCTTTAGAAATGACTTAAGGTAGGATAAAAGTGAGTGAACCTCTCTTTCTCTTTATAACACTTAGTTATTTTATGTAGGTCAAATGAAATAAAAGAAAATATTAAGTAAAATTGTAAATCAATTAAACCACTTAATGTGAAATCACCCTTTATGATTAAATCTCTTCATGCTTAGAAAATTTTAACTCTTAGTTAGAACACACCACATAAACCTTAACACACACATTAGAATTAAGTCACCACTTCTAGCCTTATGCATGGTTTGTTTGATGTATATTTTTATTTTATGATGTATTATTTTGACTGGATGTTAGGGTGTATATTTAAGGATGTTAGCCATGATTTAATTATGTTTTCTACAAGAGATTGTACTTAAGGGGCTAAAAAATAAATATAAATGCTCTCTTTATAGGTTGCTTAAGCCTCATAAGTATAATCCAAGTGAAATTTGGTTACCCATAGGTACTAAGTCTAAATTTTAAATATAATTTCTTGGATTGTATGTGTGTTTAGCTAACACTTATTTTATAGATCTAGTTAAATTTACTTTTCTTATTTTTTATATGATTTTGTTTTATGAATTAGGATTAATGCTATGGGGGTTTAGGATGAGTATTGGCTAAAGGCTTCACGGGGTGCCATGTGATGCATTGAAGCCTACTAAAAAAGGAGCAAAGATATGAAGAAACGAAGGAGACATGAAGAATGAAGACTTGAAGACCCCCCATAGCATTTATTATTTGTAATTATAATTATTCTTTTATATATCGGGTTGTACAAGGATAGAACTAGGCTACCCATTTTCTTTTTTCGGGTTGTACGACAATACCCGATCGCACCAACCTTTTATTCTTTTACGGCAGTCTATATAATTATTTGAGGTTGTGTTTAGATTTCACATTAGAAACAACATATTTTTCATAGTTTCTTTATGATCTATGTTTGAATATATATGGCACGGATCGATGAGCTCTTAGGATAAAATTAATTTTTCTACCCCAACTAATCACTCATAATTAAATTTTAATTAACTCATAACCTCATCATTAAGCCTAGGCTATAAATAAGATAATTAAAATATTTAGTAGCCCCTTAGCTATATGATTGTATGTCTCACATCTTGCATACCATATTCTTTCTCTCTTGAACACGATGGATCTCCATCCTTGCACGATAGGAGAATGCTTGACCTGTGAGGGCATCTCTTGTTGTGGAGAACACCTTCTTCTAGCTGATTTGGCCCAAAACCTATTTTCATCATGCATATAGTCATCAAGATTTTAAAGCCTTTGTCTAAATGAAGTGTCAAAATTGAAATAAAATTTGAAAAGATTTTGTATTTGTAGATTAAGTCATTACTCATAGTACTCATGCTCTAGTCTCTTAAGGAGTGAGTTTAAAATTTTAGTTTCTTTCTAATTAAATAATAGCTTAACTATCTTGCAATACATAAGACCAGACTACATAGTTTTGAATCTTAGGAGGTGTTAGCTATCAGCCATCCCAGGTGGTTGTAAGTCTAGAAGTCGAGCAGTTTATCCTCTCTTATAGAGGTAAACCATTATGTCCATCTCTTACTTAGATTTAGGTCATGCTTTAGCTTATGCTAAATCCTCTTAGATTTAAGATCTGAGGTTGCTATTTTCTATGGGCTACAAGCATAAATCCTCACCTCTTAAGCATTCCCACAATCTTGTGTTGATAAATTATAAGCACTAGCAATCTAATAAGATTTCAACTCAAATAAATAATTCTCTTCAATTTTAAATACATAAAGCCCAACTATAGGATAGATTGGAATGCTCACTAGGTTTCCTAGTATCACGAGTATTTCCTACTTATTCCCTTTGGCTTCTGAAAATAAGTCTTCTCCTTGAGTTTTTCCACTTGATTTTCCAATACAACCAATCGTTTGATAGTCTAGCCTTGAAATCTTTGGAGTCTGTAATTGTCTACTTTAATCGAGAGTATTTTAATGGATTTCATCTCTTAATATGTAATTAACTATGGGGGTTTGTCTCTATAGGAAACTTAACGAACTCAACTTAATATAAACCCTGCTTTACTTTCCCATATAAAGTAAGGGAAAGATCTCTAGTACATTCAAAGACCCATCATACTTTATGAGTTCTTATTAGATGATTAGGTCCATTATAGGGTGATAATTTTTATCTTTCGAGATAGTATATCATTCATTAATATTGTACCCGATCACTTCAATAAGTACCCTCTAAGATCTGCGGGGTGTCCCATATCTCAAAAATAAACATCACAATTTTATGTCTTTATGTTGATGATATTTTAATTTTTGGTACAAATCTAAATATTATAAATAATATTAAAGATTTTTATCAACTTAATTTGATATGAAAGATTTAGGTGAAGCTAATGTAATACTATGTATAAAGATTTATAGAAATGCAAATAACATTTCTATTACTCAAAAAACTTCTTAAAAAATTTAATTATCAAGATGTGAGTCATGTAGGCACTCCCTACAACTTTAGCTTATATCTTACAAATAATTTAGATGATAGTGTAACACAATTAAAATATTCTCAAATAATTGGTTGTCTTATGCATCTAGCAAGTTATTCTCGACTTAATATTGCTTATATTGTAGGAAAATTGAGTAGGTATACTAGTAACCCTATTGAAACTCATTGGAAAGCACTAAAATGAATTTTTAAATACTTAAAAGGCATAATAAACTATTGCATTCATTATAGTGATTTTTATTATAGTACTAGAAAGATATTATGATGCTAGTTAGATTGTCGGACACTCATGAAATAAAATCCACTAGTGGTTATGTCTTCACATTTGTGGTAGTACAATATCATAGAAATCTACAAAATAAATATTAATCTCTAGATCTACTATGTAAGAAGAATTTATAGCACTTGATTTTGTTACTTTTGAAGCCGAGTGACGTAAAAATTTATTAATTTATTTATCTTGTATTGAAAAGCATATACCTATTGTTTTAATAATTTGTAATAATCAAGCTATTATAGCAAAAATAAAAGTGCAAAATGCAATGATAAAAATTATCATATGAGAATAAGACATGATTCTTTATATGAATTATATAAAAGAGGTGTTGTCACTTACTATTTTATTTGCTCTGAGAAAAATATTGCAAATCCATTGACCAAAGGGCTTGCAAAGACTTATATATTGAGATCATTAGAAGGGATGTGGTTAAAATAGTCATCATAGTGGAAACTCAACGTTCATATTGGAAACACTATGATGGAAGGTTCAATGTAGTTAAAATGAAGCTGATCAAATGACTGCTAAAAGCACAATATATATATATATATATATATATATATATATATATATATATATATATATATATATATATATATATATATATATATATATATATATATATATATATATATATATATATATATATATATATATATATATATTTCTATTAAACTATAATAAAAATAAGGTTGAGCTATACTTCTTAATGAGATCAAAGACAAAAAGTTTGTGAAATATTATAATTACAGTGTATCTTAGAGATTTCATCTATATAAGTATTGCAGTAATAGACCGCTGCAATGAGATCCTATTAAGATCCTAAAACACTTATGAATTGAGATGAAAGCGCATAGCCTTTAAAGCGCACCCTTGAGTAGAACTTATAGTATGTCTCATATCATGTGTATACCAAATGATACAATAATTTAAATACTTAGTTCAAAACTTTGATTACTATGGTATTTATTATTGTTATATTTTAATTATACAAAGTGAAAGTTCAAACCAGGAAGGTACTTTTATTGATTGCATGATAAAAGTTATCCAAAATAAAAATTTTGATTCTTGATCTCTTGTTTTATTCACTTCAAGTTTATTTACAAATATTATTTTTTATTGGAGAGGGAATTATTATGAAAAAAATAAAGAAAAAAAATAGAATTATAACGTTATAACATTATAATATCTAACATTATTCTTAACGTTATTATAATAAAAGTATTAATTGTTTAAGTTATAACATAAATTAAATAAATTTATAACTTAAAATAACAGCTAGTAACGACTATAAATCATAATTAGGTGATTTAATATTTTATTTTTATTTTTCAGCTATAAATAGATGATAATGTGAGCTTGAATGACATGAAAAAAAATCTGAATATTCTCTCTTCATTTCTTCATTCACATATTTTTCTTGTCATTCTATTCATCTCTCTTCATCTATTTTTTGGGAAATAAGAGACACATGATCAGTTCAAAGTTTTATCGATCAGTCATAGTGCATGCACAATCAAGGCAAGTGGATGGGTTGTATCTCGAGTAGAAAAGAGAGTTGAAACTTTCTGCACCTAAGACTTGATCTACTCTAAGGATAGTGTCATCGGCACACCTCCCTCCTAGGCTATTTCAATTTCATTACTTTTATTTTTATTTGCTTTATTGTGTTAAATTTATTTTCTTATAGTTCTAATAATTAAAGTATTCCAAACTAATTATCTGATAGAGTTTTTAGAATCTTAGCTAAAATAGTCCTCCTAAATTTTTATAAATAAGACATCATTTTAACATGAGGGAGGAGAGAGAAAAACTAAGCTTTTAAGTTCAAAACCAACCATTATTGACAATTATCATTAACCACCACCACCAGCTATTGTAGCTCAACAAACAATATTTGATTATTGTTAAGATAGTCAAAAAACTCATTGTTCTCAAATAACTCGTATTCGACTCATTTTAGCTATATATATAATGCAATATATTACTATAGCAAATGTGTCATAGTAGTTTTGTAGAGTAGAGCTGAAGGTTTTGAAATAGCACAAGTCCGAATTCTACTCCAAATATTTTGTAGCTTATTTTGGTTGGTTTTGTTCAGCAAATCAAGTTGAACATGAGCAATTCGAACAAATCGAACAATATCGAGCTGAACACGAACAAACTTTTTATGAGCCTAATTCTAACACGAGCTAATGTAAACAAACAAAGAGAGCTTTAGCTCTGCCAAGTTGGGCTCATTTACACCCCTAGTTGTTGTATATTTATTTTTTTTGTGTTATTGTAGTCTAGTTTTTATACAAGACAAGAATAAACAAACACTCTCAACTCTGTAGCCCCATTATTTCCAATTAAGATGAAAAGCAGAATTTTCTAACCTCAAATACATCATATATTATTTTTAATGGACCAAACTTATGGTTTTTATCATGTATAAATTTTAATGCTTTTTGTATTCTTCTTTTTTATGTATACATGCTAGATCTCCTTTCAAAATTAAGATAGATTTTTTTTTATTCTATTGTCACAAATTTTCTAACACGTAATACTTATAAATTAAAAGTTTGGTCAAGATTATTTTTGTCCTCATTTTTTAGAATATTAAAAAAAAAAGCAAAATTAAATTATAATTCTTAAGAATGCATCAAATACTAAACACAAATTGCCTTCGCACACAAGTGGTGAAATTTGTAAGAATACATATATATATATAATATATATACTATACACAATAATGATAAATAAATCAAGTTAAAAATAAGTTAAAAAGACCTAGTCGTCAGATATTTTTTATTTTATTTTATTTTTTCAGTTTTTTCACTGTTTTATAATTTTATAATTTATTTTAAATATTTCTTTTCAAATTTATTTTTATTTTTAATCTATCAATTTTATTTAAGTTTTCTTTTTTTTTATTTAGCATTTAAATTAATTACTTGTTATTAATTTATTTTTAATTAAAATGATACATTAAAGTACATTTAGAAAAATAATATTATTATTTTTTATTTTTTTAAGTTACTATTTTCAATTTAAAATTTATACTACATTGTCTTATTTTTATTTTTTTAATAATTCTTTTTTAATTCATTTCTTTAAATATTTATTTTTTTAGAAATTATAAAAATATGTGATATTATTTTTTTAATTTTTTATTTGTTTTATAATTTTATTAAATTTATCATATTAGAATATTTTATTAATAAATTGTAATTTTATTTATAATTTTTATTTATAAATTTTGTTTATTGAAGTATTAAACTAACAAATATTTATACATGATAATTTAGAGATGAAATATTTAATAAAGATGAGAAATTATCATGCTATCATGGGCTTTAATGACTAATGAAAGTTCCTAAATTCCTTTAAATAAGCTAAAATTCACATACAATGTATATAGATGATTAAGTAAGAGAATAAATATTTCATAAGACAAAATTTGATTTATTTTGAAATAATTAATTTGCCGGATAAACTAGCATCATATTAGATAATCAGGCAACAAAAAAAATAATTGGTGGGTGGTACATTTATTTTCAAAAAAATGGAGCTAATCTAATGACAACTCAAATTTATACTCATACACAATCATATTTTCAGAGGTCTTCATTCAATATGAGTTTGGGGTTAACAACAAAGTAACCAAGTCATTTCTCCACGCATCATAATACCTACTTATGGTTATATAATAACATTCATTCTAGTGCAACAATTCACAATAGTAGTACCTTCTATGTTAATATTATTTTCTTCTTATATTGATAATCTTTTTAGTCAACAACAATTTAGAGAAATAATTGAACAAAGATATGTTAACATTATTTTTTTCTTATACTAATAATCTTTTTAGTCAACAACAATCTAGAGAAAAATTTAAACAAAGATATAAAGAAGAAGAAGAACAAAATTAGGAAGAAGATGAACTGCAACATGATCTTAAAGAACGATCAAGAAGGGGTCAGATTGGAACACACTGGAGTCGCATGCAATACTACGTCATAAACAAAGACATTAGATTAAATGTTCTTACTAGTAGGAAGTGTGTGACAATATAAATTGCTTTAAAATTTGAATATTACTTTCAAGTTTTAACCCTTTGAATTATGTATTAAGTTCTTATTTTGTAAGGTAAATTAGTTTGAAGTTTAAATACTTTCAAGTTGTGTTTGAATTCATGATGTTACAAAAAATTTATAATGAAGAACTAAAAATAATATTTAATAAAATCTTTTAATATAATAATTTATAATAAAATTATAATTCATTAATCAACATTTTTAACAAAAAAATTTAATTAAATTTATAAGTAAATTTAATAACATTTAAAAATAATTTAATATATCATTATAATTTTAAAAATAGTAAAAATAAAAAATTAATTAAAAACAAGAAAAAAAATAAACAAATTAAAATAAAATATAAATATAAAATTAAAAATCTTAAAATAGAAAATAATGAAAATTAAATAAGAAAATAAATTATAAATTATAAAATAAAATAAATTTAAAACTTAAAACTTAAATAAATAAATAAAATTTTAAAATTTAAACAATAAAAACTTTAAATAAATAAATAAAATAAAATAAATTTTTTTTGAAAATAGATTAAATTAAAAAGAAAACTTAAATATAATTAAAACATTAAGAATAAAAAATAAATTTAATAAGAAATATTAAAAATAAAATAATAAAGAGTAAATTTTAAAATAAAAATAAATTAAAAATGCTTTTAAAATTTAAAATGTAATAATAAAAAAATCATAGCTAGTCGCCTATTTTAGCGGTGACTAGGTCCTTTAAAATTTTTTATATAATATTTTTTTATTAAATTAATATTTAATGATATCTCTTTTCAAAATTTGTCCTAATTTATATCTTATGCAGCCTTCTTTGACCCCTCCACGTCTCCCTAGTAAGAGAAAATTTTTAAAATTAAACACATTCTTAATCTTAATTAATAATTTAAGAATCAAAAAATTTTTTTTTATGAAAATAAGACTAGTCACGTCGAAGCCAATCATCTTTCAAATGAACGCGAATTTTTTTTTGTTTTTTTCTTTCGGCAGAAGAGAGAGAGTGCGCACGAGCAGAGAATATATAAATAAATAATTAATTAATTAATTAAATAAATAGGTATATATATATAGATTAATAATTAAATAATTAAATAAATTTTTAATAAATAAAATAAAATAAAATAATTTTTTTTATTTACGTATTTTTATATGCATTAATAATTAAATAAATAAATAAATAAATAATTTTTAATAAATAATTAATTAAGTATATATATATTTCACGTGACTAAAGATGAATTATTATTTATTTTTTTATATATTTATATTTTTTATATTTATTATTATTATTATTATTTTAGACTTATTTCTTTTTTTCTTTTTTTAATTTATAAATCTTCATAATTTTTAATAACTTTGATATTATAAATTAAGAAAATAATATATAAAAGTTATTAAAAATTATGAAGATTTATAAAATTAAAAAAGATAGAAAAAAAAAATAAATAAGTAAAATAAATAATAATTCATCTTTAATCACGTGAAATATATATACATTAAAAATATAAAATATAAAAAAATATTATATTTATGCATTAAAAATAATAATATAAAATATAAAAAATATATAAAATATAAAAATATAAAATAAATAATAATAATAACAAAAAAATATAAAATATATAAAATATAAAATAATAAAATATAAATAATATAAAATAATATAGAAATATGAAAAATATAAAATAATATAAAATATAAAAGTATAAAAAATCTAAAATAATAATAATAATAAAAAATATAAAAAATATAAATATATAAAATAAATTATAATTCATCTTTAATCAAAAAATATGTACATTAAAATTATATATATATATATATATATATTAAAAAATTTTATATATATATATAGTTAATTATTTATTTATTAAAAATTATTTATTTATTTATTTATTAATGCATATAAAAAACACGTAAATAAAAAAATTATTTATTTATTTTTTATTTATTAAAAATTTATTTACTTATTTAATTATTTAATTATTAATACATATATATACCTATTTAATTAATTAATTAATTATTTTTTATTTATTTATATATTCTCTCTTTTCGGTGCACACACTCTCTCTCTCCTACCGAAAGCAAAAAAACAAAAAAAAATCTGCGCAGTCGTCTGTTTGATGGACTAATGGCGCCGTGACGTGTAGGCAGTAAAGTATCTGAACAGTAAATTTATTTTCATAAAAAAAATTTTTGATGATTAAATTACTAATTAAAATTAAGTATATGCCTATTTTAAAAATTTCTCCCATAGTAAATACATTAAAAAAATGTTAAGAGTAAATCAACGCCAGCTCCCTCGGATTTTTCACGCGAAGCTCTCACCCTCACCTCTCTCGACCCACTTTTGTTTTCGGTTGGTCGGAGCATGCCGAACCCAGCTAGGCTCTCCTCCCTCTCCTTCCAAATTCTAGGCCGAGCCCAAGCTTCGCTGCATGGCCACCTCACCGCCTTCATGTTCAATGTTTGAGGGGGAAATATTACGTCCGGATATCGCATGTAGATCTACGTGCGGATTGTCCAAAATAAAGAAGAAATCGAGGAGATGAGGCTACAGTCTGTACAGAATTCTGAGATGTGAAGTGCAGAGATCTGAGATCATAATTTCTTCTTTATTTTGGACAATCCGCACGTAGATCTACGTGCGGTATCCGGACGTAATATTTCCCCATGTTTGAGGCTGAGCTCCCTTCTTCGCGTAAAAAAAAATTAATAATAAAAAATAGATCCCTCCTGCTCTTCCCCACCGAGCCCTGCAGCTTCTGCCCTCCTGCACCATATCCCCTCTCCTCCATTCTACTTGATGCGAAGACCCTAGCTTCTCATGCTGAAGCCATCCTTCGTTGTCTGTTTTCCTCACATACCTCTCTCAATGCACGACAGAGAACTAATCATCGGCCCTCATCTACTGTTTTACACGACCCAGCAGTCCAAGCTCCTTTTTCCTTCATTTTCTTCTTGATTTCAGTTCCGAACCACAGTGGCGGAAAACGACAACGCCCATGAACCATCTGGCAAGTTCGTAAAGCCAAACGAAGAAATCCATTGCAGTCTCACCGACCTCAAGATGGAATTTATACTTGCATCGCTTCAGGATCTGGACTGGCATGGAAGCATCCCATTGATTACATGCGACCTAATAGGTGATGTGCTGTTCAACCATTCAAATGGGGATTTTGGTGTGAAGTCTGGAGATTGCATAGCTCAACTGATCATTGAGAAGATAATGACGCCGGATGTAGTTGAAACCGAGAATCTTGATTCCACTATTTGCGGATCTGGCAGATTCGAAATCAATTGAAGTTAGATTGGCTTTGGGAATTTGGTGGAGATCTGCTCACTATAAAACGAGATTTCTTTCTGTCGTTGCTTGGCATGGAAACTATATTTCATTGAGAGATTAGTAGCCGGAAGTGAGCGGCCATATTCCAGGGGGCCTCACCTCTGCCCAAGGGAGCTTTCTAATCTGTTGGATTCACCGGCAGTAGCACTGATGAGGTAAATTTCTTAAAAATTTAAAAAATCTTAAAAATTTCATTTTGTGAAAAGAATGTGAGTGTTGCTAGAATCCAATCATCAATTTTGTGTTTTATTTGCCCAAATCAAGGTTGCTTGATCCATTGATTTGGAATGAAAGGCCCTGCTTAAGTCATGTAGGGTAGTTCTTTCTTTGCATATTTAGTCGTGATCAACCGAACGGTCAAAATTAATTCAATATTTTCCTTTTAATTAAATTAAGTTAAACTTTAAAAATAAATAACTAAATCAAATGAAATCTTTAGAAACAAAATATAAAATGTAAATTAAACTATTAAAAATGCAAATAAATATAAAATTAAATAATCAAATTAAAACAAAATTAAATCATTAGTTTTATGGCGTTAATGCTAAGTTAGTTTAGCTCCTGATTTTTATGGCTGATTCTAAAGATTAAAAGAAAAGTTAATTATATTCTATATCTTTAATTACACATAATTTAATAGTTAATTACAACTGATTAAACTTTAGTTAATTAATTAGTAATATAGGGTTTTGAAAACTCATAACTACTGTAAATCACATTCTAAAAATATAAACTCAAGTCTGTTAAGACATAAATATTTGAAATCAAGAAAAATTTTAAGCAAAATTAAACAATAAGTATTTTAAATATTATAACTAAATAATCTAAAGTAATCAATCAAGATGTATATGAAATTAAAATTAATTTTAATTACTCACAAATTTCATAGGTAAATTTAGAAGTCAGTGAAAGCCATAGAAAATTTTTTTTAAAATATTTTAAATTAATTTCATATGTATTTTAAAATTAATATGTCAACAGGTATGATATAATTATATTAAAATAATTTTAGTAAAAGTTCATAGGATATTCTTAAATTCTTTCTAACATAAAGAAATAATTTCATGATGATTAAAAAAATAGTTAGACCACTTAATTAAATTTTAAATGATAATATTAAGTTATTTTAATATAATAACAAGTTGATTAATCTTTCAACTTAGCAAGTTCAATATAAATCGATTAGACTTTAAAAAAATTGCTAAGTCATAACTATAGGCTTACATTAATAGATAGAACTTTTAAAATAATAAAAAGTATCTTATTTTAAATAAAAAACTTTTCATATTTAGATATTTAATTAAATCAAGTAAATAAAAAGAGATCAAAATGAAACTTTTAAATGACATAAAATTCTATGAGAGTGTTAGGATCTCATTCTATAATGCTTCTATTTATGACTTTATAACACACACACACACACACACACACAATATATATTATTTGTATATATATATATATATGTATATATATATATATATATATATATATATATATATTATATTTTATATATTATATATATTTATGATTTGATAGGCTCTTTAAAACCTATTTTTTTTTGCTCCACTTAAAATCTATTGAAATAAAATTAATACAACTCATAATCTCAACTTAAAACTTATGACTAATCAATAAAAGATTTAGAAACACTCAAGTCTATGATGAATGTGTAATCATACATCATCTTGATATTTTTTTATTTGAATATGAAAATCTTCACTCATTTGCATGATAAGGGAGAGCTTGACCATGTAGCTACCCTTGAGTGAAGATTACTTTCTTCTGCTGATTTAACTCATAACTTAATTTCATCATGCATATAGGCATACTAAGCTACCCTTGTCTGAGTCAAATTTGAGAGTCAAGAATAATTAAAGATGTAATTTTTATTACATTAATTAGTGATTTTTCATAAACATATTTTAGAATTCTAAGAGTGGTAATGTTTTTTAAGTTCTTTCTTAATAAATAACATTATTTGCTTGTAGGTACTATCTGCTTAAGGCTTTAAACATAGCCCACTAAGATAAGTGGGCTTGGACACCAGTTAGTGTAAGAACCATTGGATGAAAATATAATTGTCAGGTCTGTATGTGTGTTCTAGCTAACTTCTATTTTCCATTTATAATTAAGACTTTAGTTTAAATTTTAAAACATAATTTATAACTAGAATTAAGTTAGATCCATGAGATTTAAGATGAGGAATGCCAAAAGCATAAACCTAGGAGGCCTTGTGAAGGCTGAAGCATCCACACCATGGAGATGAAAATAAAGACTCCCATTGACTTATTTATTATAATTTTCTTTTTAGGCTAGATTATATAAGAGCAAACCTCTGCTGTCTATTTTCTTTCTTTTCCTAGGTGTATAGTGAAACCCGATTGCACTAGCCTTTCTATTATTTTTTTTAATTTGATTTAATTGATTTGGTATGTTTGTATTAATTGCACTATATGCATATTTTTTTCTAGGTTTCTTAAAGTGTGATGTGATATATATATATATATATATATATATATATATATATATATATATATATATATATATATATATATATATATATATATATATATATATATATATATATATATATATATATATATATATATATATATATATATTGCATGTGTCATAGATTTGATAGGCTCTTTAAAACTTAATTTTTTTGCTCCAACTTAAAATCTATTGAAATAAAATTAATACAACTCAATCTCAACTTAAAACTTATGACTAATCAATAAAAGATTTAGAAACACTCAAGTCTATGATGAATGTGTAATCATACATCATCTTGATGTTTTTTTATTTGAATATGAAAAATCTTCACTCATTGCATGATAAGGGGGAGAGCTTGACCATTGTGGGTAGCTACCCTTGAGTGAAGATTACTTTCTTCTGCTGATTTAACTCATAACTTAATTTATCATGCATATAGGCATATTAAGCTACCCATGTCTGAGTCAAATTTGAGAGTCAAGTATATATTAAAGATGTAATTTTCATTACATTAATTAGGAGCATTTTCATAGCAAACATGATTTTAGAATTCTAAGGAGTGTGTTTAAGCTCTTAAGTTCTTTCTTAATAAATAACAGCCTAGCTATATTATATTTACATGATACTCTATCACATGATTTTAAAGTATAAATGGTATTAGCTGGCGACCCATCCAAGTGGGTTGTAAATTCGGAAGAGTCAGAGCAAGTTCAATTTCTAATGAAAGTGAGCTAATATATTCTAATCATCACTCATTAAATTAGGTTGAGCTTTTAACTTATGCTAAAGAACCTTTAGTTTTAGGATATGTGATTATCTGTTTCTCCTTTAGGTGTAAATTCTCATCTCTTAGATATTTCAACAATATTTTGTTGTTGGGGTATAGGCATAACATTCTAATTAATGATCAACTCAAAATTTAATATAAATTTTAATTTCAAAAATATAAAGCCTAATCATAAGATAGATTAAATATGCTTACTATGCATCTTAGTATTAATGTATTTACCACTTATCCTCATTTAGAATCTATTAAGAATTGTTCATGCTTGAGTTCTCTCATTTGATTTTTAAATTAGCAATATTTGATTTAAACTTAAAATTTTATAAGAAAATATTAGCCGACCACTCTTATCAAGAGTTTTTTTAGGACATTCCTTCTTTTAAGATGTAATTAATTATAGGGAGCTTACTTCTGTAAGGAACTTATAACCCAACTTAAAATAAATCCTCTTATATCATCCATATAAAGCATTGAAAAAAATCTTTGTTATACGTAGACTCATTAATCTTAAGAGTCTTTATTAGATAATTAAGTCTATCAAGTCTATCGTATTCTTCTTTTCGAGATTGTATATTATTTCTTAATGTCGCACTCGATTATTTAAATAAGTACCCAATCAGATCAATGCAATATTATATCTTATTTTAAACACCATAATCAATCATATCTCTAATTAAGAGCTAAGCTTGGCCTATTATTTCGAATATTTACAAAAAAAATTCTTATATACTAGACCTTGAAAAAAATAATACACTAATGTAGCATTGCCAAAGAAAAAAAAAATATTATATAAAACAATCAAACAGGTAAAGAAGAAGCTTTACGGGGTGCATTTAAAGTGGCATTTCTCCTGTGGTGTGGCCTCAAAAACACCAATAGTGTCGTTTGAGGGTGGCAGTCAGAACGTACGTTTTGCTAGTTTTTCCACTTAAAACGTCATTTTTGGTACTCCAGGTAATAGTTGCTGTCCGCAGTTTCATTTGATTATTAAGGATCCTTCCTTTCACACCCTTCACGTGAAACTTCTTGGAGTTTCTTGTCTCCCCTTCTCCGGAACATAGCAGAGCTCGCCACAGTTCGTCGTCTTGGATTCGTAAGTTTCTGCCTACTCTCATCTCACTGGTTTCTCACGACGCCTAACCACTCAACATCAGTTCGTCTTCTACCTCCACACCCAACCATCATTCCACCTCCCCTTCGGCACCCCCGTAAAGTCTAATCTCCTCCCCTTTCAGTCGCAACAACAAAGAAGTCACTAACCAAACCCACCCACCCCTATCCCAATCGCCGCCCTATCTTGCCAGGACTGGGAATTTTTATTTCAGATCGAGCCGATCTGCTATTGTCATGTACTTTACATTGAAATTTTGATCATACAATGATGAAAGATGCTCTGTTCTTCTATATGAATTTTCTCTTGGCTATTTCATTTTTGTATGTTGTTTATGCCATTGATTCCTTTGCTGGAAGATTTTTCAAATCATCTCATTGGATGACAACATGCAATCCATTAGATTTCTTTGTTGTAAGATTGGATGGCTTTTTTGCAACCTGAGTTACATTGTTTTGCATGATTTTTGGCATATTTTCTGAGTCTTGCATTCCTTTGATTTTTCTGACCATCTTCTACTTTTACTCTTTTATTTTTACGAATAATATGCAGCACTTTTTTTATTAAATTTCTTTATATTTATTTAAAAATCATTTTATGTCTAAGGATTATTTGTTTTCTTTTAGTTATATTATCTTAGACATTATTCCTCTATATCAATTTTTCAATGGTCCAGTAAGTTTGAGGTTCTACTGCCTAATAGCTTCTGTTCATTTCAATTACTTGTCCCTTAGAAGCTACTAAATGATGAGAATGGATTTCAATTCTTGTGATGGTTGGTGTTTGCTTTAAAGAATTTTATACTATTTATTTTGTAATTGCAAACAACTTAATAATTTTTTGTACTGTGATAGATATCTACTTTATGTATTATCTTATTAGTGATGAGAACCATTTCAACTTTGGTAGATATCTACTTTTTGTATAATTTGCTTATATATATATATATATATATATATATATATATATATATATATATATATATATATATATGAAGGTCTCTACATTTATAATGAGTCGCAACGAAAAATTCAAGAGATGGAGGATTATCTGCCACATGGGAGAGAGAAGTGAACCTAATATTTTGGAAAGAAAGATTAGAAACTTATGGAAGAAACTAAAATGTGGATCAACAAGACTTGGCTGGGATTCTATAAAGAGGACAATTGATGCTTTAAATGATTGGTGGACGAAAAAGCTAGAGGTGATGTTACTTTACTTTTTGTATTTTCTTTTAATAGTTTATTATATGTATGCCAATATAATTTTTGTTTTTCTTCAATGAAATTTAGGTTGTATTGAGTGCAAAAAAATTTAGACATTATAACATTAACTCAAAACCTAAGGAGTAGATAGATTTAATGTTTGGTGGGGTGATCTCTACCAATGTTTAAGCATAGACTCTGGGCTAAAATTCAGACATATTTGAATATCCATAGAGGCTCTACACAAATTAGGAGTTCAAATAAGCCTGACAAAGGTTCCACCACACATCAAACAATTGTATGAGAATCAATCACACCATTCAATAGAACCAAATACATGGAAAGAAAAGTCAAGTGGAGCAATGTATTTGAGAGATCAAATTTCTCAACTTGTAATAATAGGGGTGAGCATTTGGTCAGTTCGGTTGAATTTTTTGTTAAACTGAACAAATCGAACCAAATAACTTAAAATAATCAAACCATCCAAATAACATACAAAACTGAACTAACCAAACCAAACTAAAATTTGGTTTATTTGGTTCGATTTTTGATTAAACTGAATAGCATATAAAAATAAAAATTAAATTTTTAATGAACTAATTAATGAAAATAATATAATAAATTTTATACATTAAAAATTTCTTAGTCAATTAGAAATCTATAAATGTATACAAATAATTAAGCATTTACAATCAAAATTACATATTTATATTTGACTTTTTAACTAATTTTAGTTTATTCAGTTTATTCGGTTAACCGATCTTTAAAAAAAAAACTGCACCGAAAACCGAATAAATAGGTATTTACAACCAAAAATTGAACTGTGAGATTTAAAATTGAACCAATCCGACCAAATAATGTCGGTTCGGTTCGATTTTTCGGTTTGAACCGATTAATGCACACCCCTATGTAATAACATGTTCAAATATATCATCTGGAACAAGTACTCCACGTGCACCATCATTAATTTCTGATGTCGTTAAAATGCTTGAGGATATAACTGAAGTTTATAAAGGTATCCAACTTTATTTATATGCAACCAAGTTGCATAAGGATCCTAACAAAAGAGATATGTTTATAACAATTGCCTCTAAATGAAGGGTTCTGTATCCATGTTTCTTTTATGAACATCATTAAGGTTGAATCTTAGTAGCAATATCTTATGTATTTGATTTAGGGTTGTTAGTTTATGTAGTTATGTGGCCTATGGACATCCTTATCTTTTTTGTTGGACTTTTAATGTTGTCTAGTGTCATCAGTTTAGATAGTTATGTTGCTTATAAACATCCTTATTTATTTTGTCAGACTTTTCTATGTTGTCTAGGGTTACCGGCTCAAATAGTTATATGATTTATTGATATCCTTATTTGTTTTGTTGGCTCTCATTTATATTTTTAACAAAGAGGTCAAAATAGTGATGACTATAATGACATTATATAATTATATACGACATCATCCTTAAAAATATGATAATTGAATGAAATACTTTATAGAGAGATCAAATGTATATTTCAAATGAAGTTTTTTTTTATAAAATTTTCAAATTTATATTGAGATGAGATAAATATAAAGATAACTAATTAATTTTTTATATTGTTTTTGTAACTAAATTTAAAATTTTGATAAAGAAATCTTCCGTTTTTTTAATTTTTTTTTTTTTAATTTTTTAGCGATATGTACTGATCCCATCCATGCAATATTTCTCTTGGAATATAAACATATTGCATTGACCTTTATATTAATAAAATCTATTCAACGCATCACCATACATGACCTTTGTCGTCAATCATGAATGCTCTTATATTATAATTTAGAAATAATGTTTACAAAATAATAATATTTGTTAAAATCATGATTTAGTCTATTATAACTATATATTAATATTGAATTTAAAATTTATAAATATTTTAAAATTCTGTTAAAATATTGATTCTTGTTTCATATTCAAAATAAGTAAAATAGAGCTAATATAATTTCTATTTGCAAACAACCAATGATCACTTATTTCGGTTTGAATTGATTTTTATATTATTATTATTTAATAAACCAAAATTAAAAATATATTTAGGTTTTCTTAAGGAGTCTAATATTTGACATTTGGACCTCTACATTAAGAGGTACTAGACAGCATGTCTTGTGTGATTTTTATTAAAAAAAAATACTCTTATTCTTCATAAAGTATTTTTTATTTGATTTGATCTATTAAATAATTATTTTGATCATCCCAAAAATTCAGATGTAATAAGTCTAAGCTCAAGAAAAAGCCTCTAATAGGATAAGAGAGATGTCCCTATAGAGGGTTGACAAGTCAACCTATTTAGATTTTTTTTTTCCCCATTCATTTGCTTTAAAAATCTGTAATTTGACATAAGGGCAAAATTTTTAAAATAAGCACGTTTAGAAACATAATTAGTGGATCAGGCAAAAAAGGGGGAATTTACATACATAGCACACAATTCTTATGTATTTACATATCTAACATCTAAGGTTAGATATTTAATTATCTAATATTTTTTTTCTGCTTAAAAGTTTAATTTCACTTTTAAAAAGTGAATAAAGTGATATTTTTGATTTGATATTGAAGATTAGGGTGTTATATATGTAAAAATTGAAGTTTAGGTATTAGCTATGCAAATATATAAGAATTGTGTGGTATGTATGTAAATTTCCAAAAAAAGTAATTTTGTAATTTTGCTTGGGCGAGGCCTCACCTTTAATTAGTCTTTTTTAATAAATATCTAAATTTTATATTTAAAATATATTTATTTTTATATATATAAAAAGATAAATTTTATTAAAATTTAATAATTTTTTTTATATAAAATTTAAAAAATTATAATATTTATTAAATATGAAATTTTAAATTTAAATATGTAAAACACAAATGGAAATGTATAATAAATTTATAATAAAAAAAGTTAATTTCATATTTACAAAATTTATATATTTATATTATACATTGAAGTTAAATTTATACATATATTTATACATTTTTTAAGCTAAATATTTTATATAATATTAAAACTAAATTTTATTATAAATTTATTATATATTTTAAATGACACTTTGGCCTAACAATTCCATTCTTGTATTTTTTACATATTTAAATTTAAAATTTTATATTTACATAAATATTATAAATTTTTTAATTTTATATAAAAGATTATTAAATTTTAATAAAAATTTATGTATATAAAATAAATATATTTTAAATATAAAATTTGATATTTATTAAAAAAGAAGAATTAAAGTTGATCTTCAAGCAAAATTGTGTGATATAAAATTTAGATATATATAAATACATAAGAATTGTGTGGTATGTATGTAAATTCCCTCTTTTTTATTGTTTTAATTTTTTTTTTAATACATAATCTGTTAATTATATTTTTAAACGTACTTATTTTAAAAATTTTGCCATTTTTTCCCCATTCATTTGCTTTAAAAATCTGTAATTTGACATAAGAATAAAAAATAAAATTTTTTAATATTCAATTTTTATTATTTAATAAATTGAACTTTCTACTAATTCTAAGTATAATAAAACAATCCAATTTTTAAAGAGTATAACATAATTATAACTGAAATTTTTTATTTTCATGAAATGTTTGTTAATTTGATCTTAATGCAATAATACAATAACTTATTTATTTCTTTTGTTTGGATGTTAATAAATAAAAAAAATAAACAAATGATGCTTGATAAAGCATAAAAAATAAATTTGCATACATACTACACAATAATCTATTTATGTATCTAATATTTAAAATTTAATATATATATATATATATATAATATTTATTTTACTTGAAATAAATTAATGGTGATAATATTTTGATATGATATTAAAAATTAGATATTATTTGTATATATATTAAAATTTTAGTGTTCAATATATAAATACATAAAAATTATGTAGCATGTGACTTCGAGACATTCTTGCCAATAAGCAAGGGTGAAAAAGAAACTCAAGCTTGCTTGGGCTCAAAATTGAACTCAAAGTCTATCACGAATCTAACTAAGTCCATAATTAAAATTGATTTTCTATGAATGCTTATTATTGTGTGTGTGTGTTTATATATATATATATATATATATATATATATATATATATATATATATATATATATATATATATATATATATATATAATGTAGAAACATTCAAATTTTCATTAAATCAAAATACACTCTGAATTATTTTAGATGAACTTCAAGCGAGAGTGATGACATTGATACTCATCTAGTTATCCATTTATTCCGACAGAATGCCAATGGGTGGGTTCTCCCTCAACTCTTCTCTGATCAAAGTTTCTGCCACCCAAAATTTGTTCATAGAGTCTCCTATTTGATTAAGAAGAATGCTGATTGGTCATGAGAGTTGCCATGACTAAGCAACCTGTAGAAATAAGTAGTTCTTGACAGATTTGCAAGTTACTTTTGTTTAGGATGAGGCTAAAATAAATTTAGGCTATATAAGTAAAGTGTTAGTCCATGATATATAAGATAGTTTTTTAATATGATTAATGGATTTCTCTTTAGATTTCTATAGCTAAGCATGCTCATAATGGATTATTCTTGGAATGGATGATCATTAAGCAGTTACATGAAATAAAAAGGCAGAATGTGAGGTTTAGCTTGGTGTGAGACTTACACATCCCTTATACAATATGGCCAAAGCGAGTAACTCTTTATACAATATGGCTTAGGGCTTACACATCTCTTTGCTTTTAATTTCACCAATCAACATTCATTGGCTCTTCAGTTAATGGCCTCTCACTATCAACTTCCTTTATATGAACATATTTTATCTTTGATGGCTGATTGTCCTCATTTGCTCAACTTTGATGGCTCTATATGGATGTTCTTCATTAGCAACTCAAATTACTCAATGTCATGAGAGCAACATCTCCTCAACCGTCAACTTACTATTTGTCAACTCTCTATTAATGTATAGCTACTACAAGTTTTGTCGTTCATTATTCGAAGGGTGAGGCTTTACTCCCCTTGACTTTAAGCCTTTGATCCTTAAACTCATAGGCTTATAACTTGGCTTAATGTTGGGAGTTCGAAGTCAATATCCCATTGACCAATGCATCACCAATACATGTGCATAAGATAATGGCTAGATCACTACATCATAATTAAGAATCACAGTCATTATTAAAAATTATATTAATTATGTCTAAATCATGGAGTTCAGGTGCTTTAATACATGATTATTTCCCCTTTTAATAATGATTGGTTAGACCTCTTGACTTGGATGCATGCAACATGTAATCAAAATAGATTCAAAATTCAAATTAAATCCCTTTGGCAAATAACTCTAAATAAGATTATGAAGGTTATTGTGTGCTAGTAGATTCATGGTAGTGAAGAGAAGATTTAACATATTAGTTTTATACAAAAAACTAATACACATGTAGATGAAAAAAATGTTGCAAAAGACATAAGAGTTTTAAAGTGAAAAGCGAAAAGGAGAAAGCCCACTTGACTTGACCAAGTTGAAATAATTTAATTAGTATGTATGACCCATAATTAGGGCATGTGTTCGTATAATATATATAAGTTATAAAGAATGGAGTCCTAGATGAAAGTCAAAAGAGCATTAAGACATGAAAGTTGTCTTCAAGAGAGCGTGTTATGGTTTGTTTGATTGTATTTATTTCTGAAGAAGAGACTAGAGAATAATAAGTCTAGTATAATCTTAGTGCTAGCGTCAAGAATTTGAGTTAGCTTTGATAGAGTGCATCAATCTTATTAACAATGGTGTGTGTTGACCTTGTGTGATAACAAGTGATAAAGTTGGCGGGCATCATTTTATTGTTGATATCATGCATAAATCTCATAGGTGATGGCATCAATGATATGCATTGATCTTGTAGACTATGATGTTGTTGACCTCACTTTTGGAGTGAGGATTCAACCTTCTCATCTTAGACCTAGGAGTCTTCTTGACACTAAGATCTTCTTAGTTATAGGATACTTCTAGTGACTAAGTGAACATTTAACCTAAACCTAAAGACCTAAGAAGATTTTCCCTAGACTTAGACTTTACCCTAGGACTAAGGAAGCCTACTAATCCTATGATCACTTTGTATCCAATCATGCAAAACCAAACCTCAAATTAATCCAACCAATCCCAATTGAATTCCAATTCATATTCAAATCCCAAAATGATTGATTCATAACTAAATCCATCTTAATCCCTTAAGCCAATCCCATGAGCTCAATCCAAAATTCTTTCAATCAAACCCAAATCCAATGAATTTTCACAAAAGCACTCCAATCATTCAAAAACTTCATTCCAAACTCTACAATCAAACCAATCAAGACCATTGACCAAAATCAATTCAATTAACCCAAGCTAGCCCATTTGAACCAAAAATATCCAAATGAGCCAAAATCCAATTAAACTCAAATCAATCGCAGTCAAAGCCATCAATCAATCATTAAACTCAATTTAACTCAATTCAACCCATAACCAATTCAATTGACCCATTAGATTCACTTGACCCAAAGTGACCTAAATGACCCATTTGAGCTAAACTCCAATCCAACCCATATTGGATTGAGGAAAATAATTCAAAATCTCCTATAATGATTGTTATCATCCTTGATTGATCAATTGCAATCAATTGGGTCAAACCAAATCAATTTGATCATTTGATCGAGTTAACCCAATTAGTCTACATGAACCAAATTGAACCAAATCCCATTCTAAACCCAATTAATTGAAACCAATGATTCATACCAACTTCAAATTCATCCTTGGATATGACTTGACCATCAATTGAGCCAAATCAAATCCAATTGGGCTTTTGACCCAAGTTAACCCAATTTGACCTAAAAGGCCAAATTGAACCAAATCAAATTCTAATCTAAATTGATTGCAACCAATGATCCAAAACCATCACAAATTGATTAATGAACATGATCAAATCTTGAGCCCAATTTGACCCACTTAGCCCAAATTGACGTAAATGATCAAATTGGTCTAAATAATTTCTAAATCCAAATTGATTGAAATCAAAAGCTTTCATCTCCAAATGATCAATTGAACCTAAACCAATGCCTAACTCAAGCCAATTTGTCAAAATTGGCCAACTTAGCCCATTTGACCCATATAAGTCAAATTCAAATCTACTCAAAATAAAATCAAACCAATTGAACCCAAAATCCCAAATCATCATTTGAACTTGACTAAGCTTTGATTTGACCAATTTGACCAATTGGTCAACTAACCTAGCCCAATTTGACCTACATGGATCAAATTAAGCCAAACTCTTTCAAACTTAGCATGACCCATCTTTGGGTTACCAGTCACCAAATCAACGAAATTGACCCATTATCCATTGGGTAAATCCTCCACATAAGAAAAAAATCATTTTGGTAGTTAAACCCCTTCCTTTGCATTTGACAGCCACCCTAAACTCAAATTGGACAGAAGGACCATTAGCTCGACCCAAAGCGGTTGGATCGACCATGAGCCAAGTGGTGAGCTAACCCACCTCCCATTGGTACACCTAGGATAATAAGGACAAGCCACCTGAGGCCCTCACCCACTCAAATTGAGCCACCTCAGCACCTCCTTGCCACCCATGGTTGCCTGCACCGGTCGAACACTTGAAAATTTCAGAACCAATCCCAACCTTTAGATTGGAGGGGGAGGATAGTATACTCCTACCCATCATTGCACTACATGAGAGCTTCCCAGAGAGAGAGAAAACAAGTCTCCTAGAGCTTTCTCCAAGTTCTCAAAGCCTCCTCATCACCGGTAATGTTGAAACCGAGCAAAACAGACACCTATTCCATCCAACCCTTCTCATTCTCAACCATTCTCAAATTGACTTCACCCACACATTGACCAAACTCGAAAGCGAATTGATTCTCATCGATTAGGAGACCGCTAAGACCAACTCCGAAGAGAATTTTGGTGACATTTGGCCAACAGACCCACCAGGGAGGAGTCAAGGAACAAGCTTCTTAGTAGGGCTTTGTCTCCTTAAGATGAAGCTATCAGATATTAACCACCGATCCCAGCTACAGGTATTTTTTACGGCAAAGAAATTCATTAAGGTGTTGGTCTTTATGAAGTGAATCATATTTTCTTGTGAATCCCATTGTAGATCCCTTTAGATCTCCGAATATTTTGGAGTCGATCTGAACCCTCATGAAGTCGAAGCTCATGAGGAGGGTGGATGGTGTCCGTCTTTCGCGTTCGGGATGTCGGATCATTCACCGTCTATTTCATGATTGAAGTGGGCTATTGATTAATCCATGATTATCTCGATTTAATCCTTTTAGAATGAGATTAATCACCACCGTCGATCTTTAGATTGAGGGATGAAAGCGCCGTAGTCTTACTCAACATCCGCGTTAGATTTAAATGACCAATCCCATGAAACCACATGGAAAGCGCTGCCACATCATTGTCCCATGGCGTCGATGGGATTAGGGATTAATTAATATTTAAAAATGTGATTAATTCGAAACTTCATAAAATCATAACTTATTGTAGAAAAATCAAAAATATATAAATAAATAGATTTTGAAAATCATAACTTATTGATGCTGACTTATGTTAAATAAAGGAGAAATTAATAAAAATAATTTTATTATTTTGAATAATAATTAAGGCTTAATTAAGGTTTGAATGTTTTCTTAATTAGCTTAATTAGCTCTATTACACAAATTAATCACAAATTTGGCATGATGATTTAGTGGGATGACCTCTATCTCTCATGATTTTATTGGGATTTATTGGCTATGTAATTAGGAGAATTCAAATTCAAATCTAGTTACCCTCTTAATTAATAATGATTATTTAAAATTTCAAATAGCAAAATTAATTAAGTTCATTAATTATTGATTAATAGTGAGATGATGAGGAAGAGTGATTGAGACTTCTATCCTAATTACTTTTCCAAGTTCATTTATTAAGAGAGTTAATTAAAACATAAAATATTGATTAAGGAATTAATTAATGCCAAATTAAATCAAACTAATATGCTAATCACTTTAGATAATCAACATTTAAATTAAGGGTTCCTCTTTATGTGTTCAATAACATAAAGACCCTTAAGAAATTATGATTAACCCATAAGTGTAAAAAAAATCATAAGTAATTATTAATCTAATTAATCTCTAATCATGAACTAAAGGAGCATTGAAATTTTATTTTCCTCATGTACATATCATTTATGGATCATGGTTAAATGGTTAATTAAATTAAAGAAGCATAAGAAAGGGTAATTAAATGGATTGTTTAATGATTCAACTTAATCAAGTTATAAAAATTACTTAATTATCTTTCCTTAAACAAATTAAAATTACCAATGTGGAATGGGATGGAAAACAACAAGTGGTCTTTGTTTATTAATTTTAATTAAATCAAAATTAAAATTAATAAGAAGTTCTGGTTTTCTTTAAATGATTTTATTTAATGTGATTGTCCTGAATTAATGTAGTTGAATGAATTATGTGGAGATGTTTGGATATTCCTTTCCAATCACTTTAAATGTTGTATATCATGTAATATCATGCATTCATATTGTTAAAAATCAAATGGAATTTATTTATGTAAAATTGCATGTGTTGGCTTAATCTTATTATATGTATTATCATTAATAAATTCAAATTCATTTTCTAAGAGATATAAATTGATAATAATATTTGGAGTGATAGTAGTTATGAATACACATAGAATTTTCATATCTTTATAGCTTAAGCATGTAAAGGCAGTGCTCTCTTTCTTATATTCATATATGGATTTACATATGTTTGAATGATAATAAGTATATAGTCTAAACGTCCTAGAAATATGAGATTTTAAGTAGCCCCAAGGAAGTCATTTGATTATCTCACTTCCCTGGTTAACAAAGGCACGTACTTATTTAATTTCATTCCTATGTATATTTATATTAGAATTTGGATAGAGTTATAATTTACATATATAAATAATTCAATCAAATAAAATATAATCTTTTGCATAATTTTCACTCTTCTAATTATGTATACATTCATATGTATTTAAGATAGCAAGTATATAGGGACATTCCTGAGGCTTTAAGTAGCAGGAGGTCATTTGATTATCTCACTTCTAGTTTAAAAACACGACACATACTTGTTTACATCTTTTATACATTTGTATGTGTATTTGATTAAAAGTGAGAATTTTTTCTACTAAAAAAACACATGCATCTATAATCACTCAAGCATATACCAAAATGTATTGCATGTAAAGGTAGTGCTTCTTTCCTATGTTTATATATGGATTTACATATATTTGAATGATAATAAGTATATAGTTTAGACATCCAGAATACGAGACTTTAAGTAGCCCAGGAGGACATTTGATTACCTCTTCCTTGGTTAATAAAGGCATGTACTTATGTGATTCCATTCCTATGTATGTTTGCATTTGAATTTGGATAGAGCTTTAATTTATACATATGAATAATTCAATCAAAAATACAATCTTTTGAATAATTTTCATTCTTTTGGTTGTGTAGACATTCATATATATATTTAAGATAGCAAGTATATAGTATGGACATCCCATAAATATGAAGCTTTAAGTAGCCCCAAGGAGGTCATTTGATTATCTCACTTATATGGTTTAAACAATGACATATACTTGCTTACATCTTTTATACATGTGGGTGTATGTCATTAGAAGATGAAAACCCCCTTTTCTACCAAACATATACATTCATGATCATTTGAGTATGCCAAAATATGATGTATGTATAGGTATACTAAGTGTTAAATCACATGCATGTTATGGGTGATGAAAAGGAATTGTTCAACATATTCTATATGATGGTAATTCAACCACATTAATCTTAAGATGCAAGTCATGTTGAATAAGATTCTTTAAGGTTAACCTAAGCTTAATACTAATGAAATATTTAATAAGCTATTCACTAAAGAAACTAAATCATAAAAAATGTGCTTTTAGGAAATAACTTAAGGTAGGGATGAAGAGGTTAAGCCTCTTTCCTTTCTTTATAACACTTAGATAATAAGTGTAAATCAAATGAAACTAAACAAAACACAAATTAAAATTTACAAATCATTTAAAAACTTGAAATGCAACTAACCATCATGTTAAATTAAGTAATTCCAAATTTAAAGAACCATAACTCTAATACTAAGACACACCACATAAAGCCTAAGTACATATATATATTAGAATGCTAAGTCAACACTTCCACCTTATGTTATGATGGTGTATGTAATGATGATATATTTTATTTTATGGTGTAATATTTTTAGCTTTTGTTAGTAATGTGGATCGTAGATTGGATGTTAGGCCATTGATAGCCTAATATTATTTTTTACAGGGAATTATGCTTAAAGGGATGCCTAAAAATAAATATAAATGTCTTGCTTAGAGGTTGCTTATGCTTTTAAGCATAATCCATGTTAGGACATGTGAGCTTGGCTACTCATGTGTAGGGTGCTAAGTCCAAATTATGAAATATAACTACTTGGGATTGTATGTATGTTTAGCTAATATCTATTTTGCAAGTGTAGTTAGATTTACTTTTCTCCTAAAAATATAATTTTTGTATTTTTTGTAATAGGAATTAGGATTAGTGCTATAGAGTTTAGGATGAGCAGTGGCTTGAAGGCTTAGTCCTAGGTGGCCCTATGATGCCTTGGAGAAAATCAATCAAAAGAAGGAAGGAAGAAAGAGGAAATGAAGAAAGAAGATCCTCATAGCATGTAGTCAATTTCAATTGTAATATTATTCTTTATAAATTGTATATGGGTAGAACTGACTACCCAACTTTTCTCTTTTCCAGTGTGTACGATGATACAAGGCCACATTGACTTTTTATTCTTTCACAGGATTCTATAAAATGATTATTATCATGTTTTAGTTTGCGCATTAGAATAATAAGATTTTCATAGTTTCTTAATGATTGATGTTTAAATGTGGCACATGCAATTGACTCTTAGAAAAAAATTTAATTTTATATCCATTTAACAATTCATAACTAAAATTTAAAATAATTCATAACCTCATTTTGAAGCCTAAGTTGTAATCAAGATAATTAAAAGATTTAGCAACCCCTTATCTATATGTTGTATGCCTAACATCATGCATAATATATTGCTTCACTCTTGAATAGGAAGGGTCTCCTCTTATGCGATAGGGGAATGCTTGACTGAGGGCATCATTTATAGAGAGAACACCTCTCGATGATTTGACCAATAACCAAATTTTATCATGCATTTAGGCATAAATATGCTAAAGCCTTTGTTCAAATGAATGTCAAAATAACATATAAATTATGAAAATTTTGCATTTTTAGACTAAGTCATATACTCATGCTAGTCATGTTCTAGTCTCTTAGGGAGTAAGTTTAGTACTCTAGTCTCTTATCAAATTAAATAACAAGCCAAATCATCTTGCAATTTCATAAGATTGAACTACATGATTTTGAATCGTAGGAGGTGTTAGCTGGCGACAACTCCAAGCGATTGTAACTCTAGAGGAGTTAGAAGAGTTTATCTTCTCTTGTGGAGTAGACCCTTATGTCCCCTTTTTTGTAGATTTAGGTCACATTTTAACTTGTGTTAAAGCTCCTAGATTTAAGATCCAAGTTTACTTATTTTCTTTGAGATACAAGCATAAATCCTTACCTCTTGGCATTTTCACAATCTTGTGTTGATGGATTATAAGTCCAAGCAATTTAATAAAATTTTAACTCAAACAAAATAAATCCTCTCACTTTCAAATATATAAAGCCTCACTATAGGATATGTTGGAATGCTCACTAGGCTCCCTAGTATCATGAGCATTTCCTACTTATTTTTCTTTGGTTTCCAAAATAAGTCTTCCGATTGAACTTGTTCACTCAATTTTCCAAAATAATCAATCATTTGATAGTCTAACCTTAAAATCTTTGGAGATAATAATTGACTATTTTAATCGAGAGTATTCTTAGGATATCTTATTTCCTAGGATGTAATTAACTATGGAGGCTTACCTCCATAGGGAACTTAAGAACCTGGCTTAAAATAAACCCTACTTTACTTCTCCATGTAAAATAGAGGAAAGATATCTGGTACATTCGAAGACCCATCATGCCTTAAGAGTCCTTATTTGATGATTAGGTCAATTGCATGGCCATGTTTCTATCTTTCGAGATAGTACATCATACCTTAATATTGTACCCGATTACTTTAATAAATACCCCATAAGATGCAGTGTGTCCAGACATCCAAATTAAAACACCACAAATATGCATTGGTTGTATAAGTGATGGTATGCATCAATGTTGTTAGCATTGATACATGACAAAGTCATCTAATGTTGTTATAGCAGAGTGATAACAGTTATGAAAATATATCTAGCTACTATAATTAAACAATCATAATATGGTTAAGGATGGATGTGGTGAAAATTTTAATCTTCATGTTATCCTTTGAAAAGATAGATGAAAACATAAAAATATTGTTGGGACACTATGTAGATCTGTAGATGTTCTTATTAGGTGATGGGACATTTGAGAAAAGGTGTATCTCGAAAGATAGAAGTCACTACATTGGACCTAATCACAATAAGGACTCTTTTCTTCATATGTAGATTCTTCCCTACTTTACATGAAAAGTAAAGTTGGGTTTATTAAACCATATTAAGTTCAAGCCCCTATGTTAATTACATCCTATTGATTAGATAATCTCGAAAGGTAAAATAATTTCTCCAAAGATTTCAAAAAATAGGACTATAATCAATTGGTTTAATTTTGGAAGATCAAATGGGATTGATCAAGAAGGGAGTTATTATCAGCCAAAGGAAGATAAATAGGGGATGCTTATGATACTAGGAAGCCCAGTAAGCATCCCAAACTATCCTATGATTAGGCTTTATTTTTTGAAATTGAAGTGATTTATTTATTTGAGTTGAATTTTTATTACAAATCTAGGGCTTACAATTCCACAACATAAGATCATGGAAATGCCTAAGGGTGAGGATTTATGCTTATAGCCCACAAAGGGGAGAAGCAACCTCAGATCATAAATCTAGGGAGCTTGAAGGCCATACGACCTAAATCTAAGGTAAAAATAGGTATTTGGTTTACTAGACAGAGAGGAATAAACCAGTTTGGACTTTCACCTTTGGTGGGCTCCAACTAACTCCTACAATTTTAAATTCATGTAGGCAAGTCAAATGCTTTTGCAAGATAGCTAAGTCATTATTTTAGAAAGAGACTAAGTACTTAAACACACTCCCTAAGAGAGTAGATCATGTAGGACATGATAAATGACTTAAAACTAATGCAAATTTTTCATATATTTTATTTCATTTTTGGACAATTGATTTGACACAGGCTATGGGATTCATATACCTAATGCATGAGAATGAAAAAAGTAAATCTAACTAAAACCTATAAAACAAAGATTAGCTAAACAAACCACACAATCCTAAGCATGTATATGAATAAATTAGACTTAGCACTCCACACATGGGTAACCAAGTCCACCTGGCCTGTTTTGGATTATGCTTAGGGGTATAAGAAACCTGCACATGAAAAGTATTTATATATTTTTTATTACAGTGCCCCTTAAGCACAATCTCCTATAGAAGATAATGATTAGACTAAGATTATCCTACCATTCAGGCTATGCATATACACCCTATCATCTAGACTAAAACATCACATCATAAAATAAAATCAAGCATCAAACCATGCATCGCCCTAACATAGGACTACAAATGGTGACTTAGCCTATTGTGTGTCCATTTAAGGCTTGTGTAGTATGTCTTAGCTAAGATTTAAGGTTAGAGTTTTCTAAGTGTGAAGAATTCAACTTAGAGGGTGGTTTCATTTAAGTGATTTGGTTGATTTTATTTTATGATTTGATTTAGTTTGAATGAACCTACACTTTATTACTGAGTGTTATAAAGAGAGGAAAAGAGAATAAAACTTCTCTTTCCTCCCTACCTTAAATAATTTCTAAGGTAGATTCATTAATGATTTTTGTTTAATGATAGTTTTATTATGTATTTTAATTAATCCTAAATTTAGATTTACTCTAAATCAACCTATTCAAAGAGAAAGGTATTTTAAGATTAAGTAAAGTGAATTACTATCACAAAACACATAACACTTTATTTCTTTCCAACATGTGTAACAATGCACATGGATGAATCCTAAGCATATCTATACATGCAAGTGGAAATGTTAGCACACCTTAATGATGAATGCTAAGAGATGTTGCTTAAGAAAATTTGGAATGTTTCATGTAAGCATGATTTTGTTAAGTAGAAAAGAGGGGTTCTTTTATCTATTATTCAAATGCACATTTACATGTATAAACATAAGTGAGTATGACTCTATTATTTTCTACACCAGGGGTGTAAAGTATAAGACTTACTTGGGGCTACTTAAAGCCTCACAACCCCAGGGTGTCTAGACTAATATACCACTTTTCTTAAATACATGTGCATGTATAAAAAGAAATGCATGGAAAAAGAATCATGCAAAAGTTTTATGCTTATTTTTTTGATTTATTGGTTGTTTAATTTATATGTGTAATGTGAAGACCCTTCTTAAAGGTTAACATAGGAATGAATAGGAATGGATTTAAGCAAGTGTTGTGTTCTTTTCAAATAAACTATACACTTTGCAAATTCCTATTCAAAACTATGTTAAAAGAGAGGAGAAGGAAAAGTCACATAATGCACATCTTTATATTATACTCACATGCAAGCTTATAACTAATTATAAGTAGCATACCTTTAATTTGTAATGTTTGATTTATAGGTTTTGAAAATAATTTTGGATTTAATAGTGATAATAGCCATTCATATTCTTACTTTTGCCAAAATATGCAATTTGACATAAAGGAAATATTTCATTTTAATTTGATTTTTCACAAGGTATGAATGCATGATTTTCATGTGACACATTTAACATCAGGAAAGAAATAAAGTGATGTAAGAATGTAATTTTATTCACCTTAATTAATTCCTAATGATAATCCGATGGAATAAGATCATTTAAAGTAAATCAAATTGTTCAAAGAAATTCTTAGTTTTGTTTAGAGTTTAATTTGAATTTAGGAAATGTGAGAAGGTTCATTAGTCCTAACCCATCTCCCACATGTGTATGTTATTTTAGTTTATTTTTAGCACTATTATATTTTATGTTTTATTTAGGTTAAGGTGTAAATTAAGTTCATTAATTATCCCTTACCTACACCACCTTAACATAATTATTCAAACAATTGTGAGCCAACATATAATATGCAATCACATTGAATTTAAATCAGTAATGTACCCTAAGAAAGAAAGGGCTAATGTAATTGGCTCATATTGATTAATTAAGCTAAGGGTTTAATTAAGTGCTTTCATAACCCTTCCACACATGTAGGTTGGATTTGATTTTCTTAAGTTTACTTAGGTTATTGAACACCAAGTATCTACCCAAGAAAGGATTGATTAAATGATTAAGTTTATGGATTATTTATTTTATTTTGAGTTTGATTAATTAAACTATTTAATGGAATGATTAAATCATTAATTAATTTGTAAATTAATTAAGTTCTTATTCAAATGAAATAGACTTAGGGGAAAAGATTTAGAAAAGGCATCCTAATATCATTCCCAAGTCTATCCACCTCCAAGGTGGTTAACAAATTTAATTAATGAATTTATCATCCTTTAATTGGTTAATTAATCATTTAATTGATTAAGGGAGTTATTAGAGATGAAACAAGCAATTACCTAAATTAATCCAATAATAAATTCCAAGAAAATCATGGATGATACAGGTCATCCCACTAATTAACGCTAGGTAATTTAGAATTAATTATTAGAATAATTAAGGAGTAATTAACATAATTACATCCCCAATAAAATTTAAATTAAGAAAATATTATAGTTCAAAATCAATTAAAACTAATTTTATATTATTCCCCTTTGAATTATCTTTAAAATGAAATTAATTTTTTTTTTTGGATTTTTTTAGATTTAGTTATGTATTTTGAAGTTTCTATAATTATTATGTAATTAAATCCCTAATTATATAACTAATCCCACCTGCCCGTGGACGCGCGTGTTGCGTGATTTTCATGTGATGAGATTCGTTATTTAAGTAATCACATTACATAGTCGGTACGACATCGTTTTCTCCTTGGACCATCCGATCAAAGATTGGATGGTCGGGATTAAACCTGTAGTTTATAAAGGGATAATTAGCAGATCTAACATGTTTTAATCAAGACTATCCATCCAAAACATGCGGGATGGATGGTCCATGATTCATCCTTTCCCTCGCCTATGGGAGGCGGTGATCGTCATCCCAGGCTGATGAGCTCACTTGTGCTCAGATTGGGTGTGGATTGATCACACACCATCTAGATGGAAGAAGGAAGACATCCAATGATCAAATTGCAATGAGATGAAACTTTTTTTCATAAAGGACCAAGGAATCCTACACCTAAGCTTGATTTTGAGGCACACCTCATCGGAGGCTATCACCAATGCTTCCAACTATCGAGGTAGCTTCATCTAGTGGAGACGAAGCCTTGTTGAAGGCTTGAAGATTTGAGGTTGAGTGGATCTTCCAGTTGGCCAAACTCCTCCTCCTAGGCTCCTTGCAGCTTTGATCAAACTCCCCCTTCCCGTGGCTTAGATCCTTGGAACTTGACTTGGGTGAGCTCGATTGGGTCCTCTAAAGGTGCTTGCAAAGGAATTAGAGTTTTGGTGGTGAATTGGCTAAGTTGGAATTTTCAATGAGCTCCCTTATTTCAATTTTGAAGAAATCCAAAAATGAAAAAAAAAAAGAGCTTGTGGAAGCTTGGAGGAACTTGGAGAAGGTTGTTATGGGTTCCTAAGGCTCAATGTGATGAGTGATGTGAATTGGAATAAAATTAGAGGGAGTATATCTCCTCCTACAAAGATCAGGCATGAGCTTGTCTCTTCTATTTTGATCAAATTGATCACAATGAGTGAGTGGGAGTTAAAGCTCCACATGGTTCGATTTTGGCAGAGGAGTGGAGTGGTGAAGTTTCCATGTGCTCATTTGAGTGGAGGAGTGATTCCATGTGGAGAATTTCTATTGGGTGATCAGTTTTAATCTTGGGTTGGGTTTGGCTAACTCAAACCCATTGGGTCATGTGCACCACCTTCATTAGTGTCCACTTGGTCCACTAAGAGGGTGCCAAGTGGCCATGAAAAGGATTTGACCAAATTCCAAGTGGAATTGTCCATAAGTTACCCCTTGACCTAGGGGTAAAATGATCATTTGGTTTTGATTTTAATTTTTGAAGATTTGGAATAGTTTGAAATTGGGTTGTGCCAAATTTCAATGAATTTGGTTTGATATCATTTGGCTCATGTTGACCCATTTAAGTCAAAATGGGTCAACTTGGGTCAAGTTGAACAATTGGTCAAATTGGGTCAAACCAAGGGTTGGGTCGGGTTTATATGACCATTTGAAATGTGTTGGCATCACTGGTTTGATTTAATTTGGTTTATATTTGATTTTGATTTATTTGATTTCATTTAGGTCTATGGTATTTATTTTTGAGAATGTGAGACACCATGCAGATCTTAGAGGGTACTTATTGAAGTGATCGGGTACGATATTAAGGAATGATGTACTATATCGAAAGATTGAAATCATCACCTTATAATGGACCTAATCACTTAATAAAGACTCTTAAAGCCTGATGGGTCTTCGAATATACTAGAGATCTTTCCCCTACTTTATATGGAAAAGTAAAGTAGGGTTTATTTTAAGCTGGATTCTTTAAGTTCCCTATGAAGGCAAGCCCCCATAGTTAATTACATCCTAAGGAATGGGAATTCCTTAAGAATACTCTCGATTAAAGTAGACAATTAGGGTCTCCAAAGATTTTAATGTTAAGACTATCAAAGGATTGGCTATTTTAGAAAATCAAATAGGATAGATCAAGGAGAAGACTTATTTTTGGAATCCAAAGGGAGAAAGTAGGAAATGCCCATGATACTAAGAAGCCTAGTGAGCATTCCAATCTACCTTATGGTTGGGCATTATATTTTTAAAATTGAAGAGAGTTAATTATTTGGGTTGACATTTTATTAGATTGCTAGGGCTTATAATTCCACAACATAGGATTATGAAAATGCCTAAGAGGTGAGGATTTATGCTTGTAGCCCGTAAAGGGAAATAACTACCTCAGATCCTAAGTTAGGGAGCTTTGGTGAGGGCCAAAGCACAACCTAAATCTAAGGAAAAAATGTGTATATGGTTTACCTCCATAAGGGAGAATAAATCACCCTTGGACTTATTACACTGGGTGGCCACTAACTCCTCCTGCTTTAAATCCATGTAGGCAAGTCATATGCTTTTGCAAGATGGCTAGGCTGTTAATTATTTAGAAAGGAGACTAAGTCCTTAAACTCACTCCCTAAGAGACTAGAGCATGAGTGGTATGAATTCATGACTTAATCTAATGCAAATTTTATCAAATTTATTTAATGCTTTTGGAATCTTTGTTTAACACAGGCTATGGGATTTTGTATGCCTAAATGCATGAGAATTCGATTATGGGCCAAATCAAGAGAGAAAGGGGTGTTCTTCCACTAAAGGCTCTCATAGGTTAAGCCTTGATTCTCTAGCAAAGATGGAATCCTCTCTTAACAAGAGTGAAATAATATGACATGCATGATATTATACATTCATCCATCCAACTAAGGGTTGCTAAAATTTTATTATCTTGATTTAATTCTAGGCTTTTATGTGAGGTTATGAGTTATTTTAAAATTTTAGTTATGAGTTGTTAGTGGGATAGAAAATTTAATTTTATCTTAAGAGCTCGCATCGCCACACATTCAATCATCATAAAGAAACTATGAAAAGCATGATTTTCTAATCTAAACACATATCAAATAATTTTATAGACTATCGAAAAAGAATAAAAGGCCAGTACGGTCAGGTTCCATCGTACACCTCAAAAATAGAAAAAAATATGGGTAGCTGAGCTCTACCCTTATACAGCCCAGATTACAAAAAAAATAATGCATGCTATGGGGGTCTTCTTTTATTCATTTCTTCCTCATCTTTGTTTTGATTTGATTTGCTCCAAAGGCATCATAGGGAATCCCAAGGACTAAGCCTTCTGGCCATTGCTCATCCTAATCCCCTATAACACTAATCTTAATTCATAATGCAAAATTACATCAAAATAGGAAAAGTAAATCTAGCTTCACCTGCAAAATAAATATTAGCCAAACACACCACACAACCCAAACAGTTATATTAATAATTTGGACTTAGCTTCCCACATGGGTAACCAAGTCCACCTGTCCTAACGTGAGTTATGCTTAGGGGCTAAGCAACCTGCACAGCAAACACATTTATATTTTTATTACAACGGCCTCTAAAGCACAACCCCCTACAGAAAACATGATTAGGCTAATAACGACCTAACATCCAGTCTACAAAACATACACTCTAACATCTAGTCTAAAATATTACATCACAAAATGAAATACATTATACATACAATGCCCTAACTTAGCACTAGAAGTGGTGACTTAGTATTCTAATGTGTTTGCTTAAGGCTCGTGTGATAAGACTTTACTAGGCTTCTTTAGCTTAAATTTCAATTTGGAATTTGAATTTGCTTAAATTTTACCTTTGGGTGGTTTCAATTTAAATGATTTAATGCTTTATTTTTTTATTTCACTTTTATTTGGTTAAATGATGTTTAGGTTTTCAAGAATGAAGAATAGAATGAATTCCATTTGTAGATAGAACTCACCCTATTCTACATCCTAACACCTAAAGAATCTAACTCAGGTCCTTAAGTATCTTAATCAGCCCATTTGAATTTATGTAATTGATTTGATTTGATTTATTTGACTTGATTTAGAATTTAGAATTTAAGTTTATTTAAGTATTTGATTAATTGATTTTGAATTAGATGTTTTAGTTTAATTGCATCTTGATAATTCAATATTCTTAATATCTAATGAAATTTAAGTTTGTTTTAAGTTTATGTGTTTTTGATTGATTAATTTCAGATTAGATGTTTTAGTTTAATTAAATCTTGATAATTCAATATCTTTGATCTCTAGTGAAGTTTAAGTTTGTTTAAATTCATGTATTTTTGATTGATTAATTTTAGATTAGATATTTTGGTTTAATTAAATCTTAATCATTCAATATCCTTTTAAATTGATATCTAATTCTTTTCTTTGATTATGGTCATGTGACTTAACTTTATGTTTTTTTTAATTTGATTATGGCTCATTTATTTGTAGTTTGATCGGATTAGATTAATTGAGATTTTATTTTGATTTTAATTGGGTTTGATTCTTTGTAATTAGGATTTTATTTTTAATCACATCCATTTATCATGTTCATCAAAGTTTGGGTTGCTTTTGATTTCATACATTAGATAGTTGATTAATTTATCTTATTTAAGTAGGTTTAATGAGATTTGATTTGATTGCATATTAAATTGATGAGAGTCTTTCTTAATTTAATTTAATTTGATTTAATTTGATTTGATTAGCTTTATTGGTCTATGGGTTCGCTTAGGTTCAATGTGATTATGTGATTAGTTCAATTAAGAAGTGTATTTATGTTAATTATAAAGGTTTGTTTAATTTTTAATTTGTTTAGACTAATGATGTAATTAATGCCTTAATAATTTAGGTTTAATTTAGGTTTTGATTAGTATCTAATTGCACTTATGTTTGATTAAACTTAGGTTTAATATAATTAATTTAATTAACTTAATTTATTTATTTAAGAGGTACGATTAATTATTAAATTAAATAAAGATTTGTTTAATTTTTAATTTGATTTCATATTTATTTAAATTAATGATGTAATTAGTGAGTTATTAATTTAAGTTTAAATTAGGATTTGATTAACATTGCATTTTTTGTTTGATTAAGCTTAAGTTTAACATGATTAATTTAATTGACTTAATTAGTTTATTTAATAGGTGATTAAATTAATTAGTAGATTAATTAAGTATTTGATTTTGAATTAATTTTATGTGATTTATAAAAATTAATTTGGTTTATTAAGATGATGGATTAATTTATTAAGTTTGTTTATTCAATTGGATTAGCTAAGGGTAATTAAGTTTAATTGGAGTTTAAGTTAAATATTAAATTAAATAAAGATTTATTTAATTCTTAATGATGTAATTAATGACTTAATGATTTGGGTTTAATTTAGATTTTGATTAGTATTTAATTGCATTTTAATTATGTTTGATTAAACTTAGGTTTAATATGATTAATTTAGCAATTAGTTTACTTGAGGGTTTGATTATTAAATTTAATTAGGGTTTGATTTAAGCTTAATTTTAGAGTTAGCTTTGATGTAACTTATTTAAATTAATTTGATTAATTAAGATGATGGATTAATTTATTAAGTTTGCATTAATTAGATGTTTGATTAATTACGTTTGATTAAGTTAAAATTTTAAATTAGATTAATTAAGGTTGTTTAATTAGAGATTAATGACTTAATTTCCTACATGTGAGTGATTTGATTTAGTTAAGTATTTTACTTAAGTTTGATTTGATTAAGGGGTTATTGTTATTACCATCATTATTGTTAAGTGAATTAATTGCTTATTTCATTTCAATTAAGTTTGATTATTTATGATTAGAGTTTTATTTGATTTGACTCCTTTATTGTGTTTGTTTGATTTCATTAACATGTTTGATTTAGTCATTAGGTTGAAATATTTAATGGTTAATTAATTATCTTATTCCAAATGGATGTGATTTAATCATATGTTAATTAAGTTTACTTTAATTTTATTTGGTTTAATTCGATTAGTATCAAATGATTAAAGTTTGTTGAATTTTGAGTTTGATTTAAGATTTAATCATTTAATTGAGTTTTATTAACTTAAATATGTTAAATCATATTTAATTTAATTTCCTCTAAAGATGATATTTTTCTGATTTGAGGTTTGATTAATGATTGCTTAAGTGCTATTTCTTTTTTTTATTTTTTATTTGATATTTAAATTATTTTTAGATTATATTTTAATTAACTCCTTAATTGATTAAACTCTACTCCTAAGTGTTTGTTTGGGGTTCTTTAAAATTCAGAAGATCACATTATTTTTTAAGAGTCCTAGATGTCAATTGAAGTGATTTAAGCCATTTTGAAGATTTTTGTAATTTTTTGAATTTTTATTTGATTTATTTTATTAAAATGGACAATATGAATTTCCAAATTTAATTTATCCCAATCTAGAAGTCCTTTTCATTGAAATTTTTATGGTAGGTGTTTTATAACTTTAGTTTCAATTCCTAAAAATTTCAACTTAATCTCTTATATATTTTTGGTTTAATTAATGAAATTTTCTTTTCACTAAAACTTAAATTAAGCTCAAAATATGCAGTAAAATTTTGAGATTTTGGATTGGTTGGATTGATCTTGAAAAGATGAATCCAACGAGCCCTTGTTTGTAATTTTTGGTTAAGTATTTTATTTTTTATGAAATTTTTAATTTTCAAGTGATTTAAATTAAATTTTTTAAAAAAGGATATACGTGCGGTGCTGATGTCGCCTTTTGTGCGGAAGGGAAAATGACCTGCGGCTCGCTCTGGGCCATCCAATCACAGATCTAATAGTCCATATTAGATCACGTGATCCAAAGGCTAGGATCGCGGGATCGGCGATCCGAGCCATCCGATCATGCAAACCGCGCAATCGGACGATCCAGATCTCATCGGGTGATCCGAAGACCCGGATCACATGATCCACGTGTGATCCGACGACCGATCGATCCAGTCGCATTGGGTTATCGAGGCGGATCGATCGTCCGACACCGTCGGATAGTCAATCACATCAGCGATCCAAGGCCCGGATCGTCGATCCATGCTTGATCCGAGTCCAATCCCCAAATTCGAGGATCGAATGGCGGTTGTAGCCGGTGAGGATTTTTCAACTTTTTTTAGAAAAAATGAGGGTTTCTAAGTCAAAACTTGTCAAATGGACCTATTTTGTCGATTCACAAAAAATTCTATTTCCTAATTAGGATTATTTAAAATAAAATTATGAGATTATCTAGGAAAATTTTAAAACTATAAGAAAATTAATACAAAATGTGTGAAATCCTAAGACCGGCTATGGTTTGGCAAAATTTATCTCATCGGGGATAATTTACGATGGTGATGTGAAGATCGAGCAAACTCTTAGGTATGTGAAAGCTTTGAAGTGATCTTTAACCCTTGCCTCCGAATGTCACCTTCTCATGTCTCCTTGAGAGCACTTATTTGTTTTTCAAAGAGGTGAGGGGTTTCTTTTTCTTTGGGGAGCTTTTGAGAGCTGAATGGTGGTGGGATCTCTTCCCCTCCTTTTATAATGGCCAAAATCCAATATTTTTAAATTTTTTGGCTCCAAATTGATTGCCATCTTACTTGGGGATGATGATTGATTGATGAAGACTTTGAATTTTGCTCCAAAGTCCTCATATGATCATTTTCAATGCAAATGTTAGAGGAGTTAAGTGCATGTGATGGGGAGAATTAAATAAGGTTGGGGAGGATCCATGAGGGGTTTAAATGGGTTGGGTTTAGATCCCAAATGGGTTTGGTTGGTTTGATCAATGGGTCTTGGTTTTTCAATGGATTTGGCCCAATTTGGGTCATATGGGTCATATTGGGTCAAATTGACCCATTTGATCCAAATTGGCAAAATTAGCTTGGGTTATGGGTTGATTCATTAATTGTCTAATTGAAGATGAATGTGGGATTTTGTTTGAATTAATTTGGATTTCAATTGGATTTAGACCAAATTAACCCTTTAGGCTAATTTGGGCTAAGTTGGGTCAAGTTGACCAATTGGGCTCGATTGATCAAATTAGGTTTAATTATGGCTTTGGTCAAGTTTAATAATCAATTTGGAATGAACTTGGTTTTATCAATTTGGGTTAGATCATGATTTGACTGATTTGGTCCTTTAGGCCAATTTGGGCCAATTTGGATCAAATGGAATAATTGGCTTTATTTGATTTACAATTGATCATCTTAGGGTGATCAAAAATCATGGTGGAATGTTTTGGTGAGCTTGGTTCAATCTAATTTGGGTTGTATTAAGTTGGCTCAAATGGGTCCTTTAGGTCACCTTGGGGTCAAGTGGACCTAAGTGGGTCAATTGGTTTGGCTTTGGTTTGATTCAAGTTTAATTGAACTTATATATGAGCCCTAGATTGAAATATAAATTCAAAGGAAATCAATTTGGAGTCCAATGGATTTTTCATTTTTAAGTCAAAAGGGCTAAGACTTGGGTTGACTTGGTTTTGATTATAGGTTTTATTTATATTTGGATAAATGATCAAATGAATGATTGATTCAAGAGAAAATTCATTGGTTTTGACTTGATTTAGATATAATTTGGGTAAGTCCCAAGAATTGAGTTTGAGTTTGATTTTGATATAGTTTTGGTCATTTGAATTTGGATTTCATTTATATTTGTAAATAAAGAATAATTGATTTATAAAGAGATTGAGTTTGATTTGATCTGAGTTCTAAGCTATATGTTGTTCATATGAGGAAGGGTTTTAGGTTTAAATTTGATTTTGGGTTTCAATCGTTTGGAGTTAAATTTGAAATTAGATTTGGAATTTGAATTTGAATTCAAATTTGAGATTTAGTTTGAGAATTGAGTCGATTTTATTTGAAAGTGTATCTAGATTGAGTTTAGGCTATGGGATTTCATCTTATGATCTGGGCTTAGGTTAAGTGTTCACCTAATCACTAGATGTATCTTATGAAAATCTTAGTGTCTAGAAGATTCCTAAGTCTAAGAGGAGAGCTCACTCCAAAAGAGGTCAAATGGGTCAAGTTGACCAAGTTGACTAATTTGAGTTAGGTCATGGGTTGGTTTAGATTTGATTGGTCATTTGAAATATTTTGCAAGCTTTGGTTTCAATCAATTTTGGTTTGGTTAAGTTTCAAGTTGATTTGGTCAAGTTGTTCATATTCAATTGGGCTAGGTTGAGTTTAGTTGGATTGAGGCTTTGGTCAAGTTCAACAAGTGACTTAGAATGAATTTGATCCATTGGTTAATCAATTTGGCTTAGATCAAGATTTGATATATTTTAACTTTTTTTGGGTCACTTGTGGTAATTGGGTAATTGATGATGACTTGGTCAGTTCAAACATTGATCATAAACTAGTTTTGATCAATGATTTCAATCAATTTGGCTATGGTAGATTTTGACTTTTATCATTTTGGCTGGTCAACCCTTAAGTTTGACTTGGTTTAATGTGATTAATCATCTCATGATGATTGTTGCTCACAATGTGAGGCTTAGATGGGCTTAGTTCAATCCAATTTAGGATTAGAATTTGGCTCAAAAGATACTTTAGGTCACTTTGGGTCATGAGTGGTCACTTGATCAAGGCTTGACTCAAGTTTGGTTGAACTCACATATGGACTTATGATTGGGATATAAATCTATTTTTTTGGTTTTGAGTTAAATGGGTTTTGATTGTTCAAATGATGAACATGGGTTTGATTTGGGCTTAATTTTTTTTGAATTTAGTTTTGGTTTGATGATTGGAGTTTATGTTTATATTTGGATTCATGTTGAAGGATTGATTGAATCATGAAGAAAATCTAAGGATTTGGATTGATTTGAATTTGATTTGGCTAAGTTCAATAATTTGACTTGAAAGGGCATAGGTTGGATTTTAATTAGATTTGGGTTTGAGCTTTGAATTTGGTTTTGATTATTTGAATTTATATTTCATTTATATTTGCAAATATAAATGAGAATATTAATGAGTTATGAGAAAATCTTTGAATTTGAATTGATTTGAATTTGGTGAACTCTATAAGATGGAATCAAAGGGCATGGGAAAGATTTTTGAACTTGGAATTGAGTTTTGGATTTAGTTTTGGTTATTTGAATTTATATTTGTGAATTTAAATGAGAATATAAATGGGTTGTGAGAAAATCTTTTAAATTTTAATTGATTTGGATTTAATTTGAGCTAAGTCCATAGATCAAAATATTTTAGATTTGGATTGGATTGGATTTAGTTTTGGTTATTTGAATTTATATTTCATTTATATTTGGGAATATAAATGAGAATATAAATGGATTATGAGAAAATCTCTTGAGTTTGAATTGATTTGGATTTGATTTGAGCTAAGTCCATAATGAGAAATCAAAGTGACTTAGGAAAGATTTTTGATTTGAAGTTGATCATGGATTTCAATCATTTAGAATTGATTCATGATTTGAGAAAATCCATTGAAATTGATCTATGGTTTGAGAAAATCAATTAAGTTAGAATTAATTTAAGATTTAATTTGGAATTGGTTTGAGTTTGAAGTTTGACTTGAAAGAAGGAAGTGAGGATTTGGTTCAAGCTAAAGGGTAGGCGAGTCCTCCTAACACCCCTAAAACATAACATATTCCTATAGTTAACTCTTCTAAGCCTCTAGGGTTAGGTTAAGTGTTCACCTAATCACTAGAAGTGTCTTAAGACTAAGGAACTCTTAATGTCTAAGACGAGTCCTATGTCTAAGATGAAGAGGTTGAGAGCTCATTCTAAAAATGAGGTCAACAATGGGCAACTGTACACAAGCGATAGAGATCAACCAACCATGGTCAGTCATAGGAAGTTGATTGACCATAGTCATCATGGAAAGTGAAGAATTGGTGACTTTAGTTTATTGTCAAAGGATAGGATGTTATAGTCGATAATGAAGATTAGGTGACTATAGTCAAGTAAATGGAGGATGAGAGACCATAATCAACATCAGATAATGGATAATCATAATTATTCTTTGAAGGACAAATATCATAGTCAAGCAATGAAGGTCTCGCAATTATAGTTGAATAATGATAGCGAACAACTATAGTTTGGTCATCCTTGAATATTTATAATTGGGTGATCATTGAGGTCGAGCAATCATGGCTAAGCATTTAGTAGTCAAGTGATTGTAGTCCATCATTAGAAGTTGGTGCGGTGCTCAAGTGTCTATTACAAGAAATTATAGTAGAACACTATGTTGGGTGATTATGATTAGGCAACTTGGCTAAAATCCATAATCGATTAACCAAAGTCGATAATTGGAGGTCGGACAATGTAATTGTTGTTGAGTGTAAGAGGTTTGGTGGCAATAAGTGACAAAAGGGCACATCTATAATTTCCAAGGTCGTGGTGGTAATGCGATTAAGGAGTGACTATGTTTAGACATCGAAGGTTTGACAATTGTAGTTTGGCGATGGAGGTTGAGTAGCCATAATCGGACAATATATAGGAAATCATAGTTTATCATTAGAGGTCAAAAGAGTATTTTAGGTGGATGCATGTTGACCTCATTTTGGATGAGGATAATATCATCCATAATCTTAGTAATTAATATCCTTAATCTTAGGTTAGAGCTTCATAATTAGGCACTTAGAACACTTAATGACTAGTTGAACAAACCAAAAATGTAGCAAATTAAATCAAATACTAAATTTAAAACTTAAATAAATGAAATATAAATATAATATAAACTTTTATCAATTGAAGTCTAAAATAGTTACCTTGGACCTCATAAGCTTATCAAGCCTAATTTGAACTAAGAAGCATACCAAACTTGACTGAAATAAAATGAATCTAAAAAAAATTAAAACACATTAAAATTGAATGGACCAAAATAAAATGAATCGATAATCAAAATAATCTAAATAACTAAAATATATATCAAAGGAAATCAATCATATTAAAATTAAAAAAATTTAAACTAAAATTAATTAAATTTTATCAATCCAAATCATTTTAAAAACTTCATCAAACACAATTAAAGCTTAAATAAGTCCCAAGATGATTAATTGAGTATTTAAATTAATTTGACACATTTTAGTCAAAGTGAGTCAAATTAAGTTTAAATCAACTTAAATTCAAAATAAATCAATTCAATTGATCCTTAAAATTTTTTTTAACGATTAAATTAAGCACAATTGAAGCATTACTTGATGAAATAAACAAATATAAATTGATCTAATTAATCTAAATTAGCTTGGGTCAAATTGAGTTAACTCAAGGTTTAACTCAAAATTGACCTAAGTGAGGTCATGCCAACCCAAAGGCTTTCCAAATTTTGATTAAACCTGGTAAAATTTTAGTTTCAAAGAGAATGGGGAGGGGATTAAAGTCAACAAAAAAATTAAAATGAAGAAAAGAAAATCAAAGAAAATGTCAAGGTTTCTCTCATCTCTGTATCATGCCTCCTTCTCAAACTTAGATATATTAAATTTATCAAATAGCCACCTCCCAAGTAAAAGATGGGAAGAACATATTACCAAATCAAATAACAAATGATGAAGAAGAAGAATATGAAGAAGAAGAAAAAGGAGAAGAGGGAAGCATGCAAAATAAAATAAAAATAAAATAAAATGATCAAATATTTTTGTGCACACCAAATATTCATCCCCAATCTTTGGCATTAATGCAAGCATGCTCATGGCCACTTGCAATCCCATTTTCAAATCAAATGATAACATCCAATTCACCATAACGGTGAAATTCAGTTACCATTAAAAGAAGGAAAAAAGAATGTTCATGGATCCTTTTCTTTTGGCATTAGTTGTCTTCCAAAAGGTCCAATGAAGCCAACCCCTTACCCACATCATTCCACATAAAATCATAAAATTCAGCGAGATTTTGGCAATGTGCGGCGACCATTAGGTGGAGAGAATGATCCAGAGGGAGAAAAGTAAGGAGAACTATAAGAGAGACATACCTCAACTTTAAAAAAAGCTCTCAGGCACAAAATTTCGTTGAACGTGGGCGATGTAATCTCTTCAAACCTTAGAAAAAATCTTATGACTAATGTATAGTGATGATATTTATAAAATTTCTGAAATTTTCTCTCAAAATTCATCACATATTCATCACCTAAGCCTCCCCAATCGAAACGAGACATTTTTCAGTGAAGATTGCTAGAAAAACGGGGCATTTTGGATGGACATGGGGCAGATTCCGTCCATCTGCCACCCATGGTTCGCTGGATGAGAGGAAGAAGAGCAGCAGCCATCTGATCCCCATTTTAATGGGACGGACGACTAAGATTAAAACCCCTTAGGACTTGATTGAAGCCCTTAGATATGTAGGTTCAATCTTTGATTGAACGGTTTGTATCAAACTTATTTCCTGCTCAAAATCTTAATCATACTTATCTATCCAATAGTTGCTCGACACATGTGTAATAGTGCTGACTCGTTTAAGTAAATAGAGGATTTTTTGGAATTTAAAAATGTATAAAATTGTCTGAAATTTAAAAAAAAAAAAAAAGTAAAATATTCATTGAGAAATTATAAATAAGAACTCGTTGGATTTTCTTTTCGAGAGGAATCCATGAACTTAAAATCTCAATTTATATTGGGTATTTTAGGCTTTAATAAAATAATATTTCTTTAATATATCCTAAAATAATAATTAGATTGACCTAAAATTTTAGAAAATTAAAAGAAGGTTAAAACACACTCACCATAAAATTTCAAGCAAAATAAATTCTGAATTGTGAGACATTAAATTTTGAAGACGATTAAATGGCCTATTTTAAAAAAAAATAAAAAAAAATATGAAAATCATGAAAAATCATTCAAATAACTCAAAACATTTTAATCAATATCAAAAAAAAAAAAATATTTGAACCCCATTAGAGCTTGATAAATCTAAAAATCATTTACGTAGGATTTGATAAATTATTAGGACAAACACTAGTATTGAAACTTAAATCTCAATAAATTAAATATCAAACTAAAATTGTAAATAAAATAGTACTCAAACCCCCATTAACTTAACTTTAAGTTAAATCAAACAAAAAATTAAATTTAATCAAATTAAGAATTAGTTAAGCTTTAAATCTAATTTAATCAAACTAATTTAACATATCAATTAGGGGTGTCAATTCGGGTTGGGTTTGGGTCTGACCTGAAACTAACCCGACATAAACAGGGTTGACCCGAACCCGTTTAACGGGTCAAAACTTCAGCGAACTCGACCGATTTCAACTCGATTGATTGACACAACCGAATGATCAAAATCGGTCAAAATCGAGTCAAAATCGGGTTTGGGTCAACTGGTCAATGAGTTGGCAAAACCGAGTCAATTTTGGGTTGGAGGGTCAACCCGAACCCGACCCGAAAATTTTTCGGGTCAACCCAAACCCGGATTTTTCAAGTCGGGTTTGTGTCGGGTCAATTTTTGACACCCCTAATATCAATCATTAACTAAACTAGTTATATCAAAGTAGATTTAATTCATATAAGACTAATTAAGTAATTTAAATCACCTCAAATGCAGTAAGCCAAGTCAAACTCTAATAAGTTTAATTGAGATCAATTGCAGTCAACGTGTAATTAAACTTAATTAAACCAATATAGATTGATTTAATCAATATTTGATCATTAAGCAAAGGAATTGCTTGATCAATCTTAATTAAGTCTAACATTTCATTAGAATATTTTGTGATAATTCTAAGATCAAATCAAACTCCAATCACCTAGTTAGTTAAATATTTAATTAATACCAAACCCAATTAATCAACTTGATCTTAATCAAATGAACTACTTAGCTAAAATAATTATAATTAATAATAAACTAATCTTTAAACTGATAATTATATAATTACCATGAGAATTAAATTTATCATTATTTAAAATCCCAATTAAAATCAATCATTAGTTAACCAAACAAAAAAAACTAATGAATTATTAACGAATCTTAATTAAGTCAGTCATTTAATGAAATTAATTATGATTAATTAAACTAATTACCAATTAAATTTTAATTAGTTATGTTAATTAATCAAGATGAGCATTTGATTATCCAATGAATGATCACTTAATAAAGATTGATTAATCATTAAATAAATTAAACTTTAATCAAATTAACCACTTAATAAAATAAAAGTTTAATTAATTATCAATCTTAGGTTAATTGAATTAATTATCCAATTAAATTAGATATAATCCATCCACTTTTAATTAAGAACAACTCTTAATAAAAATTCAAAATAAATCAATCATTCACTTAATTAAACTAAGTTAAGATAAACAAGTTATATTAAAATAATCCTTAAATAAAACCTAATTTAAATCAAAACACTTAATTATAAATATTCATCAAAATCTTAATCAAGTTAACCATGATTAATTGAATTATTAATTAACATCTAACCAATCTAACTAAGCCCTTTAATCAAATCAACCTATATAATCTAATCAAATTAGACTAATCCTCATAAAAATTAGCTTTCAATTAAATTAATATGAAAATTTTAAATTAAGATTAATTAATTATTAAAGTAAATTAATTTAATTTAAATAAGAAAACCAATTCTTAAATCTAGCTTAACATAAGTCAAACACTTAGTTAAAGTCACCATCAAGTTTAATTAGGATAATCTTAGTTAATTAAAGCATTGATTAGTCTATAATTTATTTAATCAAAATCTTTTACTTAAGTTAATCACACAATTGAATTAATCATATTGAGCTGAATAATCTTAAATTTAATTAGTTTATATAAGATCACTTAAGATAATTATAAATCAAATCAAATTAATCATAAATATTCATTTAACTATTAGTCATATTTTGATTAAATTAATCATGATATAATTAAGAAATCTAATTAAATTAACCATCTAAACCAAATCTTGAATAAATAAATAAGATACATAAGGAAACTATAAATCATTCAATCAATTTAGTTCATGATATTTATCAAATTAGCCTAATCAAACCTTAATTAAACATTGAATCTCAATCATATCAATCATTTGAATTCAATAAATAACAAACTAAATTGAATATTGATTCACCAAAAAAATCAACATTTAATTAAATGATTGAATTGTCAATTGAACTTATTTTTACTTAAATCAAACATGTCTAGTTGAACTCAATTAATAATTTAATTAAATTAATCAAGACATGTCTTTAATCAAACTATCAATCGAGCCAGCCAATTGAAATTCAAAGGAATACATTTTAAACAAACCAAAGTTAATTATCCATTTGATCATTCAAATTAAATAAATTAAATCAACCTAAATCATTTATGCAAGGCATACCAAATTAATTTTCAAATAGATCATTAAGTAAATCATTCAACCATACCTTCAACTCAATTAATTTGATTTTATAATGCTTGATTTATTTTTTTAAAATTGGAGTAATCAAACACTAACTTAATTAAGACATTTAAAATGCACCTAAACTAAACATAACTATTCAATTGATCCTTCAAATTAAATTAACTGAATCAAACTAAATCATAAATTGAACATAATCAAATTCAACCAAAATAAATTATTAAAATAAAAATAAACTAAAATAATAAATAAATCATAAATCCATACTAAATAGAATATATAACAAAATCTCAAAAAAAAGAAAAGAAAAGAAGATATAGTATCATTTTAAAGATCTAAAATAAATGAATGAAAAATATTAAATCAATATAAAGATTCATCAAATCAAATAATAGTGAAATTAGTTCAAACAATTTAAACCACACAAGTTAACTAAAAGAAAGAAGGGAGTATCAAATTGATTAGATATTAATAAAAAGATGAGACTAAGTAAATGAATTTTAAAGTAGAATGGGTTTAATGGAATTAAAATATAACTACAACTTAATGTGAAATGATACTTAACTTACTCGAATCGTAAGTTAGTTAATTATGAAAATCCATATAAAGAATTTGATAAACCCTTAAATTGAAAACCCAAGTAAATGACTCGAACAAAATGAATATTTGAATTGTAAAAGAAATAAAGTAATTTATTAAGTCATTCATGATATGAGCATTTAAACAACTTAGAACTTGGAATGGCATAGCTTAGGTTTAACACTTTAAGTATTTCATCTCTTTAATTTCCTTATGTTGAGATCAATATCCAAATATAAATAAATAAATAAAACCTTACCATAAATGGATTAATCGAGTAAATCACATAAGCTCAACACCTATTTAATCATAATAGATTAAATTTATTAAAACTTTAATCAATCATTGGTCAATTGGTGACTAAACAATCATTAACTCAATCTTAATTAAGCCACTCATTTAATCAATTGATTTAATAAATGATCATTTAATTATGGTTGATTTAATTGATAATTAAAGTTAAGCTCTTAATAAAACTTTTAATCAAATTAATCATTTAATAAAAGGTTAGTTAACCATTGATCTTATGTTAATTAATAATCTAAATTAAACCTTATGAAAACTTAAATGATCTTTAAACAAACTAAAACAATCAAACTTTGGTTTGATCAAGTCATGAAAAGTCAAATTAAATAAACCTTAACTATATCAATCAATAAAATTAAACATACATATTCAAATAATTATTCAACAAATTAAACTCAAGTTATATTAAATTAAGAATTCAAATTAAATCAAAACTATTTAATCAAACATAATCAAATTCACACAAAGTTAAATAAATATAGTATAAACCCAAACCAAATAAATCTCATGCCATCATAGGAATTTTACAACAAATCCCAAAATTACTAAAATACTATTCACCTCATTTTTAGGATGAGCTCTCAACCCCTCCATCTTAGACATAGGACTTCTCTTAGACTTTAAGAGTTCCTTAGTCTTAAGACACATCTACTGATTAGGTGAACACTTAATCTAGCCCTAGAGACTTAGAAGAGTTAGCCATAGGAATGGGTCTTGGGGTGCTGGAAAATTTGCCTACCCTTAGCTTGAACCTTTCTTCACCTTCCTTCCTTCAAGTCAAACTCCAAATCAATCTTATTTGATTTTCTCCAAACTAAAACCAACTCCATGTGATTAAAATCCATGATTGAAACCCATGAATGAAATTCTAAGTTTAAATCTTTCCTAAGTCCTTAACCTTCTCTCATGGACTTAGCCAAAATCATGATCAAACCAATTCAAACTCATGAGATTTTCTCATAATTCATTCATATTATCATTTATATTCACTTATATAAATGAAATATGATACAAATCAATCAAATCAAATCCAAAATTAAATTCCAAATTTAAAATCCTTCTTAAGCCCTTAATTTCCTTCTTAAGTCAACATTTGAGCCTAACCTTGTTGGCCACTTGACCCAAGTAGACTTATATTTTATATAAGCATCGATAGTAGACTTATATTTCATTAGGGATGGCTCCTTTCTCCATCTTTAGTAGACAACTATTATCTTTAAGCATCGATAGTAGACTTATATTTTATATAAGCTGAGACTATCTTTCTTTCAATTAACTTATTTCAACCTTGAGCAAAGTTAGCCAATATCCTTTAGGTTTTAGGATCTCACTCCATGTAGGTATTCAAACCCCTATTGGGTACCCAAATAGATAAAAATAATTAATCAAAGAATGGAGATGACTAAAAATTTAGAACCTATTTACCTTTCTCTTGGTGGCAAGGTTCATCCCATACTTAAGACAATAAAGTTTTTGCAAAAATTTTCCAGAAGCACTCTTTCTAAATAAAATCATTTTTTGAAATACACTTCATATAAGGTTTGTAAAACATAAAACTTTCAAACCTCTTTTCAAATAATAAAAATAATCGAGCCTCATTTAACTTACTTAAATTTGTTAAATGAGGGTCCTTTTCAAAAATCAAAATCAAAATCAAATATGCATCATCAAAATCCTTTTTCAAAAGCACTTCTTTTTTAAAATAAAATCAGTCAATCAAACAACTCATTTAACATATCCAAATTTGTTAAATGAGAGAGATTTTAAAAATATTCCAAACACATTTTTTCAAAAATTAACCAACTCCACACTTAACATACCCAAGTTTGTTAAGTGTGAGTTCTCTTTCAAAAGCAAATATCACACACAAAATCAAAACATATTTGAACTCCATTTGAATACTCAAATTTGTCAAATGAGAGTTCCATATTTTAAAATTAAAATAAATTGAACTCTATTTAACATACCTAAATTTGTTAAATAGGTTCCCCTTTTCTAAAATCATAAAATTCAAAACACATTTGAATTCCATTTGATATACAAATTTCCATCATCTTCCATCAAAACATGAAATAGATTAAACTCTATTTAGCATACCCACATTTGTTAAATAAGAGTTTTCCTTTCAAATCAAAACAAAAATATCAAACGCACTTGAATCTACTTAACATACCTAAATTTATTAAGCTAGGGTTTCATTTTCAAATCAACAAAATATCAAACACATTTGGCTTTTCTAAATTGTTAAGTAAGGATCCCATTTTCAAATAAAATCAACTCAAACATATCAAACAAATAATAATAACCCTCACAAACAAAAATGTTTTCAAAATTATTTTCAAAATACATTTGAATCTCATTTAGCATACCTAAATTTACTAAATAAGGATTCCAAAATCAAAATTTCTAAGCAAAGGATAAAACAAAACAAATTCATCTCCAAAGTCTCTCCAAATGAAGGAGCACCACTCAACATACCTAAATTTATTGAATGAGAAATCCAAATCAAAATCAAATTCTATGGCAAAGTCTCTCCTCACATTTTAAAATCTCTCTAATGAACCCCACATATCATACTTAAATTTGTTAAGTGTGGGTTCAAAATTCTAAATCAATATTAGAAGTTATTATTTGAAGACAAACATCAAAGCAAGGGTTTGACTCAGTTATGTTTTAACAAATGTAGAGATATCATCATAGTTAGTCCTTTCTCGTCTTCAGTCAGTTCATCTTCTCTTTCCTACTAAGTCTGGATCTGGCTTTAGGTCAGGCAACACACACCATGACCACCACTCACCTGATTCAGTTTGACCATGGTTTTGAGGCCGTCAGGGTTACTTGTGAGGGACCAGCCCTCATGACTGTCAGTAGAAAGGAGGTGATAGAACATAAGCCACTCTTTTGTTTCAACCTGTAGTCTGAGTTTTCCTTTATGAAGAGGAAGGCTATCGAGGTTCCCACGGTGGTAATAGTTCCAGTTTAGCTAGCTACAACCTCAGCAGTGTTAGTGTTAGTGGTTCCCAGGTAGTTCAGTCTATTGTTGTCCCTATTGCAGCCCCGGTGCGAGCTAGCACCTTCTCACTGGTTTCCCCCACTTTAAATGGGAAGGCTATATTGGCTTCCAAGATAGTTTCCTCTACCTTTGAGGTAGGTTCCAACTCTCACTCCTCCCTGCTCATCCACACTTAGCTGCAACAAGAATAGGAAGATCAAGCGACACCATGAGTGAGCAGCCAGGGAGATTGATACTGCCTCCCATGTTGTTGAGGAGGGTTCTCCCCATGAGACCTATCCATTCTTGAGTGGTAGCAGGTTCCACCATCTCTTAGCCTTGGATGGAGACAAGGACTATAAGAGGATTGCCATATTGCCTCCACCACCCATGAGGTATTGGCTGAGGAGGAAGCCCATGCCTTAAGATAGTTCTTCACCGGGTTGGCGAGCCTCTGGATGCTCAGTGCATTATTTGATTTGAGGTCCATGATTCCCAGAAGTTTCAAATATCAAATTCGTAGGGAGAGAGTTCTTGTTGACCCAAGCGGTGCAAGAGAGAGAGAGGAGGAGGATGTCGTGACACCTCCACCCTTATTGATTTTGATTCAAGCTACAGGCGATCACATTGACAACATAGTGTTGACATGCACCACCAGTCGCAAGAGGATGGTTAAGGCGAGAGGGCAATTGGTGTCTCCACAACTACACCACTCCATTCCTCATCAACAACCACACCGCTCTGCTCCCTGTCCACCATCACTCATCCAAGTACCACCTACCACAATCCCTACCAAAGTCCAAAAGTTTGCATCCAGGGAGAGGACATCCCCATTGGTGATCTGACTATGGCCTAAGGATCCAACTCTATCTATTTCACCAATTGAGGTGAGGTCGAGCTCTCCTATTCGATCTCCCACTTTTGCCATGGAAAAGAGGGAGTGGCGACCCAAAAGTGTTGTGGGTGTCTCACACCATCGGTGAGCAAAGGAAAGAGGGGATACCAGTGCAGCCCCCATGGCAGTTGATCTCCCAGTGAGAGAATCCTATCAGTAGGTAGTGTCTGATACATAGGTACAGATGAGCACAATCTTATAGTCAGTTGCCAGCAAGTATTTGTACTAGTTCAACCAGGCAGAGTAGGAGATCATTCATTAGATAACATCCTAGAATACCACTTTCTCGAGAAGATACAACTTCTTGGGAGTGATCATTCAGATCAGGAAAAGGGTAGAGTAGATTTTTATCTTGACAAGGATGACTTATTTGAGGATTCGGCAAAAATCCATAAGGTCGATACTTGAGCATCCCTCCATCGAGACCATCAAAGTTAAGAAGGTTTTATGGTTGAGGAATGATGATGTTCAATCAACACAACACCTCCTTCAATAACTTAGGCAGAAGGATGATCATATCCATAAT